>JAECWM010000002.1:8957500-9527180 GCA_018150695.1 Drosophila oshimai | reverse complement strand
ATAATGTTCACATGGCGCCACCTACTTTGTTATTTTGTGCAAGTAAGTAATGGTGGTGGCGTGTTGGTATTAAAATTTTAGTGCAAATAAATAACGGTAGTGGCGTGTTGGTAGTAAATTTTAGTGCAAGTAAAATCCGATAGTGGCGTGTTGGTATCAAAATTTTAGTACAAATAATGACCGGTAGTGGCGTGTTAGTAGTAAAATTGTAGTGCAAGTAACTCCCGGTAGTGGCGTGTTAGTAACTAAATGTTAGTGCAAGTAAAGAACGGTAGTGGCGTGCTAGTGTACTATTTTACTTTGTTTTTTCTCTCTTAGCTCCTTCTCCCCTTTTTTTCTTTCTCTCTTAGCTCCTTCTCCCTTTGTACTTTCCCCTCTTAGGTCCTTCTTCCTTTGTTTAGTCCTTCTTTCCTTTCTTGTATGTAGAGTTGGTGTAGGTTTTGTGTGGAACTCATGTAAAATGTTTGTAAAATGCATGTAGAAATTATGTAGAATTGATGTAGAAACCATGTAGAATTGATGTAGAAACCATGTAGAATTGATGTAGAAACCATGTAGAATTCATGTAAAAACCATGTAGAATTGATGTAGAAACCATGTAGAATTCATGTAAAAACCATGTAGAAACCATGTAAAATTCATGTAGAAACCATGTAAAATTCATGTAGATAACATGTCAAATGCATGTAGATAATATGTATAATGTATGTAGATAAACAAGTGTTTACATACACGCCACTACAGTTGTGTATATTGTTTACATGCACGTCACTACAGTTGTGTATAATGTTCACATCGCGCCACCTACTTTTTATGTTTACTTACCTGCAACAAAATGGCGGTTACCGGTTGCTTGGGGTCACGATAAGGTACTGTGCTTCTTTCCTTCCTTCTTTCCTTTCTTGTATGTAGAGTTGGTGTAGGTTTTGTGTGGAACTCATGTAAAATGTTTGTAAAATGCATGTAGAAATTATGTAGAATTGATGTAGAAACCATGTAGAATTGATGTAGAAACCATGTAGAATTGATGTAGAAACCATGTAGAATTCATGTAAAAACCATGTAGAATTGATGTAGAAACCATGTAGAATTCATGTAAAAACCATGTAGAAACCATGTAAAATTCATGTAGAAACCATGTAAAATTCATGTAGATAACATGTCAAATGCATGTAGATAATATGTATAATGTATGTAGATAAACAAGTGTTTACATACACGCCACTACAGTTGTGTATATTGTTTACATGCACGTCACTACAGTTGTGTATAATGTTCACATCGCGCCACCTACTTTTTATGTTTACTTACCTGCAACAAAATGGCGGTTACCGGTTGCTTGGGGTCACGATAAGGTACTGTGCTTCTTTCCTTCCTTCTTTCGTTTCTTGTATGTAGAGTTGGTGTAGGTTTTGTGTGGAACTCATGTAAAATGTTTGTAAAATGCATGTAGAAATTATGTAGAATTGATGTAGAAACCATGTAGAATTGATGTAGAAACCATGTAGAATTGATGTAGAAACCATGTAGAATTCATGTAAAAACCATGTAGAATTGATGTAGAAACCATGTAGAATTCATGTAAAAACCATGTAGAAACCATGTAAAATTCATGTAGAAACCATGTAAAATTCATGTAGATAACATGTCAAATGCATGTAGATAATATGTATAATGTATGTAGATAAACAAGTGTTTACATACACGCCACTACAGTTGTGTATATTGTTTACATGCACGTCACTACAGTTGTGTATAATGTTCACATCGCGCCACCTACTTTTTATGTTTACTTACCTGCAACAAAATGGCGGTTACCGGTTGCTTGGGGTCACGATAAGGTACTGTGCTTCTTTCCTTCCTTCTTTCCTTTCTTGTATGTAGAGTTGGTGTAGGTTTTGTGTGGAACTCATGTAAAATGTTTGTAAAATGCATGTAGAAATTATGTAGAATTGATGTAGAAACCATGTAGAATTGATGTAGAAACCATGTAGAATTGATGTAGAAACCATGTAGAATTCATGTAAAAACCATGTAGAATTGATGTAGAAACCATGTAGAATTCATGTAAAAACCATGTAGAAACCATGTAAAATTCATGTAGAAACCATGTAAAATTCATGTAGATAACATGTCAAATGCATGTAGATAATATGTATAATGTATGTAGATAAACAAGTGTTTACATACACGCCACTACAGTTGTGTATATTGTTTACATGCACGTCACTACAGTTGTGTATAATGTTCACATCGCGCCACCTACTTTTTATGTTTACTTACCTGCAACAAAATGGCGGTTACCGGTTGCTTGGGGTCACGATAAGGTACTGTGCTTCTTTCCTTCCTTCTTTCCTTTCTTGTATGTAGAGTTGGTGTAGGTTTTGTGTGGAACTCATGTAAAATGTTTGTAAAATGCATGTAGAAATTATGTAGAATTGATGTAGAAACCATGTAGAATTGATGTAGAAACCATGTAGAATTGATGTAGAAACCATGTAGAATTGATGTAGAAACCATGTAGAATTGATGTAGAAACCATGTAGAATTCATGTAAAAACCATGTAGAATTGATGTAGAAACCATGTAGAATTCATGTAAAAACCATGTAGAAACCATGTAAAATTCATGTAGAAACCATGTAAAATTCATGTAGATAACATGTCAAATGCATGTAGATAATATGTATAATGTATGTAGATAAACAAGTGTTTACATACACGCCACTACAGTTGTGTATATTGTTTACATGCACGTCACTACAGTTGTGTATAATGTTCACATCGCGCCACCTACTTTTTATGTTTACTTACCTGCAACAAAATGGCGGTTACCGGTTGCTTGGGGTCACGATAAGGTACTGTGCTTCTTTCCTTCCTTCTTTCCTTTCTTGTATGTAGAGTTGGTGTAGGTTTTGTGTGGAACTCATGTAAAATGTTTGTAAAATGCATGTAGAAATTATGTAGAATTGATGTAGAAACCATGTAGAATTGATGTAGAAACCATGTAGAATTGATGTAGAAACCATGTAGAATTCATGTAAAAACCATGTAGAATTGATGTAGAAACCATGTAGAATTCATGTAAAAACCATGTAGAAACCATGTAAAATTCATGTAGAAACCATGTAAAATTCATGTAGATAACATGTCAAATGCATGTAGATAATATGTATAATGTATGTAGATAAACAAGTGTTTACATACACGCCACTACAGTTGTGTATATTGTTTACATGCACGTCACTACAATTGTGTATAATGTTCACATGGCGCCACCTACTTTGTTATTTTGTGCAAGTAAGTAATGGTGGTGGCGTGTTGGTATTAAAATTTTAGTGCAAATAAATAACGGTAGTGGCGTGTTGGTAGTAAATTTTAGTGCAAGTAAAATCCGATAGTGGCGTGTTGGTATCAAAATTTTAGTACAAATAATGACCGGTAGTGGCGTGTTAGTAGTAAAATTGTAGTGCAAGTAACTCCCGGTAGTGGCGTGTTAGTAACTAAATGTTAGTGCAAGTAAAGAACGGTAGTGGCGTGCTAGTGTACTATTTTACTTTGTTTTTTCTCTCTTAGCTCCTTCTCCCCTTTTTTTCTTTCTCTCTTAGCTCCTTCTCCCTTTGTACTTTCCCTCTTAGGTTATTCTTCCTTTGTTTAGTCCTTCTTTCCTTTCTTGTATGTAGAGTTGGTGTAGGTTTTGTGTGGAACTCATGTAAAATGTTTGTAAAATGCATGTAGAAATTATGTAGAATTGATGTAGAAACCATGTAGAATTCATGTAAAAACCATGTAGAATTGATGTAGAAACCATGTAGAATTCATGTAAAAACCATGTAGAAACCATGTAAAATTCATGTAGAAACCATGTAAAATTCATGTAGATAACATGTCAAATGCATGTAGATAATATGTATAATGTATGTAGATAAACAAGTGTTTACATACACGCCACTACAGTTGTGTATATTGTTTACATGCACGTCACTACAGTTGTGTATAATGTTCACATCGCGCCACCTACTTTTTATGTTTACTTACCTGCAACAAAATGGCGGTTACCGGTTGCTTGGGGTCACGATAAGGTACTGTGCTTCTTTCCTTCCTTTTTTCCTTTCTTGTATGTAGAGTTGGTGTAGGTTTTGTGTGGAACTCATGTAAAATGTTTGTAAAATGCATGTAGAAATTATGTAGAATTGATGTAGAAACCATGTAGAATTGATGTAGAAACCATGTAGAATTGATGTAGAAACCATGTAGAATTCATGTAAAAACCATGTAGAATTGATGTAGAAACCATGTAGAATTCATGTAAAAACCATGTAGAAACCATGTAAAATTCATGTAGAAACCATGTAAAATTCATGTAGATAACATGTCAAATGCATGTAGATAATATGTATAATGTATGTAGATAAACAAGTGTTTACATACACGCCACTACAGTTGTGTATATTGTTTACATGCACGTCACTACAATTGTGTATAATGTTCACATGGCGCCACCTACTTTGTTATTTTGTGCAAGTAAGTAATGGTGGTGGCGTGTTGGTATTAAAATTTTAGTGCAAATAAATAACGGTAGTGGCGTGTTGGTAGTAAATTTTAGTGCAAGTAAAATCCGATAGTGGCGTGTTGGTATCAAAATGTTAGTACAAATAATGACCGGTAGTGGCGTGTTAGTAGTAAAATTGTAGTGCAAGTAACTCCCGGTAGTGGCGTGTTAGTAACTAAATGTTAGTGCAAGTAAAGAACGTTAGTGGCGTGCTAGTGTACTATTTTACTTTGTTTTTTCTCTCTTAGCTCCTTCTCCCCTTTTTTTCTTTCTCTCTTAGCTCCTTCTCCCTTTGTACTTTCCCTCTTAGGTCCTTCTTCCTTTGTTTAGTCCTTCTTTCCTTTCTTGTATGTAGAGTTGGTGTAGGTTTTGTGTGGAACTCATGTAAAATGTTTGTAAAATGCATGTAGAAATTATGTAGAATTGATGTAGAAACCATGTAGAATTGATGTAGAAACCATGTAGAATTGATGTAGAAACCATGTAGAATTCATGTAAAAAGCATGTAGAATTGATGTAGAAACCATGTAGAATTCATGTAAAAACCATGTAGAAACCATGTAAAATTCATGTAGAAACCATGTAAAATTCATGTAGATAACATGTCAAATGCATGTAGATAATATGTATAATGTATGTAGATAAACAAGTGTTTACATACACGCCACTACAGTTGTGTATATTGTTTACATGCACGTCACTACAGTTGTGTATAATGTTCACATCGCGCCACCTACTTTTTATGTTTACTTACCTGCAACAAAATGGCGGTTACCGGTTGCTTGGGGTCACGATAAGGTACTGTGCTTCTTTCCTTCCTTCTTTCCTTTCTTGTATGTAGAGTTGGTGTAGGTTTTGTGTGGAACTCATGTAAAATGTTTGTAAAATGCATGTAGAAATTATGTAGAATTGATGTAGAAACCATGTAGAATTGATGTAGAAACCATGTAGAATTGATGTAGAAACCATGTAGAATTCATGTAAAAAGCATGTAGAATTGATGTAGAAACCATGTAGAATTCATGTAAAAACCATGTAGAAACCATGTAAAATTCATGTAGAAACCATGTAAAATTCATGTAGATAACATGTCAAATGCATGTAGATAATATGTATAATGTATGTAGATAAACAAGTGTTTACATACACGCCACTACAGTTGTGTATATTGTTTACATGCACGTCACTACAGTTGTGTATAATGTTCACATCGCGCCACCTACTTTTTATGTTTACTTACCTGCAACAAAATGGCGGTTACCGGTTGCTTGGGGTCACGATAAGGTACTGTGCTTCTTTCCTTCCTTCTTTCCTTTCTTGTATGTAGAGTTGGTGTAGGTTTTGTGTGGAACTCATGTAAAATGTTTGTAAAATGCATGTAGAAATTATGTAGAATTGATGTAGAAACCATGTAGAATTGATGTAGAAACCATGTAGAATTGATGTAGAAACCATGTAGAATTCATGTAAAAACCATGTAGAATTGATGTAGAAACCATGTAGAATTCATGTAAAAACCATGTAGAAACCATGTAAAATTCATGTAGAAACCATGTAAAATTCATGTAGATAACATGTCAAATGCATGTAGATAATATGTATAATGTATGTAGATAAACAAGTGTTTACATACACGCCACTACAGTTGTGTATATTGTTTACATGCACGTCACTACAGTTGTGTATAATGTTCACATCGCGCCACCTACTTTTTATGTTTACTTACCTGCAACAAAATGGCGGTTACCGGTTGCTTGGGGTCACGATAAGGTACTGTGCTTCTTTCCTTCCTTCTTTCCTTTCTTGTATGTAGAGTTGGTGTAGGTTTTGTGTGGAACTCATGTAAAATGTTTGTAAAATGCATGTAGAAATTATGTAGAATTGATGTAGAAACCATGTAGAATTGATGTAGAAACCATGTAGAATTGATGTAGAAACCATGTAGAATTCATGTAAAAAGCATGTAGAATTGATGTAGAAACCATGTAGAATTCATGTAAAAACCATGTAGAAACCATGTAAAATTCATGTAGAAACCATGTAAAATTCATGTAGATAACATGTCAAATGCATGTAGATAATATGTATAATGTATGTAGATAAACAAGTGTTTACATACACGCCACTACAGTTGTGTATATTGTTTACATGCACGTCACTACAGTTGTGTATAATGTTCACATCGCGCCACCTACTTTTTATGTTTACTTACCTGCAACAAAATGGCGGTTACCGGTTGCTTGGGGTCACGATAAGGTACTGTGCTTCTTTCCTTCCTTCTTTCCTTTCTTGTATGTAGAGTTGGTGTAGGTTTTGTGTGGAACTCATGTAAAATGTTTGTAAAATGCATGTAGAAATTATGTAGAATTGATGTAGAAACCATGTAGAATTGATGTAGAAACCATGTAGAATTGATGTAGAAACCATGTAGAATTCATGTAAAAACCATGTAGAATTGATGTAGAAACCATGTAGAATTCATGTAAAAACCATGTAGAAACCATGTAAAATTCATGTAGAAACCATGTAAAATTCATGTAGATAACATGTCAAATGCATGTAGATAATATGTATAATGTATGTAGATAAACAAGTGTTTACATACACGCCACTACAGTTGTGTATATTGTTTACATGCACGTCACTACAGTTGTGTATAATGTTCACATCGCGCCACCTACTTTTTATGTTTACTTACCTGCAACAAAATGGCGGTTACCGGTTGCTTGGGGTCACGATAAGGTACTGTGCTTCTTTCCTTCCTTCTTTCCTTTCTTGTATGTAGAGTTGGTGTAGGTTTTGTGTGGAACTCATGTAAAATGTTTGTAAAATGCATGTAGAAATTATGTAGAATTGATGTAGAAACCATGTAGAATTGATGTAGAAACCATGTAGAATTGATGTAGAAACCATGTAGAATTCATGTAAAAACCATGTAGAATTGATGTAGAAACCATGTAGAATTCATGTAAAAACCATGTAGAAACCATGTAAAATTCATGTAGAAACCATGTAAAATTCATGTAGATAACATGTCAAATGCATGTAGATAATATGTATAATGTATGTAGATAAACAAGTGTTTACATACACGCCACTACAGTTGTGTATATTGTTTACATGCACGTCACTACAGTTGTGTATAATGTTCACATCGCGCCACCTACTTTTTATGTTTACTTACCTGCAACAAAATGGCGGTTACCGGTTGCTTGGGGTCACGATAAGGTACTGTGCTTCTTTCCTTCCTTCTTTCGTTTCTTGTATGTAGAGTTGGTGTAGGTTTTGTGTGGAACTCATGTAAAATGTTTGTAAAATGCATGTAGAAATTATGTAGAATTGATGTAGAAACCATGTAGAATTGATGTAGAAACCATGTAGAATTGATGTAGAAACCATGTAGAATTCATGTAAAAACCATGTAGAATTGATGTAGAAACCATGTAGAATTCATGTAAAAACCATGTAGAAACCATGTAAAATTCATGTAGAAACCATGTAAAATTCATGTAGATAACATGTCAAATGCATGTAGATAATATGTATAATGTATGTAGATAAACAAGTGTTTACATACACGCCACTACAGTTGTGTATATTGTTTACATGCACGTCACTACAGTTGTGTATAATGTTCACATCGCGCCACCTACTTTTTATGTTTACTTACCTGCAACAAAATGGCGGTTACCGGTTGCTTGGGGTCACGATAAGGTACTGTGCTTCTTTCCTTCCTTCTTTCCTTTCTTGTATGTAGAGTTGGTGTAGGTTTTGTGTGGAACTCATGTAAAATGTTTGTAAAATGCATGTAGAAATTATGTAGAATTGATGTAGAAACCATGTAGAATTGATGTAGAAACCATGTAGAATTGATGTAGAAACCATGTAGAATTCATGTAAAAACCATGTAGAATTGATGTAGAAACCATGTAGAATTCATGTAAAAACCATGTAGAAACCATGTAAAATTCATGTAGAAACCATGTAAAATTCATGTAGATAACATGTCAAATGCATGTAGATAATATGTATAATGTATGTAGATAAACAAGTGTTTACATTCACGCCACTACAGTTGTGTATATTGTTTACATGCACGTCACTACAGTTGTGTATAATGTTCACATCGCGCCACCTACTTTTTATGTTTACTTACCTGCAACAAAATGGCGGTTACCGGTTGCTTGGGGTCACGATAAGGTACTGTGCTTCTTTCCTTCCTTCTTTCCTTTCTTGTATGTAGAGTTGGTGTAGGTTTTGTGTGGAACTCATGTAAAATGTTTGTAAAATGCATGTAGAAATTATGTAGAATTGATGTAGAAACCATGTAGAATTGATGTAGAAACCATGTAGAATTGATGTAGAAACCATGTAGAATTCATGTAAAAACCATGTAGAATTGATGTAGAAACCATGTAGAATTCATGTAAAAACCATGTAGAAACCATGTAAAATTCATGTAGAAACCATGTAAAATTCATGTAGATAACATGTCAAATGCATGTAGATAATATGTATAATGTATGTAGATAAACAAGTGTTTACATTCACGCCACTACAGTTGTGTATATTGTTTACATGCACGTCACTACAGTTGTGTATAATGTTCACATCGCGCCACCTACTTTTTATGTTTACTTACCTGCAACAAAATGGCGGTTACCGGTTGCTTGGGGTCACAATATTTGAATATTAGAGTATGGTCTCACTTGAGCGGAATATTTAAATTTTAGTGTAAGTTAACAACGGCAGTGGCGTGTTAATATTTAAATTTTAGTGCAAGTAAACAACGGCAGTGGCGTGTTAGTAGTTAAATTTTAGTGCATGTAAACAACGGCAGTGGCGTGTTAATATTTAAATTTTAGTGCAAGTAAATAGCGGTAGTGGCGCGTTAGTAGTTAAATTTTAGTGCAAGTAAACAACGGCAGTGGCGTGTTAGTAGTTAAATGTTAGTGCAAGTAAATACCGGTAGTGGCGCGTTAGTAGTTTAATTTTAGTACAAGTAAATAACGGCAGCGGCGTGTTAGTAGGTAAATGTTAGTGCAAGTAAAGAACGGTAGTGGCGTGTTAGTAACAAAATGTTAGTGCAAGTAAAGAACGGTAGTGGCGTGTTAGTAGTTACATTTTAGTGCAAATAAATAACAATAGTGGCGTGTTAGTGTAATTTTTTAATTGTATACACATACGCCACTACAACGTTGCAATACAAAGATACGGTCTCACTTTCGCGGAATATTTAAATGTTAGTGCAAGTAAGTAACTGAAGTTGCATGTTAGTGTAGTATCTTTATTATATACATGTTTTAATTGCATACATTATATAAATGTCCAGTGCCACGTATTGCAGTCCTGGTCCGCTGCATGTGAATGTCCCGTTTTGTGTGCTCTTGCGTATTTTTATCTTGAGTTCATCTCCGGTAGCGCAATGTGGAGGCTGTTGTATTCCTGACTGGTCATCAAAACCTACTGTACTCAGGTTTTCTAAAAAATGTAAAAAAAACAGTACGCATCAGAAAGGCCTTTAAATTAGTTGTTTTATTGTCAAAGGACTAGCTGTCCTGGTAACCTAAAGCCCTTCAAAGAATACTTGGGCGTACCAATTTCCGCCTTTCTAACATCTTAAAGCTGATAAATTGAACTCAATGTCACATGAAGCGAATTCCATTTACTAAATTTATCAGCAATTTAAAGGTAAACAAAAAATTTATAAAATGAACAGCCTCAAAAAAATGGTAGATGAACAACAAGCTTGTGAAAAAAACGGTTATTTTTTTATTAATAGGAAAAAGGAGCAGTGCCAACGGCCGCTTCATCATGGCAGGAGAGACTATTAAATGAAAAACAATCTAAAACAAGTAAAATTCTTGCCCTTCACTACATCCGCTGCCGGTATTGCAGATAAAAGTTAAGAAGGCATCAAATAACGGGAGGCTGTCTCCAAAGAAGCATAAAGGGTATCCTAGCGACGATCCCGCTAGAGGATAAGATGAAGGATGTCAAAAGCGGGGAATGTCCGGCAAAAAACACCACTGCGAGGCTTAAAAACGAAACGAAAATAAAAGTGAGTGGGCTCAGGCCCAAACTACAGTCGTGAGGATTCAGCGCATATAATACACATGCTACGCCACATCCCATGTACATGCCTAAGGCCTGCGTGTATTGCTGGCAACCTAATTTCTTAAAAAAGGACATAGTACACGAACTTGAAAATGCCTTAATGAAAAGTTTCTTCCTTTATCTGCTCCGTCCTCATCCTATTTACTCCTTCTAGTTGTGCTAGAATTTAAAAAAATGGTTTGTCTCCTCTGTTGTTTTGTGGCGTCTAGCCTTAGAATTCATTAAAACATTTCAACAACTACAAAAATATTCTTCTAATGTGTGTGCAAAGACTCACATGGCGACTTAAACTCAACCTTGAATTAATTTATCAATGAACGTCCTGCCAGCTGGTAGTTCTAAATAGTACCACCAATATGTGTGTATATGAACGCAATGGTAAAACATTGATGAGTGGCTAGCTACCTATAAATGTTTTTATTTATTTGTGTTCAAATGTTTTAATAATAGTTGCTTGCCAAAATGTTTGATTAATTTATTAATTATTTTATAGTAGAAATTGGTTAATAAAGAACATTTGTTGTTTGGCACAAATTGATTATAATTTTTAAACAATGCTTGTTGAACAATTTGTTAAATATCACAATGGACTTCGTCTTTTGCTTTATAAATATATGTACAAATATTTTTTACATTTGATATTTAAGATAAGTAAACGTGCCTTCGATTTGTTATACCTTTAACTATTAACTCAAAAAAAATTACTAAGGCTTGTCCTAATTTTTTTTTGTACTAAGGCTGGTTTAATTAAAACAGCAACAGTTAATAAATAGGGTTTTAAAAATGGTAATATTTTAATCAACACGTTGTGTTTTCTTAAGAACCTTAGCTATCTATTAAATTTGTATGATCCAGTGACAGTTTATAAGCCTATAGTTTTTGCTACGGCATCAAATAAAAATTTGTACGACAAGTTATATGTTTATAATTTTTTACCCCGATTGGAAAGCATAAAAAACCAAAAAATTGAACTTTGTTATTTTATTGCTGTTAGTTCAATAAATGCTACCATAATTTTAAGCGTTCTATTTCCAGCCGTATAAACTATCGATATATTCATTTTCGTTTCAAAGACCAGTTGTCTCGCACCGCGGCCATTTTGAATTTTCGCAACTTTTTGTTTGTTGCTATTATTTCATTATTGGTAAACGGATATTATTATCAAACTCAAAAATTTGTACTCCTTTTTGTTGTCCCACAAAGCATGCGTTGCTTTATTTTTTCCCAAATTTGGAAAAGCGTCATCTTAAATTGCTTTACTACTGGGATACACAAATTTCCCGACAATGAGTTTTTGACTTTTCCGCTTTATGTTATTAAATACCGACGTTGTGTAAAATTTTAAAAAATGTAAAAGCCACTTAAGATTAAGTAACTTTTAAAATGAACACTGACCACATGCAGCTAAAATGCGTGCGCTGCCGTCATGCTGTGAAGTCGAATACAGCTGTTTAATGATGGTCAGCCGGGTCCCTCAGTGCCCGTAAATTACACAACGACCAGCAGAATGTACAATCCTTTGGCAACACTTTGAACCCCTCACTTCGAATTTGCGCAGTTTCTGTGTAACCCAAAGGTTTTTCTTCACAATCTATAATTGTTTACCATTGTGCTGTCTGCTGCCCATTGTGACCACACATAATTTATTATATTTTCGTCCTTAGCAAACCAGTTTGCCTTTCCCACGCAAGGTACGATTCTAGGATGGAGTTGAAAGACAGAAGTCCAGTTTTGGGTCCTTTTCTATTTATTTTACGATTCTTTCGATCCTATCAATTTTACACTGCCTTTTGACTTTGCTTTTTTTATTTCCTATACTGCGTGGGTTTGCCTTCCACGAAGTGCCATTCTGAGATCTACCAACATTTTTTAAGCAACCTAGCTAATTGAAATTCTATAACTCTGCCTCTTTTTTTTGCAATTTTGAAAAATACAACATTTGATTAGAAAACAAAAGCAATCTTTTTAGATTCTATATCAGCTAGCCAAGTTTATGTTTTATTTTCAAATATAATAACATACTGAATATTGTTTTTATACTAATAGAAACTGTTGAACAGGAACATTTATAAATGATGAAAACCTGTATTAAGTTAAAACATGTTACATTTTTAAAGTTGTTTGAAATTTTAAGGTAACATAATTCCACATGCGGAAATAATGAACAACAAATTGGCAGACAAATTATATCACATATGCGCTTAGTAATTAAAATTTAAATCTTCGACTTTGTTGCTAGCAGTTTAGGTCAGACAATAAAAATGTATTAAATTGAAAATCCAAAACAGCTGAAGGGAATATGCATCCACAAAAGGTTACTATAGAAAATTCTATCATTTAAAATTACTATACTCTACAACAATTATTTCTAGATAATTCCACCGTTTAAAATAACTATACTCTGCAAATGCCATACAAATATGATAATTAATGCTAATTTCTCTTTTTGTTCTTGCTGCATATTGGGGTAATTGTTCTGTTTCATCAAAGATAAATTTAAATATTATTTACAACCACTTGCTCGCTTCAGTTGTTGTCTTTGTATCAAGTATTTATAACAGAAGTCAATAAGTAAATCTGGTAAAACAAATTACCGAAATATATATGTTAAAGAATACTACTGTCAAACTACGTGTATGTTCGATCTGAGCGCGTCTTCCTCATACTCCCGAAGGCGTGCCATTGTCGCAGCTCATAAAAAACAATAACTAGATGTGTGTGAGTGTGAGTTTGAATAAAAAATTTATGCGTTAGCTGGGTTGGCTGACAGGAGACAGGCCTTAGACATGTGTCCTTTGCAACAACTGACAGAAGCATGAAGTTTGAGGACAAAAAGTGCCTGCATTTTATGCCTAGCTTAAGTTGCCCAACAAATTTTCATGAGGCCACACCGCAAACTTCCTCCGCAAGTGGTCTAAGGACATTCAAAATTATTGGCAAGGTTCTTAGGCTGGGGTTTAACACGTCTTACTTTTTTATATAAACTGAATGTTGAGCTTTAGAGCATAGTCGCATAATTGTCCATTTACTGGATTTACTTTTATGGTACAGAAGGCCAATGCTTGCTCGCGTATGTATATGATGTGTAAATTTCGGCAGAGCTCAGGTTGCGAAATACATTCTTTGACTGAAATCTGTACCAATTCCATTTGGATGTAACGTTTCATCCATCCTAATCCGCTTAACCCTTAGATTTAAATCCTTCTTGGAAAAAAAGTAGTCTAGTTTTCAACAGTTCAGTTCAAAAGATTCCAGTTTCAAAGAGTAAGATGCCGCAACATTTGCATATCCTTTGTCTCTATTTTAAATACCTACGGTGGGTATAAATTAGGTGAGCTATTTGTAATGTCCCGATGGTAAGATTTTCCGAGTTTGTAAACTGAAGAGATTATCTACGATGCCTGAGACTTCTCTGCTCTGCTAAGCGTGTATTGTTTTCCACCTTATGCCCGTTTACTTCGCCAATCAAAAAAAAAAAATATATTACTACACGTTTCTAATTTCTCAAAGGACGTTTAAGATACAGAGCAGAAAGGGGTGTTCAGATCGTTTTTTTAAATAATATATAATAATTACTGCGGCATGTAATGCAATTTAAAGAGGTAGTAGTTTACAAAAACAACGTAAACATTCCTGTATGAACATTTTATAAAACCAAAAAAAAGGGGACATACTATCTTGAAAGAGTCGGCAAGAACAATCATCAACCATCCTTTGTGTAAAATAACTTATCAAATTGCGAACAACGTCCAAGAAAATGCCAATAAATCAACACACCTACAAGAAAGAATAAAAGGTTAAGCAGCTAAGAGATTAGTTGCACGATCCCAACGAATTGAGAAGAGGCATTGAAAATTGAAAATCTATAAATCTTGGTGAACAATTTTAAACGCAACACACTGGAAACCAGTAAATTCTAAAGGAAAGGATTTCGACCTGACGTCATAGGGCAACTCCTTATGTTATGAGGAAAACAAAGGCCATCTCAAACGGGCAAGGAGAAGAAAAAAGGAGTGCAAAGAGGACCACAGGTTATTGATGTGATATTTACGGGAATAAATGATTTAAGGCAGGTTAAAAACACTTATTTAATAGATTGATTACAATCAAATATTATTGTTTAAAAAGTTTAAAAAAAAACAAGATATAAAAAACAATTGGTACTTAAAGTATGTTTATAAAAAAACAGTGCAGTTTCTAAAATTGGGTTGAATACTAGCAAAAACGAGGTAAGCTGCACACTCATATTAACACTGTGGTTTCATATTCAGTGTCAAATAATCCTGTTTACTGATCTGCATATGCCACCCAAGCAGCACAGCTGTCTTGGACGTTTTGGGTTCTTCAAATTCTTTGGCAATTTCGATGCAATCAATGTACGAACATATGCATGTATGTGTTTCCTTACAACCATGCTTCTTAATCAATTGTTTTGCTTTGTCTCGAGTTCAAGGTGTGCATAAGGGATTATGCATATTGGCGTACTTTTCTTTTCAGCTACTGTACATCTGTCTGCCTTATACCCAGAAACAAAAATTTAACAAAAAATACATCATCGTCACATGCTGATTTAGTACAGAAATAAGTTAGGACTATTAAAATCTAGTGCTCGTGGTAATAGTGAATTACATATGAATCACAGATTTAAAGAACTCGTTTTCTGGATTTTCCATATTTATTTCTTCAAAAGAAGTCAGATCAACGTAAGTCTAGGTTAAAAAATTGATTTTCGGCATGTTAAATTTGAGTGTTAAAATTATCTGACAAATATAAATTAATAATGACTTCATCACTTTCAGATATGAATAAAATATGCATTGAAAAATATTAAATAGCGAGGCAAAGCAGCAAAGGCAATAAAAAGAAGTGCAATCTGTCCTATCACTACTTATAATCAACAAAACGACATCTGGGAATCAAAAACAGGACACCAAAAGAGTACAGACGTCATATGCCAGTGGTCGCACGTTATTAAAGGGGTTTTAGTTCAAGTGGTCACTCCACACATATTGCTTCGGCGATGGGGAAAGGCACCAACTGTTTCTCTTCTAAGTTCGTATTTAATCGGGACACTAATTATTTGTATACTCGTGGGTTTGAGTTTTGTTCGTGCGTTAGGGGTTACATCAGACAAATAAAGGATAAATGCAATCAAATAGGGCTAATTTTAGGAACTTTTCTATGGCTAGCAAACATGCGATCATTATCCTTTAAAAAAGGATACAAATGAAAACAGAGCCCGGGTCTATACAAATTGTGTTGTGTGTGATGGAATTAAACATAATAGGTGCAAGTCTCAGGATGATATTTATAGCTTTATTCTTATTTTTTCAATCAGCGTTCATAAAATCTCATGTAAAACCGGCAACTTACTCACAAATATTTATTGCAGAAAATGGTTTTTACTGTCTAATCTACCTATAAAACAAAAACTGCGCTTTTCTGTCTTTTGATAAAGAAACAAACTTCCTATATGTTTGCAACCAATTTTTGAATAAAAACCTGTTAAATCATAGTCCTAGCACTCGACTTGAAGTCATTTGTTAAGTATAAATGCCCTCAAAGGATTGTAAAATGAAATGAAAATATTTCACTTGTCTTCTAAGCGGGGACAGTTTACTGGCCGTCAAAAGCGTCAGTGGTCATGGCCATGACAAATTTATATTAATAAAACGGCAAGCACAATAACGGTTAAATGCCTTCGCGTGACTAACGCAAACTGTCAGCACCAGGTAAGTTTGAATGTGTTTCCCCTATCGTGCTGTAAATTTGAACGGAACCAATACATTTTGGTAGCTCCAAATCGTATGAGCGTGCCATAAATCAAACGTAAATGTTGGCTTGATGATTTCGCGTTATAAACAGTGAACTTTTTGTGTAGGTAAAAAGTTCTCTTTTGTTTATGTTGCGCCGAAAGTTAATAGAGTCCAGCCCACATGTGCCTTAACAGTTTCCTGCTCTTTCTGACCACATTAAAACTACAAAAACAACACAGCCAAACCAAAACGTGTATTTGAGGCCATTAATCAAACTATCTCACGGGAGCATCGCACTCAATGAGAGCCTGTAGGAAGGCAGTCACAACAAGGGTATCTGTATCTTTCAGTGACAGACATTTACTATGCGCTTTGTTAGCCGCGCAAAAAACGGACATTCGGTTTTTTTAGCATATCTGTATGGTCACAATAGTAAATGGAGGAAATTGAGAAATTTCTTAAACACACGTTTAAGCATCAAGAGAAAAGCCCTTCAAAAGAAGTATCTCGAAACTGTTTCGCTTTTTTTAACAGCGGTTGCTTCGATTACAATTGCACTAGGAAAAACAGGGAATGAAACTATGAAAGAAAATTGTAATAATGGTCAACGCACTAACGTTGATACAAGTTATTATAAATGTTGCTTAGTAAATGTTTTTTGGTAAATAAATTTAATTTTAACACTGCCTAAATTAAACAAAATTAAATTAAATACTAATCGGCAACTTAATTATTTTAAAACCTCTCTACATTTTATTTTAAAGAAAATTACTTCTATTTTGTTCAAATTTTAAAAGGCATAAAAGGGTAGCCTGGCTAAAAAAAGTAATTGAAAAATACTCACGGCTTGATGCGAAGTATTTTGCTGCTATTTTTTATCATTGTCGTCTTTCCACATTAAACAAGTTTTCGAAACGTGTAAAAAAAGGTTGATTTACCACCCGCAGGTCCAGCACTTTCATCGATAATATGTTTGGATAACGTAATCCACATGAAAAAAAAATTGAGTCAGCGAGACCATCGAAAGATGGAATTTGTCCAGCTCGAAGTGCCTGCAAATAAAAAATCACATTAGAAACACACGGTGCCGTCAACAGCAAAGGACAGATAGGAAAGTCTCTTTAGCCATGTAATAAATGATCTATGTAATTGACTTATATGCCAAATACTATGAACAAAAGTTTAGCTCTAATGCGTTTATCTGAAAGTGACCCAAAATCAACTACCCCATACTTTAGACATCCACCACACAACACTCTTGACACAAAAAATGGGATTTTAGGCAAATACCTATCTAAAAGACGAAGTTGTTGTGCCCTTTAAGTTATTAAATAACAAAATGTTTTCAACTGCAGTTTTATTACCTTTGTTTTTGATAATGATCCCCATTAGTTTTTTCACTATTCACACATAAAATTGTTCTGATGAAGGCAGCAAACAATGTGAGCAAAAAGATACTGATTATATGGTCAGAAAAGCTTCCTTTTCTTATTTCAAAATCATACTGATAATAAATGTAACTCCTGCAAGGGTATCAAAACCCGTAAGGACTGGCCATTTTTTGTAGGCAAATTTCTATTGTGGTTGTAAGAACTTGATTGCAAGGGGAGCTAAGGACCGAATTGAGTGTGTGTTATCACACCATGAGGGTGCAAATAAAAATATTAACAGCAAACACCCACACATGTCAACAAACCCCCACGGATGACCCTCTTTTTCCATTCTGATCCAGGCTTTTACACAATTCGCCCTGTGTGTCATTTGGGAGCAGATGCATTAGCATGTTGTTGAATTACCTTCGATTTTTTTGGGGTTTTGTTTTTTTTCTTTTGGATAACGCTGTTATTTGAATTGAGTTATCACATGCGGTAATACGATAATTTGTTAATTTAACTGATAATTTTTTTTAGATTAATACTTGTTCAACGATATTTTTTCTGGTCAAGTTATGTTATTACTTAAAGATTATTCCATTTTATATTTAATCGGTTGTTAGCAGAGATTGAAAACAGTTTGGTTTGACGCACAAATAAAAGAAACAACCCCACAAGTACGATTTATCTTATAACTCGATTTGAGTTAACAGTTCAAAAATTGTATATTACTTGCAAAAAATTAAATAAAATAAACATTGGTAAAAGGTCTTAAAAATGGGTTTGTGTGTCCTAATTTAATGAGGGCGTCGAATGTGCAAAGTCATGAAATAGTTTCAATTTAAAAACGAGTCGTTCAGGTAAACGGCTTCAACATTACGCCTTTTTCTTAGAATTTTTTGAGCCGTATTTTGACCCACAAAAGGAAAATATTTAGTTAAGATCGCCGCTGATACAAAATAACTGTAATACAATTTTTATGGGCGTTAAACTAGGTAAAACTGTATTCAAACTATTAAAAATTAAATTAAAAAATTGTTCTTGATGATACTAATTAATAACTAAAATTTAACAAGGCGTGAATATGGTGACAATTAAACTATTACGCTGCAAAAGGTCTGATATTAAATCTTATCAAAAATTAAGCTCTAGTAAATTATCAAAGCTCTAAATAACTCGATTGTTAGTGAATCCAATTCAACCAATGCAGTATAAAGATTGATAAGATAAATTAGTAACCAAATGTTATCAAGGCAAGAATCCGGTGACGATTTAACTTTTATGCCCTAACATTTTATAGATTAAATCTTTTGACAAATAAAGGTTGACAGTAAACTATCAAAACCTACAAAAATGTATCTAATTAGTGAATATAATTTAATCAAAAGGTTGTTTTGCTAAGCTCTACGAACAAAAGATTTGTTTTTGATTTACTATTGTAGTAGATGTTTGTTTCTGCAGTTGTATCTAGCAGTCTTCTTCTCTCTCTCTGCAAGGATTTAATATGCAGGAACTAATTTTCAACTAAATCTCAACTGTCAGAAAGAAGCGCAGTCTTCGCTCCCCTGTTTTGTCCCCTTTTGCATAATGCTGTGAGCCCTTCTGTCAGAGCGCTTGCGATCGTCACAAGGGACCCTTTTTATTTCAAATTTTGTATACATTTTGCATTAAACAGAAAAAAAAAATATTGGGAACATGCAAATGGCGCGCTGAAACTACAAGCAGAAAACGTTGGTCTGCAGAATCATTGTTTGGTCGGAGCGCCGGACTCGCTCTCACACATAGCTAAATACATGCAAGGATATGCTGCCGCTCCATGTAATCAGTCACAGAAATGCCGGCCTTTTGTTTGCAGCTTCAATGAAGCCGGAGGGAACGCAAAATCATCAAGGACGGAAAGAGGACCATAGACCTCCGCTTGGGGTCATCGTAAGGTCAGCAACGGGATTTTCCTGCCTTTGTTGACAAGGGATGCAACTCACTCACATACATATACACATTTTCCCTGCTTTTTGGGCATTTTACGTTCCTTTTTTCATTTTCTCTTCAGTGTTGAAAATTTTTGCCATGCTTTTTAAACTGTTTTTTATCTGTGACCATGCAAAAGATGTATCAAGGAGGATGCTTCTGACACGCGACGTGTTGAGTGTAAGGACCAAGGCTTTGGAGTGTGCCAAGAATTAGACGTGACATCAGCCTCCTCGCTTTACTTTTTTGTTCAACTCGCCCCGATATTTTTTCTCGCATTCTGCGTTCCGTAATAGTATCTGCATATGTTGCGTAAATTGATATGCTGCATCCCAAATCCTGGATCCTTGTGCGTGACTGACTGAAATACATTTACTGCTCCGAATACATTTCTTTAGCTAGAAATTTCGCCATTTTTATTTAACCCCATTGAATGAGGGCTGTAACTTTAACGGGGTGGCTAGCTGCTCATTGCCCAAAGGGGTGGACATTATGCATACATGGTGGGTGCCTTCTGTCTAAAAGGGAGGGCATTATGCATAACGCTTCTCGTAAGGGTTGATAATTCAGGAAGCAGTCAACAGCTTATGTTTTACCGATGCATATCTGGGACTCAATGTGGCCATTGCAGAATGTTGCTTCACATATATACTTTTTGTTACTTTTAAACATTTGTTCATGACTCGCAAAAATCAAACAATGATGAATCAAGCTGAAGTATCCTCTTAAGATCCTGTTTAACGATTTGGTTAGCAATTAGACATCTTTAAAAATGTTATCTGAGACAGTTACCAGTCGTGATTTCCAATATGGGCATAAAACTGTTATTACAGATATGACGCACCTTCTTATCCAACTTTTATGCTTATAGTATTACAACGAGTTTCTTATATCTTTTGTCAAACTGCACAATTTTCTTTGTTTATGCAAAAGTAAGGCGATTTTCTTAACCTTATCAAATTTTTATTCGTGTACTATGTGTTCGGACACTATGTGTACACTGTAAAATGATGATTAAAAATAATAGAATGGGACAAGTGATTTAAGTTCAAATGTTTTGTACAAGACAAAATTTTTAAAGATTTGTTTTATTTGTTTAATATAAGTTAAAACATTTTTCACGACAAGGAAAAGGATTTTGTTATAGTTTTTTTAAAACAACAGGTAGTTTTATTTTTGAGCGGGTTTCTTTTTTTTTGGATAAAACAATTATCCACTTTTGCATAGAATGTTTTGCCACATTTTGTATCTAACACTTTTATTACATTTAATGTAAACAAAAAAGTTGTTTTACCTATTCCTACTACCATCAAATCCTTGTACTAACGATATGCTTGGGTTTCCTAAAAGTCTGTGTACAAACCATCGTACGGACAGGCGACTTGGCAAGATCCACTCGTCTGATGATGCTAAACAAGTAAACTTTAAATATGTGGACACTGTACATATTTTATAAGGTTAGAAGCGCATACTTATTTTTGGCACATTGCAATCATAGTTCATAAATTACAAGTACGGAGTAAAAAAACCAAAAGAAAAAACCAGAAATGGATCAATCTAACAAGGAACCCAGAGCACGCGACTAAAGTAAGCGGTAAAGGAGCCCTCGGTAAAAAGATTCTGACGTTGAGCTAGAGGTTTAGGTCTCTTAAAAATCCTATTAAAAAGACTCACACACACACAAAAAAAAATATACAAAGCGAATAACAAACAAGCACCTCGGATCGACGGTGCGGCACAAGCGCATTAAAAGAGATTTACCTATAAAAATAGGCAACTGCAGATGGAACGAGACACAAATTCAAAATGATAGGGAGACCAATACTGACGGGAGGAGATACGTCCGCCAGGCACGAGATCAAGGAGCGTAGAACAAGGAAGCTGCAACTTTTTAGGTCCATAAAAAGTGTGCTCGGATCGTTCGAGGGTGGCACGTGGCGACGATCTTGATCCTTACTTCGCATGCTAGCATACCTGGGATCCTCTCTCTTTGACGGCTACTGCACTTTGTCTTCCCCGATTTGGTTTTGGTCTGTGTCCCTCATGGTTTTTTAAAAACAGCTGCCATGCGACTGGCGCATTCCAATCTGTGGGGCGGCGACATTTTTAAAGTGTTCATTAGTCGCACGTTTACATATCCAAATTGTCAACATGCCAAGGAAACGCAAGAAAAAATTGGAGGGGAAACGTGTGCCTTGTGGCTTTTAATTGCTGTTGCTTAAAGGGGGTGGAGGGAGTGTTGGGATGCTACTTCCTCCTTTGAGGATTAATGTGCTGCACACTTCGTTTGACAGTAGAGTGGTTTTGCCTGCAAGAATCTCCCCAATCCCCAATTCCCCAACTCCCCTGGCTGTTTACCTCTAGGCTCTCTCCGTTTTCACTGTCAATTTTTTTTGTTTGATTTGTCATTTGATCGCTGCCACAGTTGGCACGATTAAAAAATTAAGACATCCCCTCGGAAAAGGTATAGAAATTCATTTATGGTGTTTGGTGACGATTTTCTTGACTTGTGATGAGGTTAATATCCAAAAAAAAAATGTTTGGGGTAATGACAGTGACAAAAAAATATAAAGAAGATTAAAACAAAATTATTTAAAATAATCGAATAATATGCAAACTATTTTGTAACCATTTTAAAAATCTGTAGAGAAGAGCACTCACGGAAAGTACGAATTCAAATTAAAAAGCGTTAGATATTTAAAACGGGGTGTTCTGTTCTAACGTGACCCGTTCCTCAGTTTTTCTATAGTTTCTACACAAAATGTTGACGAGCGTTAGAAGCATAGTACAAAAAAATTTTTAAAAATTGTTGCCTTTGTTACGTCAGCTTGGTCCTTTGTGAATTATCCTTTGTGCTGAATGTAACAACAGTCAACCAACTGGGTGACTGTTCCTTCCTTCCATACGCTTGTGGGTCTGTTTCGGTGTATGTGTGCGACTGCCTAAGGCCAAAGGTCATCCATACGACACATAACGGCTCAGCTGTCGTTTTTCAATTTTTGGTTAAGGGGTTTCAAGCAATAGCGAACGTACAGATGAAAACTTAAATTATATTTTCTGGAGCTTATCTTCACAGTCAAATGTACACATAGACTAACTAGTCAATAACATAAACATAGTTGAAACCCAATCAAAATAGCGTGGTCGGAATTGATTTAGCATAGTTTGTAAATCTATTAATGGGTATACATGTATATTCTTCAGTCTTTTCAAATACGTCAACCAATCCTTTGAAACAATAAGGTTGCATCACTCAAAAACTGTTCTTTTTAGGCGGGAATTGCAGACCACTAGATAACCTGGGCTTGACCAGCTGTTCTTGTGCTCGAGATGCCATTTTAGGGGTTGGTCAGAGATATGCTGGTCATGCAAAAAGGTACAGAAAAGACTGACCAACGGAACCGCCAAAAGGCCTTGCGTCAGAGGGGTTGGAATTCTCTTACAATTCAAAAGGTAAGGATGTGCTGCAACCAAAATACAGAATTCAATGCAATAAATGTTAGACTTTTATTAACAATTCAAACATATAAATGGGTACGGTGGTCAAGGGTTGTTTTATTCTGGAGATACTTAATACAAATACTTTCACCCTCTATGTCCTCTTTCGACTGGTAAAACGAAAAACTACGGAAAAATTCGAGAAATTTTTTTAACAACGTTAGTATCCTTTCAAATCCTTTCCCTGTACACGTGCTTAGTACTCGATGCAACCCTATAATCAGCCTTGGGCCATCTCTCCCTTTACCGACCCAACCAAATCCCTATTTCTTTTGTACTTCTGTCATTGCAAATTTTTTTGTATCAATTTTCAGTTTTTTCACCCATTTTCAAGTTGGATTTCACAAACTCGTCGTTTTGGTGGTTGTACAGAGCGTTGATTATGTCCGACGATTTAATGAAGGGGCACGGTTGTGCCTCTCAGCTGTGATTTGCACCACTTTACCAGGCGTGACATGAAAAACTAATTTTTTCGTATTTTTTTTTTAATTTTTACAAAGTTTGCTCGCTATTGTTGTTAGAACGGGGTAAGGGAAATAATATTCGGAACTATAAAGAAACAGGGAAACAGATGTGGGAGCGAGACGCATACGTGTCCTTAATGTGTCACACTTGATTATTGGCACACCCTAACAATCAGAGAATGGCATTTGAAAGGTGCCTAAAAGGGTGAGAGTGAATTTTATTTTAAGAGCAATAGGGTTGTTTTTGTATGTTGAGCCGGTTCCCCGTTGAGCAACTGAAGTTCAACGGTTTAAAAATACACGCAATACTGTTACTTTAAGGGCCCGTACATGCTCACTAAGCCTACAGAAGTTCTCACAAAAAATGCGGAGTCCAAGGAGTAGAGACGAATGAAAATTAATTCACAAGTGTAGAGAAAAATTAACAAAAAATAAGCACCAGAAAGCAAAACACTTTTTCATTTACCCCAACCGCTGAGCATCCCACAGATTCCCATTTCCAACGCTCCCTTTTCCTTTTGCTTAGAGCCCACTTGCTGTTAACCATACTCCACAGTGAAGGCACTTTACTTGGACGTTTGGATACTAGACCCTTGCGCTTCTCTTTGCCCATCTTCGCCATTCGTAAAAAATTAGATTCATTTGTGCGCGTTTGCTTTATTATTTAAATTCCAACGTTATTTTTCTAAATTTTCGTCCTGCTGCTTGTTGTACCGCTGCAGCTACAAAAAAGTGACGGAATTTTAATGGAAAATGCTGCTAACGTTGAAAAAATGGTTAAGCAAACAAAGATTTCAAATATAGAGGTTGTCTAAGCTGCTTTCAACTCGAAGGACACGCGGAAAGGATGTGCTGGGCGCAGTTGCGTAAATTGAAAACCAGGCGCCGACGTTCGTGCGGCGTTAAACCGACACCGTTTTTCTCTAGTCCTGCTGGTACATGCCTTGAATGCCCGGCGGCTCATTTTAAGTGAAAAATGAGCAAAAAGTGAAATGAAACAATGGACATAGAACCAAGACACGTAAAAAAATCGTGGCCAATTTGAATTTTTTCTCTTGCCCACGTTTCTTAGGGCCATTTTCGGTGGGTTAATGTGCTGTTGGGGTGAACTAAAAAAGAAATGACCACTAGGATAGGGAAAAATTGTGATATAGTAGAGAAGTAATGTTAGGAGAAGGTTGAGTCACATTTTGTTCCTTCTTTTGTAAACGGAATAGGTTTTTTGTTACACCAGTTGCTGACAAATAACGACTGAGCTTACCAGCGAATATATATTTTTTTGTTTTTTATTGACTTTAAACATTTAAACTTGGCATGACATGGATATAATTATATTACTAGGATTTTCCTGAAGTCCCTCTCTTTTATTCTGGGTTAATATTAATGTTAAGTTGCATTTGCGACTAGTTGATTTAATATTCTTCACTCTTCCGAACTTGCCATTATTCTGGTATGCCTCGAAGAAGGAAACGTTGTCCGCAAACTTCACTGGCAGCTCGCCTTTATATTTTGCTTGCCATTATCGCGTTTCGTTTCTTGTTTATTCAACGACATTCGCTTGGAGATGTTTTTAATTAGCCGCTGACCATTATGTGTTATAAGGACGAAGATGGGCAGCAAGTGTTCATTGTCCTGTCATTTGCATAGCAAACTTTGACTCGCTATGCCATTATCGCTGGTCTTTGTTTTTTAATTATAATGCTGGACAATAAAAAAGGAATTTTCACATGAGTTCACGCGAATGAATCCCGTTTTAAAAACAGAAGCCTTAACGCACAAACACATTATTTTGGTTCAGAGTTTCTGTTCCAGCCTGCACCAAAAAAGGCGAATATGTGTACAAATATTGTGCTCAACGCCTCTATAAACACGTAAGACAACCCTCCGAACAGTAAACATTTTGTCAAACCCTTCATAGACAAATTTACCAAATTAGCCAGCAATTAGCGGTGTCATCAGCGGCAAACACAAACAATCAAATAAAGCAACCCTTTTCCCTTTGCCATTCGATAAAAGGGTGCTATTTAATAACCCATTAAACATTGCTCAAGAACCAGCAGAATGACTTAGGGTAGTTAGCCCCCATTCAATAAAACGCTGTCATCGCGGAGCACTGACACATTCTAATAACAAAAAAAGAGGGAAACCTATTACCACTAACATAGTATAGTGGTTACATTTTTGAGAGTTCTCGGCACTAAACCGTCTATCCAGAATTTAAGCTGTGAGACGTAAACTTAAATTCTGTTATCAAAAAATACTTGTGGAAAAAAATTATGTAAAAGAAAAAAAGGAAATAGTTTACTTCTTAGAAATGTTTACAAACATGTTTCTAATATACATGCGATGAATGTGTAGGTACTTAAGTACATGGTCCCGCAATTTCGGGGCACTCCAAGCTTTTTATTTTACTTGAAAAATACTTACTGTTTTTAACTTTAAGCTTAGTTTATTATTGGTAAGTTGTCATTTAAATAACTTTAGTTGTAGTGTATTCATAACGTAATTTAAACAGCAAACATCAAAATTTAATATATCTGTTTAAATACTTTTCTTAGCTCCGGACGTTGTAGCTGGTGGAAAAGCGATAGGTTTTTCAATATAGAAAAATGAACGATTGGAACTGTTGTCAGCAAGGGTGGGGCTGGGAAACGCCCAAAATGAAGAATAAATAAACCAAGTTGAAAGTTGACAGGCGACTCATCTAAAAAGGAGTCCAGGCCGAATTCCCTTCGTGCTGCTGTTATTGTTGTCTGTTTTTGACAAACAAATCCTTAGGCGGCAAAGCTACCGTTGTGCGTGGTTACGCTTGCTAGGACAACAGCCCAGAATGGATCTCAGTTCCGAGTTGAATGCTGGCCTGTCCACTGGCCTAGAAAATTGAAATATTTTTCTGCGGAAGCTGGCCTTAAATTCAAATGCAAAGTAGAAACAGCCCAGCACTAGGTGGCGGTATGTGAACGCGTGTCTAACTCTACGCACAAAAGCATCGAAAAACACTGGCCCACGTGCGTCCTGTAGGTGTTGCCCTGCAAGACAGCTGCCAAGTCGATTTCCTTTGGTGTAAACCAATTTTCGTATCAATAAAATCGAAACTCCATTATGGGTCTTCGGTTTTCGAATTGAAATCGAAATTTGGCCGTTTTTCCTTTTTTAAAGAGCACGATAACCTTGGTGGGTCATGACAAAGGCCACTAATTGTGCCGCTAAATGACGAAAGGAAAGCGAAAACTGTCCGAGTCGTCCGCCCTCGTTCCTTTCCTAAGCCGGAAGAATGTAATTAGAGAATGCATGGAAATCTAAGGGGCTGAGCCTATGAGTAGGAGTTTTAAATTGGGGCATGGTACGTGTGCAAAGGAATTATAGAATGAACTGGTTTTAAAACTGGTCCTAGTTGGAGGGATAAGGGCCTCCCTTTAGAATTCATTCAGCCACGTGGTTTCTTATAGACCAACACCCGTTGCTTTTCTTCTTGCTAAGCCTAAGATTTGCTTTCGTATATAGTAATATTATATAACGAAGAAAATGGTTTATTTTTAGAAGTTTCGGGCCAAGCTATGAAGAAAGTGTTGTCTGGGAAAACATTTTTTATTTGGAATCGTACTTTAAAAAATCCTTCTTCAGCCCCTCGCCGCGGTATATGTATTCTGAATATACTGCCAACATTTCAATCTAATCATTAAGATTTGCTGAAATAAGGTGTCCAATGGGAAGCCCTCGGAAAGGTAGTCACCCACGTAGGATAGGAAAACTCTTTAACAAAAAATCAACCATCCTAGCGTTAAAGGGCCAGTTGCAAGGTACACATAATAGGTGTAACAAAGTGTTCTTTTGCTTATCGACCTGACTAGCTGTCGGCTTCCCATTTGACTTCTCACAGCGGGCGAGGGTAAGGGTCTTGCTTTCAGCCTTTCAAGATCAGTATCGATCATGGCATGTGCAGCAATTCTGCCATTTATCTTATCAGCGACTTGGCAAAAGTCGAATTCGGGTATCTCAAAGAGGAATTTCCAGTTTTGCGTGTAAGCCGAATAAATGTTTTGGGTAATTGTAACAAATGGAATAGTTACACCTGCGCATGTATGTACCAGGTCTGTATTCTCTACGTTTACAGACAAAGACTGACGAGCATTATTATGATTAGATTAGATTCAGAGCGCATCTGCAAAGGGCAAGCACAGGTAGCAAGGTGCCATCAGTTACATTTGACAGCCATTTATGTGAAGGATGCATGCCCATACAAATTTAAATTAATTTCGTTCACAAAATGATGTTGCGCAGCATTAAGGCTAGTGTTTGTTAAGTTTAACAAAATGTTTAAGAAATGTTTTACAAACCCACCTTACAAAATAAATCACAATCTCTTTAGGTCTTACTCAACTTTCTAATATACACTGGCTCTTTATAGAATAAAAGGATGTAATCAAAATTAAAGTACCTTATCTCAATCAATAAACAAGAATAATCCAAAAAGGGTACAACCAGAAAATGTCAACAATGGCGCCTAAAATGTTAGAGGGCTTGGTAATCTGTTTTCCTTTTTGACGACTTTCTGGCCTTGGCAATTTTACGTTTCAGTGAAATTTCGATTATGGACCAGAGCCAATTTACAGAAGCCGCAATTGAGACATTTCTGACAGAATAACGAACGAGACGGTTATTGGTTACACCGCCCGTTTGTATCCTTTACGTCTAGATGGCATGTCAGCGATAAGCAGGGAAAAAATTCAAGGGAAGGATAACAAGGCTCTAGTGAGAGCCTAAGGAGTTGAGCCAACCACAAAATAGTGGCATGCGGTGGAATACAAAAAAATCATTGTTAAGAAAGCGATTTGGTGGTAATAAAAACGGCTCCGATGACCCCAAGGTATTCACATTCTTTGTATTGTCGCGACCACTTTCACCTGTCCACACAGACAAGACCATACATACACATGTGTGCAGGAGCACTCGGGACACTCTATATTGGAATGCGTTCGATTTTTATCTTTGAACCTGCTGCTACCGATTATGGCACATAAATTTGATAGGAAATTGTTCCAATTATTTCGAGGTTGGGTTTTCTTCTTCGTCGTTGTTTTTTATGGACTTTGTGTGGTCGTGCCTCGCATGTCATTTTAAATGTGATTAAAGAAAAGACCGAACTTGCTCTGACGGGACCGAACTAGTTATTAAAAGAAATTTACTGGTTCCTTAAGTTGTTGACCTTGTTGCATTTTTTGATATGGCTGAATTTGTAGCAGGTGAAGCAAGCATTTAGAAAACGTGGTTACACATTGGTTGCTAGAAAAATTACAATACTTTGCTCTAACGCACTTAAATCCCATGTTTAAAATATGTATTGTGTACAAAAAAGGACTAAATATATTTCAGTACTATTTAGTTTGGTAAAAATTTTAGGGAAGTCAAAGTTTTTACCAACACAATGAAAGCCAAATGGTACTGATACAACATTCAAATTTCAAGAAGCAGAAAACGGCACGTGAATTTAGGGCAATGTAACACATTTGCGGATGTCACTTTTACTTTCAACACATATGACGCACTCGACTCACAGAATGGCAAAAATATTGAAGGAAAATTAAAATGTTTACAGCTCTTGTTATTTGTGCGGGTCGCAAAGAATTACGTGAAAATTGCGTAAGGGGGTAGTATGGGGATGCAGACAAAAGTATTAATTTTTGATAGTCCTGACAGCCGTTGGCAAATAGCTACAACAACCACACACCAAAACGCCCACGCATAAAGTGCCCATAAATTGTGGGTTTGGTAAGGGGTTGGCTCTTTTGCCCCCAAATACTCTCCTCTACTTGGAGAAGGAGCAGGGCACAAGAATAACTATAAAGTCATTTATTAAATTTGTTCTCCTGACCGTCTTGCCCAACGCAAAGCCATGTCCATCCCGTTGACTTTTTATACACTCAGAAAAAAAAAATTCAAATAATTCCGGAAAACTATTTTGAATGTAGACAAAAGGCATTAGAGACATTACAGCTTTGATACCCGCACGGACACACAAATGTATAAAAATAAAAAATATTTAATCTCTCATACATTAATTTTAGTTTTGGTAAATTGTTACATTTAGCTTACTTCTAAAATGAGCTTTTAACCTCTATTTCCGTTTTTTATTAGCTATTTTTTGTCCCCTATATTTCTTTGGGTGCATAAACATAGCTGGTCAACGCAAACAATCCAAAAAGTTTTAGTTGCTTTTGCCCCTTGTAGAAACTCAATTTACCCCTTATGTGGGCCTGTCAAACGCATACGTCAAGGACTTGGTTTTTCCCGCTCCTAATCTCACAGCTGAAGCTCGAAAGTCCAAACTCCCCCATCGACTAGAAGAACCATCGCACATCAACAAGAAGCATATACGGCCGCCATTTATAAAAGCCTTGATGTCTCATATTTCCGGTTATTCAACACACGCTCTATATACATTCATACATGTTTTCGTGTGTATAGATGTACACGTACATACGGGACACAGACAAATCACCAATACATAGGGTAGATAAAACAACTTCAAGACGCAATAAAAAGGGTGAAAGGCAATCCGGAGTCCTTCCCAAGTTCAGTGTGCGTTTCAACATTTTATATACATAAAACGCCAGTTAGGGTCATGAAAGGCAACGCACATTGAGACACATGTGACAAAAGTCCCACAACCGTACCCTTCAAGTGTATATAGGCTGGCTGGATGAGTGAGGCCGCTTTACCCTCGCAAGACGTATAAAAACTTTTTATTTTTATGTTTAGCCTGGTGCAAAACCCACCCCATACCGTTTAGAGCGCTCTTGGTGTATTTGCTTGAACTTCGACGAGACTAACCGGTCTGGCCAGGTCCAGTGCCAGTTTTGGCTCTTGGCCACATGTCGTCTTCGGTTACTCCTGCTTTCGCTGTCAAAAATAAGGGAAAAAGCAACGAAAAAGCAAATGGGTTGACAGCATAGGGTTGGTGGTGTTCGCACCATCACAAGGGTTACTCGTGGGTGAAGAGGGTAATGCGCTGAGCGTGAAGTTGCGAAAAACGAAACGGACTATTGATTTCTCCCAATAACGCCAATTTTGGCAGACTTAAATTTTCGGCTAGTAAATAAATTTATTTTAGTTTATCTAAACACTGTAAGTGAATGGGCGCCAATGAATTAATGCCTATAACGTTATAGGTAAAGAAACGAAGTAAAAAAGTGTAAAAACAGGTAAAGCAACCAATTAAAAGGTGAAAACACAGAGGTGGGCAAACAAAATCAATTTTAAATAAAATTAAAATTTAGTATGCTTTTCTGAAATGTTTTCTTCGTATCCTAAGTCCAACCCAAAATTCGCCATTTAAATTCAACACCCGCAATATATATTAACGCGCAACTGTACACCAAGAAAAAGGTGGAGACGACGCGAAACGTCTTAGGGGCATTTTATGAAACGGATATGAGAAACAACCAATCGCACGAAACATCATGACCAGCTAAAGCGAACTTACGAGGAGTGGGCCGAATTCATGACTCAGAATTTGCTTTTGAAAATTAAAAAATTCTTCAAAAAGAAAAAAAGCTGGACGTGGTCTGCTGGGTGCTAACGATGCCGGGGCGTATTGTCGTTGTCGCTTTAGCTGTTGTTGGGGTAAACAAAGGATCAAAAGCATACTAATTGTTTTCTACTTAGGCGAAGGTCGCTTGCCTTTTAAAGGACATCGAGGCGCAGGGGCCACTGGAGAAATACCTAAGCTGGCCCAGGCTAATCTTTGACGGCCTTTGAAGCATAATTTTTCAAAATGTAATTTGCAATTAAAGACAAAACAGCCGCGGCGTAGAACGCGGAATTGATAACGCTTTTAACTACCCACGCCCTAGGCTTGGGCGCCTAACGTTTCATTCCGTTAACGACTTTTCTTCCTCCACCGGTATGTTTGTTTGTAAAGGATGTTTGCTTCACAGCACTTATACAAGCGTTCTTTTAATTAATTGCGTTCTGTGAACGAGGATAGAAAATTTAACTTTAATACGATTTCATATACTTATTTCTACATTTATACTTTTTAAACTGTATAAGCTTGAATTTCAAACACAAAATACTAAAAATACTTCGTTAAAACTTTTAAATATGTTGTCTAGGTTTTGTACAGACCCTTTAATCTTTCATATAACTCTTTGTATGTAATTCGGAACGCTTGAGTTATTTATTTCTTCATATAAAACGAATAATTGAATGTTAACTGGACGACGTACTTACAGGGGCGGCCACAAACATTCAGCGTAATAAGAAATTAGTTTTGGCTCCTTCAAGTGTGGATGTGTAAGTGATTTTTTATTGCAAAAGTTAGCAGCAGGCAGCTAATTTTTTATGATGAAAGATTTCTTAGGACATCAATAAAAGAGGAGGTTTAAGGAATAATGGGCCCATTAGGAAGACATGCTGTGCTGTATGTTCACACCACTTCTTAATTAAAAACTATAGAGTTTTAGGTTCATAAGCTTTTTACTGACCATAATTGGGGCACATTAATTAACTTAATGGTCATTTTATTTTGTGATCGTTTAGTTATTTTCTGTAATACCGATATTAGTAATAAAAAGGCTAACAATACATTGTTTGGTTATTACTTAATAGGTACAATGACTAAAAATGAGACATTTCTAGGAAGATAACAGTTTATTAACTTTTAAATATAAAATATGGACCTAATTGAAAACACTGACCACGTTTTTAATGTAGTAACAAAAGAAAACGGTTGTAATACTTATCAAGTAAAATGATATCCCTAAAAGTGCACTGTTTAAAAATGTTTAATTATTTTTTTTGTTAACTTTCGTAAAGTTAAAGGAAATAAACTATTTTTCACCTATAATTCTCTTTGCAATTTCATTGGCTATTTTAATATCTTTATATACTTACTTCATCCCTTTTATGTGACAACCCTTTAGGTAACTTTTTTACACGAGCACTATCCAACCCTTTAATATTGTCAGGGTTGTTCGGCTGCTGACTACGAAACAAAATGAAAAATTACTGCCCTCCTTTTTTTGGAACCAACATATGCATATGGGGCATTCCACGCAAAATCGACCAACAAAATTTGTTTTTCCAAAAAACTTTTTTTTTTCGTTACAGCAGCCAAAAACATTAGATACGTATTTTTTCGTTTGAATGTATTACGCGGAGTTTTCGAAAAATAATTTTGAAGTTTCACTATTTTCAAAAAGCTGACATTTTCAACCGCTTTTTACTCCAATATGGAATGAAGTTACAAAAATGTACCCCAAATATGAAATGTCCGCCTTTCTGAGCACTTTTGACAGAAATATACGAAAATTAAATTTTCGAATTTTTCGACCAAAAAAAAATACATTTTTGAAAAAAAAAAGAAATTTTTCAAATTTGGACATGATTTTTTTATTTCTTTTTATTTTTTATGAGTTGCCTAAACATTTTTCTAAATGCTGTCCAAATTTCAGGATAGACCTTCAAGAATTGTGGTTGCAATGAATTTTTGAACTTGTGAAACAGCGCTCGGAGCGTAAGTAAACAAGGAGAAGGGAGAATAAGAAGAAGAAGCACGTTGTTTTGCGTGCTCAAATCTGTCAGCGAGCACGCAAAAAAACGCTGAGAGCGCTGTTTCACAAGTTCAAAAATTCATTGCAACCACAATTCTTGAAGGTCCATCCTGAAATTTGGACAGCATTTAGAAAAATGTTTAGGCAACTCATAAAAAATAAAAAAAATAAAAAAATCATGTCCAAATTTGAAAAATTTCAATTTTTTTCAAAATGTATTTTTTTTGGTCGAAAAATTCGAAAATTTAATTTTCGTATATTTCTGTCAAAAGTGCTCAGAAAGGCGGACATTTCATATTTGGGGTACATTTTTGTAACTCGATTCCATATTGGAGTAAAAAGCGGTTGAAAATGTCAACTTTTTGAAATTAGTGAAACTTAAATAATTTTTTTTTCGAAAACTCCGCGAAATACATTCAAACGAAAAAATACGTATCTAATATTTTTGGCTGCTGTAACGAAAAAAAAAAGTTTTTTGGAAAAACAAATTTTGTTGGTCGATTTTGCGTGGAATGCCCCATATGTTACATATTTCCTTTGTAGCGATAGCCCAAGCAAAGAGTTTAACCTCTGTTATACTCAAACTTAGCTTTTAATTAACCTGCGCTGAACCGACTGAACTACATGGGCCACCATTGTGTATTTAAAACTGATTCGTGTACGGTTCAGGGCCATTAAATACATCCCTTATAAGCCAGTCAACAAACATTGAGCATTTATGTTAAATTATAGGAGTAGAGAAGGGTTCATTGATGACCCAAGATATATGTATGTGTTTTTTATATGAGTTTTGATTGTCACTTTATATAAGTAAAGGCGAAACTAAGTAAAGGACAAAAATAACACGAACGTGTTACAAAGTGTTGCTTGCATGTAGGTCCAATCGGATCACTTTTAAGTTTGACAAGGAGTACATAAGTGTAAAAAAACAGGCAGCTGCAAACCATTTAAATACCAGACGATAGAAGCAATTCAATTATCCTTTTTTGGCCCAGGGTGAGCTTAAGTTTGAATCCTTCTCCATTGCGAACTACATATGTTATTGAAAAGGGTCTGGGTCGCAATGTAAAGTGGTTAGGAAGCCACCCAGTTCAGAGCACCCGCACATGCACATTTCTAGGTTTTTACTAAGCCAAAGGTCGACTCCTCTGCATAATATAAAGTAAAAGGCAAAAAGTAGCACACAAAAACATTTTTCTTCGACTTATGTTTGACCAAGGAAATCCTTTAGGCAGTCCTATTCCAAAGGACAGGGGCCATTTGACCGCACATTCTTGCATAAAAAAACAATTTGCATTAAAATGTTAATACCTATAATATTTTCTTTGAGTTTTTACATATTTTCGGTTGCCTTTACTTTTTGGTTACTTGGGCACGTTTAAACATGAAAAGAATTTTAAATGACCCTTGCAAGGGGAAAAAAGGATGTATTGATAAAGACTTTGAATAAAGACTTTCAAAAACGGCGTACTCATATAGTAGTTTATAAGTTTTTATGTTTTTTGTTACTATTTTTGGATCGTTCTTCTTAAGATAACAATAACTGCTCACCCACAATATAAGCAAAAGTATTTATTTAATATTCTATCACCAATAACTGTGGTACCAATATAACCAGAAGATACGAAAATTGATGGCATGTTTGTTACATCACCAATATCCTTTCGTCTTAACCCAACCAATAAACATCAACGCTACTGTTGCGTCAAAATAAAATAGACAGACAAGAGGCCTTTTGTGATTGGAGCTTTGCGTGAGATGTCTAAAGGCCCAAGAAACTTGCTGTCAAACAAGAAAACCGATAATCATGAAAAGGATATTGTTATGGCCTTTCGATATTGTCTTGAGGATTATTAACAAAATTGCGTACACTGTGATTTAAGGGTTGGACAATGAATGCCAACAATGATTACGGGATGGAACTCATGGTACACCAAATAATGTCATCTCAATTTGCCAACACACCAATTTCCTTTCTATCCTACAACTTTTTACTACTTTTACTTGCGGCGTGAGCCTTTGGTGCCTGATTTGATGACGCGGCGATTGGAATTGAGTTGAGGTTTGACTGGCAATTCGGATTGGGGACGCGCTGTTGATGACGTGTGGCTGTGGCATCTTAAGCCAAAAAGCAAATCCTTTTAAACGTGTATTCCGCATTTAGATTGTTGCAGTTGCTTAAGCGGTATTGATGACTTTTCTTGTCTGAAAGCAACTGTCGGTTTGTGCCTTATCCCAATAATGTGATGCATTTAACAAAACAACCCCTTGAGATCTAGGAAACCTGAAGAGGTCCACATGCCATCAATTAGATGCGCCACACTAATCATTAAAGAAAGTGGTTAGTTTGCCAGCAGGAAAATGAAAGTAAGCGACAGCACTCATTTTGAAGAGGTCTGGGTAACCTTGCCCAGACCCTTTCCTTCAATGCTTCAATTTCGACATCATACTAGTCACCTTCACTTTCGGCGTAGGTAAGAACTCAAACATATGTTCCACTCATTTTCCCTTTCTTGTGGTTTTCTTAGCACCGTGTGCCGCCAGTTAGAAATCGACCCGCCTCACAATCTATGATCGAAACACTTGCTAACTGTCTATTCTATCCTTTACGAATTGCAACTTTCCTTCTTTGTCGAAAGAAAAACAGCAGATGTCAGGGCCATCGGCTTAAATAGTTACTACTGAAATTCGGTTGAATTTCAAGTTTTGAAATGTACTATAAGAGGTTAATAAATTGCTATATAAAACTGCGAAGTCGCTAGGCCAAAAAAAAATGTAGTAGAACAGTTATCGGGCGTTTCAATATACAGCTCATCTTTTAAACATATTAAGTTACAGAACAGATAAGCCAAACATCCAATAAGCCAAAAATATGTACTATTAGAAAACTAAAAAAAATATACCTTTAAAAAAAAGATGTCTTTTTTAAAAAGAAGAAATTTAAATTTAAAGTGCAGGTACCTTCACATACGTACGGGGATTTGCATCGGCCATTCACGAGGCCAAGCAGGATGAAAAGACAAATGCGGTCAAAAGACCAAAAGTACTAAAGAATAATTAGAATTGGTCAATATTTACCGGGTATCCTGATCTAGAAACCGAGAATGTTTGGTGTTGGTTAACACACAAATCGTAGCCGAGAAACTAGATGAAAGAAAAGCGGCTGTCGGCGGACTTACAAATGACGACTGCGCCGCAACGAAAGGATTCCCAATGAGCACTTGAGCACGCGTAGACGTCAATATTTACAGAAGGATAACGTACGTCGCGCGTCCCTCACCAAAAAAGGATGTTTGTCCTAGTTGCACGAAAACGCAGAGCTGCGGTTGATAAAAATTGAAGCCCAAGTGCGATTTGTTTAGGACGATCTTCGCTCGTCCCCTATTTGCATTAGCATTCATTTTGTGTAACTTTCGATAAGACCTGCGGTTCAATTAAAGATAAGTTTCGGTCACGAGGCCGTACGATCTATTGTTTTGCCGGCTATTACAGGATGCTAGTGTGTGTCTTATACAGGTGAAGTCATTTGATAAGCCATCAGGTGGGGGCTTACGTAAATTGAGTTTTAGGCGTTTTCCGGGAAGCAGTGTCAAGGTAATGTTTGCTCGCTATTGTTTCTGGGAAACTACAGCTATATTATCTGTAAAGCGCAGACTGGGCACTCGATTATACCAACTCTATAGTTTGTCCAAAAAGGCAAAGAAACACACATTTTTAATCACATTTATCCATTTGGACTTCTTTAACTTGAACATCTTTAACTCCGTTTTTAGGCAATAAATAATATAAAAATATGTTAACCCAACTCATTAACTGGACTCTTTCTAACTTCCTACTTTTTGGGGGAAGAGGGTGCAATCCAGACCTCCTGGGCTAACAATTATCTTGTCTAATTAAATACTTATTTTAAATTACTTAATTTGTTTAAGTTTGTGGATTTATTTTCTATTATTATCTTTTACAAAAAAGTGTATAGTTCGTTTTACAATTAAATAATGAACGGCAATTGAAATACATTGTACCCAAATCATATCGTCGTAGAGAGGGTTTTTCTTCGATTATGAATTCAAACCAGTTCGCTCGCCGTACTATAATCAATTTCTAGATCTCAAAAGACGTAACAGACTTTTCTGCGATTGTAATCTAAAACACTTAGTCAACTAGCTGTCACGTTGAACTTCTAACACTATCAAAAACGTCCACTAAATGATTAATTTGATATTTGAGCGACTTGAATAAACGAGGAAGTCACTTGAGGATCACCTCGCAACTAACAATTGGGCGGTCCCTCATGTGAACTCTTTCGACAGCAGTAAAGGGTGACATATTAGTCACATTAAAATGCCACAAGGCATCCTAAAAAGATAATTCAATTTTGAACCCCAAAGGAGAGGGACGAGAATGTTTTGGGAAACCGAAGGGGGAGAACGAAATGTGAACTCATTATCAAGTATTTAGAGATCGCGTCCCTTGACTTTGTTCCCTATCCATGGCACCCCTTTTTTGACTCTCTCGCCTTCTGTTTTTTGTTGAACGGCGTTTTTTATTCGTCGTCTTCATCTTTAACCCCTAATTTAGTGATCATCGCCAGTTTGTATTCCCCACTTCAATATAGTTTGCCTATGTTTCCCGTGCATCTTGCAAGAATAAAAGGGTCACTGGCGCACGCGTCTCTCAACCAGAAATCTCGGCATGTGCGCTGTATCGGGTCCTAATTTTTTTAGCTTGTTATACTTCTACGTATTTGAGGAACCGGGGCTAGAGCCGCGCCATATGGCGTTTATCGTCTTGACGCTCTGACGTGTGTCAGTCTCGCGGCGAACAGAAGAACTTTCGTGTTGATTTCTTGGGGTTAATTTGTTTTGCGACTCTATTAATTGGCTTCGTCTGGTTTCTTGTAGGCGTTCTCCACACGAAATGGGCAAACATTTCAATCGAAAAACTAAAACTAATTGGTGACCCAGGGGCTACCGCTTAGCATAAATTAAGACATTGATCGAACTTCCTGTTTCTTGGGGAGCCAATCAACTGAGCATACGTTATGTTTGATCGCACATTAATATCAATATATTTTCCAGCGGTCTGTTCAATGTGCATGCACACATTCATGTATTGCTAACTAGTTGCATGTGACGGTCGTTAGTTTCAGTGGACCAAATCATGGCGGTAATGAAGTGCTGTTCACCCCCGATCATGTGAACGCTCAATGTTTTATAACGATGCCTGTTAACTACGCTGATAGCTTTGCTTGTCATTGTGTGAAAGAAAGAACATGGTTCCATTTATGTAAGAAAGTGTGCAGGTTCAATTTTGAAACAGATCCACCTATATTTTACACTACAATAAAGCGACACCCACATGGGGGAACTTAACCACCGCACACTCGTCAGCTTATGTACACTTATGAGATATCCACTTAAACTTAGTACAAAAGTTTCACCATCTCAATCCGTTGTATAGATGGATGCCAAAAATATGTACATTTTTTTTTATAAATGAGTCTTTTGTACACGAATTAAACAAGATTTGCTTTGAATATACCACGATAAAATGTGTGAATGGGGCCGATAAAAGAAGAGCTGGGATCGCAACGGATTCTTGATTTCGGGTGATTCGTTGTCGCTTCCTGTAGTCGAATCGGATTGTATTGCAGGCACTTACGGACATATGGCGATGGAAGTTGAGTTTGTCGTTAATCACTTGTCGTGCAAAGCCCAGTTTAAAGAGTAGCCGCTGCCGAGGCACGCAAATGTGCTCATCACTTCCAATTGGGGGCACCGATTAGAGAGGGTTGCCAGACGACTTTAACTTAATTACATTATTTATTGCTTGTTTTCGATTAAGTAAGTTAAATAAATCGAATCTTTGTCTATTGAAATATGCGTGAGAAACTTGTTAACTAAAAGATGTACAGCTCCCTAAGATGAAATTGAAATTAACGCTGGGAAACTACAAAAAATTAAGGGGCATGAGAAATATGAGAAAGGCAGGAATAAGAAAAGCTAAAATCGTTTTCTTGTAGGCTGCCACAAGCCAATTTCGAACAGTTTGACCGATTGGGCGAAGGAAAACTTTGGTGCACTGGAGGAAATTACTTTTTTGGATTCACATTTCTGAAATCTGTGCCTCTCCCTTCTTTGCAGTGTATATCTTGACAAAGTTTCTTATTTACTTCTCGGGGGTATTTGGTACTCATTAATTACGCAGGCCAGGGCTAACCATTTTTGGTGTTAATTTCAAACTTTCATCGATAAATATATAGACTCAGACGAACACACACACATGTCATTTAAGCTACAGCTTCCCACTCCTTTTGTAACTGAAAACCGAAAGCAAAACAACAATCTGTTGGGTCTTCGCAGAGCTAATGTTATTTGTGGCTTCAGGATATTAGTTATTAATGAACACGTTGTATGTAGACCAAGGGTAAGAACGCAGGAACTAGCGGTTGCTAGACCGCATGTAAGCCACCTTCCAAGTCTTAGATTACTACATTAAGGGTTGCACTCCCAGATACTGTTAGCTGTTTTAATATTATAAGTCAACATTTTCAGGCATTCAGCACCGCATCTTAACAATCTGGCACAACTTAAAATGATGTATCTGTTTCAGCCTAATGCGGTTTGGGTGATGCTGACTATTATATGAATGTATGTTATGTTGGCTAAGATTTGAATGCCAAGCCATCCATCAAAATGTTTTGCTAAATTAAGAAGTAAGGTGAAACTAAACTCTGAAACTCTGTAGTTTGAGTAAGTCTGTAGGTTGATCTGTCAAAATATTCGACTTTGTTCGAAAATATACTCTTTGATCCAACCGATTTAGAATAATGAGCCAGTTGATATTGAGATTTGGATATTCAGAGTTTAAATTAAAAAAATGTACGCCATTTCGTCACAAATATCGATCAAACTCCGCCTACTTTACTGACTCACCCAACGTAAAGCCACAATTCACACAAATGCAAGCACACAAACACGAACATACATATGTGTATCAGGGAGAGACGCCGTTGAAATAAAAATAATGCACGAACGCTAAATAAAGAGTTAAAAGGGAAACAGCGAATGGCAATGAAAGAGTCGTCCACGAGTGTGTGTACGTGTATTCGCCGCACTAATTTACTGGCGCATAAACTCAGAAATCGATAAAAATAAGCAGCTACCCCAAATGCTCTCTTTCACCCTTTTAATGTACAAATCCTTTCGCTTTCAATCGAAAATACATAAGACACGGAGAGGAGAGAAATGGAGAAATGTTAAAAAAACTCACTCAAGCCGACTGCACACATTTACACGTCCACATGAGTAGCGAACGAAGGGGTAGAGAAAGCATTGAAATTGTTGCTTCCCCTTTTCACTGAGCAGAGAGGTTGCGGCGAAGAGCACGGCACTGTGTCGACGAGTAAAGAGAGAATCAATACGATTTGGTGGGCTTCAGTGGGGAGGCGAAAAGAGCCCCATCTTTTAAAGAGCGCAAGTCAATGGCCGACAGACGATGAGTAGACGGAGACGGCATTAAAAGGGTTAAATTGGGCGACACGTGCGGGCGAAAGAGAGCGAAAGTGTTAAATTGGAGCACATGCGTGTTGTTTTCCGTCTCTGTTGTGGCGGCCATTTTTGTTTGTTATGGGTTGGCGCTCAGCATTAAAGCACGTGAAGTCGTTACTTTCGGCCCATGCACGAAAAAGGAAGAGTGCGGGAACAGTTCAGTTCAAAAGAGAAAGGGCGCTAAGATTTAACAGAAACTTTTAGTTCACTCGCCTCACTTCAGACGATATTTAAGGCTCAACCGAATCAATGAACTAATAAGAACCACTGTAACAAATATCTGATACAAAACACATATTTTTTTTAAATAAACAACTTGTTGTTTAAAACATCAAAGCACAAAATATAGAGCCACAACAAGTACCCTCCGTGGGAATAAGCCACCTGCGTTCCCACCACTGTATGACATATTGTGTTCTAATATTTTAGGGACTTGCGCAAAGGTTTTAAGTCCGTCCCAAAATCCGTCGACTTTGCGGCTTGTAACCTACACACACGATCACAAAGATGCTCAAACTCAAAGGAAGTAAAAGGTTAAAAGAAACAATACGAAAATAGTCCTTTATGCTGGGGAATTTGTAAAAATTTCGAAAGTGTTACCTTCAAGGTTGACTGAGGCCGACACAATTGGAAAATGAAAGGGGGAATAACAAAAGATTCTACACACTTGCTGGTTCAGGAAAGAAAAAGGGTACAACTTCCCAAGGTAGAGGCAAGAATCTTAAAAAAATATATACAGCGCTAGAAGTGAAAAGAAACGATAAGGTTGAATTACTTTAAGAAATGTTTAAAAATAAAAAATATTTTTTTTAACTACACATTTGCTTTTTTTTTGCAGATGCATTTTGGTATGTGTTTTTATAGCTTTTCCATATCTATGAAAAAATCTGCTGTGGCAATTCGATAGCAGTGTCCGGTTTATTGTATTCGTTCAAATCTAGGACACTAGGGCAAGGACATAATAATGGCATATCCTGTGCATACATATACATATGTATATGCTTATGTTTTTTTTCGGTGGTTTTGGTTTTCATTGTGAAAGTGAAAACGCAAACGGATGCACTTCATGGAGTTGTTCAGCTCAGTTTCATAAATTCGGCAGCATCCTTGTGGTTTTTTGTTTGAGTTAAGTGGTCTCAAATTCTCTATCTTGGTGTTTGCCTAAGGTGTTCCAGGATTCATGCAATTTCTACGCATCTTTTGCGCTTTGTTGAATATTCTCACAGGTGTTCTCTGGCTCAGGTGTTTGGGCTTTGTTTGTTGTCCGGCTTCCAAAAGATTATCTTTCATATAGCAAGGGCCGATTGTGGTTTGCAGTCCAGGTTGCTTTTCGAATAGAAAACCACGAGAGTAGGTTTCGTTGGCTTTGAATTTGTAACTACAAGGAATCATGTAAATTTCTCTACAAAAATAATAAAATATGCCTGGTGGACTTGATTTATATCTTAATTAAGTGAAAAGATATCGGATTTTTACCACACGTTCTTCATTTTCCCTAATGTATATTTTTTCAGCCTGCCCCCTGTTTTAGGCACGCACTCAAGGTCATCCAAAGGTGACAATGTGCATAGCTGAGCATATGCATAGGCCGCATCCAAGAAGAGTTCTTTGCGGCTCTTGGCTCCTCCCCTATGCTCAACCGAGAAAAAATATTATTCGTTTCTCCAAGTGGCGAGCACATGGAGACAATTGTTGCAGGAAATGAGACATTTGCTTGGGGTTTCTTTAGGAAATATTTGAACTTTTTAACATTTGAAATGCAGCAGGCGCTGAGCACGCTTGTCGGATACGAATTTACCAGATAGGGGAGACTGCACAAGAAAAAAATGAATTGCCGACCAAAATAGCACTTCTCCAGTGAGAAGAGGAAAACAAAAAATTTCTATCAGAGAGGGGAGACATTCGTCCAACGTAGAACGGAGATGAAACTGACATTAAACAAGCCGTAAATTTCGATCACAAGTAAACTCACTTAAATTATATTATCCCTTTCTAAACACGCCGCAAACCCGAGAGCTAAAACAAAAACCACGACTTACACATTTAATCCATAAGGACAAGCCAAACTTTCATTTCAAAGAAATCGTATGTGCCCACATAATGGTGCGTTTAATGCCAGCCGCGATGCGTAAAACATTCAACGATACAAAAAACACAAGAGGAAGCCGAGGAACTGGACTTGAACGGCACGGCACTTAACTTACGGCAGGGTGGCAGCTAATTTGTGCCAAAATCTCCAATGTGTCAATGCCCCGCCATAAAAGCACTAGAGGCCGAGGAACAGGAGCAATAGCTTCGTGAAACGAACGCAACTTACTGCGCGTGTAAGCGAAAAATGTAAGGGACAGTTCCGTTGGCCTGCGATGTCTGCAAATGATTGCATTCGCGTTTATGTACTTTCTATAAGGGAATACCAATTTCGGGATTACACTCACCGAAGAAAATTACGTTTGAAATTTTGTAATTGTACTTCTATAGTATAAACTTACAAAGGCTTCTTTTTTTTAATGCAGTTTTTTTTAAATATACAAAATGTCTTCTTGCGAACATGAAATACACTGGCTAATTTAACTTAAAGAGTATACAAAATGTGTCCTAGAAAATAGATATGAAATTCAGGATTGCTTTTTTGGCTTAAGCGGCCATTTTTACGATTTGAGGACACTTAGGTCCTAATATCCTTTTTAGCACTCAACAAGGTTTTATTCCCTGGATTTTATTTCCGTCACTATTTCTAGTTTGTGCATAATATTGTCTCTTCAATTTTTTTTTTCCACTACTCTAAGGCGACACATCCTCCCTCTACTTCAATGACACTTGTCAGCTGAACGTCAATCCTTTGCAGGTTGCCACAGGATGTACGATATGTAATACGAGTCGAGCTGTGAGTTACCAGCGGCGAGAGAAAGTGTTTGTTTCCCACACATGAAAAAAGGATACAATGTTGCAAGGATGCGGCCTGCATGTCATGGGAAAGTGAATGCAACACATTTCTGAGGGACTCTTTTTACGCACCTACAGATTTCCGTTGCATTACGATGCATATTAAGTAATACATATTTAGGCTAAGTAACTCACACACACAGTCACGTTGCACCTTAATTAATCATCGGTTCATGCTTGACCAAGTGAACTAATTTGGAAGAATTTCGATTCAAAAACTCCGTAGGTCAAGCGCTGATTATACAAGGCCATGTGGGAGCTAAATGATATCCTGTGGCGGAACAGTCAGACATGTTTCACAAATCCCTCATGAGATGCTCATTATTAGTTTGGTGCTGCAACGCAGCCGAATACAAAGGGATCTCTTACCGAACCGGCTCATCATCAATAATGTGAAACATGTTGCAAAAATTTCAGAGTGCACACTCAAACCTTTTTTACTGGACAATGTGGCCAGCAGACAAAAGCAATAGAAAAAAGACGAGATGGACTTTAAGGCGAGCCGAAGACCAGACAAAGGATTTACTTTTTGCTTTTCTTGGCAGTAGGGAGGGAAGCCTTCAGAACAGGGTTTAAAATATTTTTGTATTAGACCTATGTGATTTGAGAAGTGTATAAGGCGCATCGTTTGGAGAATTTTTCTCACAGCTATGTTAAAACGAGTCTCAGTTAAGTTTTTTTTTTTTGCTATTTCGGTTCTTAATTATAAATATATTTTAATATTTGTAGACAAAAGAAAACAGCAAATATTTTCTTACACAAACTATAAACGATACCAAATAAATGTGGGAGGAGAATAGATCGACTCACAACCACAAGATACCATCGGTAGCAGGTTGTCCCTTGTTTTTCAGTTTGCGCGTATTTTTATGAGAACTTCTAGGGGTTACCCGATATTTTTATGATTTACTTTACAAAACAGGTTTAGAAAATCTGAAAATATCTTGATCGGCGGAGGACGCTTGAACGTGAAATGATTCTTGTATTGATCGAATTACTTTATCATGATTGAATGATACTATAGTATTTGTTGGCTGCGTATGCGGATAAGGATCACTTCCTCGAACTGAAAGGTATTTGGTTTCTTAAGTTACACTTTCGCATTGCAATTAGGAGCCTGAAATGATTTTACTTTTTTAAAAATCTCCCACGTAGCTTGAGTACATTTCTCGCATTGTTCTTCCTAAAATTGGTTTGTCTAATTAGAGAAAATTGCTAATGAATTACTTATTTTTTTTAAACCCGCTTATTTTAAATCGAAAGCAGTCAAGTTAAAAGCAGTCAAACGTTAGCAACGACGACCAAAAGTATGAAAGGATAACATACATCCCCGATTGCTACGCCTGTATATATTGACAAAAACTTACACAGAAGTGTTATTGAATATGGCAGAGGGCAATTTGTATACAAAAAATTGATTAACAATGAGCGGAAATATTTAGTTAGATTCCATTTAAGTGCACAGTCATTGAAAGAGAAGTGACAGAGAAGAAATGGTCACTACGGATATGCTAGTTTAATTTAAACAAGCACTTGAAATTATGCGGGCCAACTTACTGAGTGGTAACAACAACATTCTTGAGGGCAGAGCCATCAAACCGCAAACTACTCCCCAATAAAATCTACTTTCACCTTTTTTGCAATATGATAAGCGATCATTATAAGACCGCACAATACCGTGCCGGAAATTTCGATTTCATTTCTCGTCCACAAATGTGATCGTTTAATCGTTACCCAGAGACCTGCCTACTCGGAAATGAAATTTGAATGTTTTAGGGGCGCGCCTCGCCCTGCTTTTGTTCCCGATTTGACGTGGAAATTATAGAAAATCTCCCTGCGTCTGATACACAATCGAAATCGAAAGTTGCCTGGACTACACGCTGATACCGGAAATGGTTTTTACTTTTATCGAGCGCCTCACTGATTTATTTGTGTTTTATGTCCTAGTTACCCAAGTGTCGGGTTTCTGTTCGAGGGACAGGGACGAGGACCTCCAGTCCAAACAAGAAGTGGAAAAAATAAAATTCAACGAGGCATATGTGTTTTGTACCGCATGGACTTGTTTTCCTTGTTAAAGAGGACAGTCCTCACATTTTGCATGCTTGCCTCAGTGCGCACATTCTTCGTCTTCTTTTCTCATCGACGGCACCCTGGTCAGTAGCCGGGTAAAAGATATCCTGCCTTCCCATGTGCTTAAAATTTGTTATCCTTTTGCGCAAGATTGAACATATTTTGCGTGGGTTCCTTGGCATCTCTGATTAGGGTCAGTTTTGTATTATATTTTCACTTTTAGGTAACTGGAATTATCTTCTGGGGAAATTGCAAGGGATTTGCTTGGTCACAACCTAATGAGCCAAACAGAGAGATAAACTCCTCCTCGGTTACAAAGGATTTCCAAACCCTCGGTTTAAAGTCGCAGCTCAAAGTTTCGTTACCCTGTTGGGTCAAGTTCATTAGTCCCCTTTTCACTGGCGCCACATGGTAAATAAACACAACCTAACCAAATGTTCAGTCACTTTCGGAGTGGTTCTAAAGTGATAAGACGCGCATTGTCATCGCCCACACAAAGAGGCCAAGTTCAGCAACATTTTAATTTACCTATTCAATAACAATATTTTAAAAATACATCTCAGCGCCGGTCCCCCAGCCGTGGAAATTTCTCTTTTCTTATCAGTCGCTTAGTCGGTGACAGCCGATTGAAATTGCAATTGAGTAAACATAGCCGGAAATGCACTTGCTTTCACCGACAATCACTGACCAGACTGACTTTGGGTTATCTTATTGTTTCCCTCGAATCGCATCGAAACCCTGTCATTTTATACATCAGCCATTTTTGTAAAAAATACTCGGCTGATTATTGTAGCTTGTAGCTTGTTTTTGCTCAATATAATTCTGAAAAGCCTGAAAAGGAGGTAAGTAAGTTAAAATTTCAGACTATAAAACAAATCAAATTCTTCGTTTTACAACCATTTAGCAAAAAACCATTCTTTATGTAGCAAAAACCTAATATACCTACTGTCTCCCCGATTCAGAATAAAACCCTGCTAAGAATACGTGCATATTCAACAACTGAAAGGATTGCGGCGCACATCTAAGACGGCATTTGGTTTTGATACCCAATTCCAACAGTTTGTCACTCAAGTGAGACACGATTTTCCACATAGGACGGTCGATCAAAGGAGCAGCGTGAAAGGATAATCTGGTTGGGATGAATGTCTGTTAATTTGCTACAATATCACGTAAGAATCAACCGGCGAATCGATATTTTATGTTAATGCTGCACGGTGACATTTCAATTGGCTGTCTGGACGACTGAGAAACGTGTACACACAGTGAGGTAAAGTACTTAACATATTAACACATATAGTGTCAAAAGTCTTGGGTTGCAAGAATCCTTCCTCGCGGTTGGATGTACGCTTATATGTTAGCTTATTTCCATTCACTGTCTGCCTAGGCGCCAGTTTGACAGATTTTAAGTGGTAATATTTCGCGTAGTTACGTTCACCTAATGCAACCATTGCTTTGCTTTACAGTTGTACTCGAGGATATAAACTTTTTAAGAGCATTTTTGGGACTAAGTTAAAAAGAGTTGTTTTTTGCTCTAATCTGTATTCAATATATTTATGGTTTATTGTGATAAATAATGACGAGTGAACTACGCACATCTGCTTCTTGCTATGAATTGTGCTAAGACAATAAAGAATGAAGGTCTGTACTTTTTTTTTTCATTGAGCAAAGTTGACTAACTAAAACGAAGCCGCATGACGAGAATTTTTAACAAAATTCTGTAGTTGAAAAACGTAAAACTTTTTCAGGCATTGAGAATTCTTCAACTGTAGTCCTGAATTTGGTCTTTTGTTGAGTAATAATAACCTGAAGTAAAAAGTCTATTGAAGTGGGCCACAGGCCTGAATTATGATTAATGAATCTGCCAGAATGGAAGTTAGCCAACTGGCTGAGTGTCGTTGTTAAATTTTTAATGGTCTAGCCCGATTCCCGATCTAAACAAAGCTAAAAGGCCAGTGACAAGAAAAAAAATGAACATCAGAGCCTGTGACATTTACAATTCTTTAGGCGCAAGAAAAGGAAAGGAGCTACTTCCTCTGACACCCATAAATCATGCAGTTTGATTTAATGACACCCAGGGACTTACTTCATTTGTTGTAGGTGGCAATAGAGTTGATTAATTGATTTTGACTAGAGCCCAAAAAGGATTGGCCGTTAAAAATTGCCATTTGGCGCGCTTGTTGACAACCTACGCTTACAAATACTGGCTACAACTCGGAGTCTGGTTATATGCGTGTGGCCCTAATTCCAACCCCTCGTCATCGTCATATCAATTGTCGTCCAGCTGTCAACGGCAAATCAATGCAATTTACAGCTTCATTTTTGCAAATTTACACAAAAAAGTGACAAGAGTTAGAACAGCCTTGCTGACAGGCAACTACTAACAAACAAAGGACACATCCAGCCATCCCTCAAGTTTCGACTTGAAAAGCTGCTCAACCGTGTGCAATGCGATACTTTTATATTTTTTCTAGTTTTAATGCCTGTCTTGAGTTCTTTTTCGTTAGCTGACTTTTCTACGACTTCGCTTCTGTGTAATTGCCAAACAATCGCCGCCTGATTATCCTGTCACGCCTCAACTTTTTTGCGGTTTCCACTGCGTGGTTTTGTTTAATTGGATTGACTTGCGGACATATGAGTGACATCATGTCAACATCTCCATCGCACCTTTCCATTTTTGGCGCTGCTTTTAAATCGTACGCAAAGCGCGCGTTGCCATGAACGGCCATGACAGGAATCGGGCCTTATCTTGCTAGACTCAAAAAATTGGCTCTCATGAAATGGACACAAAATAATCTTGAGATTTGGCTCTACAGAAATGGTAAAACAAGTTATTGACAGTTGGAACCACAAAAATATCTTTTTTTAGACATTAATTACTATTGAAGTATAAAACTTTAAACAACAACTTCGCTCAATAAACACAGCCTTTTTTAAAAATGCATCTTTATCTTTAAACTTTGAATGCTGAATGTAACAGAATTAAATAAAAGTTGTATACATTTTTATGCGTAACCAAAATAAACTTAAGCTCATAAAAAATCAAGATGAGGAGTACAGTCTGCTCATGGGTTATTCGATCACCTCATTGCCTACGTGACATTCTCTGGCGCTTTCTGTTGCCAAGTGTATACATCCATACATGTTTTTCTACCATTCCCCCACTCTTTGAAACCGAAAGGAGGCTCTGGGCGAGTTCTTTGAAAAATAAATAGCTTTGGAGCTGATAACAAACTGGTTGACTAAAATGCGCTCCGGGTGCATTGTACGACCTACTGATAAGCATAGCAAAATCCTTGATCTTGACGCTGCGTTTCAACTCGCAAATTTATGCTGCTAACAAGCAGCTTAAATTTTTTGTAGGTATTTTTGTCTAATAGAATTTAGCTTAGCATCGTAGTGCAAGAACGAAAGCGGGAACATTGATAAGAAAACAAGTGCTCATAAGCAAAAAGTTGCGTGTCAGGCCTAGCGGGCAACGCTACTGAAATGATAAGAAAAGCCACGACGGGGACCAAAACCCACAAAAAATCGTTCGTCAATTATACATCTGGGAGTCATTTGCATCTAATTCAAAAATGGATGGAGCTGGGGTGGGGGTGTGTCTCAAACAAATCCTGATTATTGAACACGTGAATGTAAAAAATACGGTTTAGAGCAGCTGAAATGGGATTATCACGTTTATGCCACAAAATAAAGCAAAATCAAAAGTATATTCGTGCCGTGATCAAGTCGGAAGTAACTGCCAAAAAATAGAATAGTACCATCTTCATCAAAATAGTTATTATCCAACAATGGCTCTTAAACAAGTCAGAGACAGTCCTAGGACTCGTTATGTAAGCACAGGAAGTTGCATTTTCGGACAATAGCGAAAACAACACAGTAGCCTTGAGAGCAGGAGAGCAAGGGCAAGGATTTTGAAATCTTTTGTTGTTGCAAATAAAGAAGAAAATCTTTAAGGAAGAAAAAATAAATAAACGGAAGCAACACCAACATTTCAGCATAAGGTGGTTTTCTTTCTAATAGAAGTTCTTGATACCATCGGCCAAAGTATAATAACAAACATGAAGAAATTAACTTTAGGAAATCCATTTACCAAATCCATTTTTTGTTCATTAAATTTAAAAAAAATATGTAAAAAAAGTTAAAACAAAACAATCCCAATAATTACCTTAATCCCTTCCTATGGCATCCTTATTAAACTAATATCGTTACCGCGCGAAGGAACTTTCATGTGGGTCAGAGTTTTAATCCACAGATTAATCGTGATCCGCGGAACTGCGGTTTACTTATTGCGCCACAATCCCTAAATATCCTGGCGCTTATCGTGGATCAAGTCTAATCGGGCTCTTTAAGTTAACTATAATCCCAGCTTGATCACTGGATCAGCAGCTAAGCAACGTTTTCCGGGATTGAAATGAGCGAGTTACCTGCTCAGGTCAACTGGTCATGCCAACTGGTTTAACTTAATCCAGGGATTCAACTTTTTCGCTATGCGCGATCATAAAAAGCAGTTTGCAACCATTTTTTCTCCTGACTTTTACCTCTTTCGAGCAGCTGGATCAGGGATAAGAAAAGAAAAAACATGTCTTGTCTACCTTCAGAAACGGATTAAATTTTTTTCAAACAAATAATCCAGTCTTAAGCATGGCGATTAAGCTTGATCCCCTGCAAAGGGGCGTAATATTGACGGATTTTCCTCTAAATCCCTCGGTTAATCTCCGGCTTAGAGCGCGGCGCAATTTTTTTCGCGACGGCCTGCTTTGTTTTTTCATTTTCTTCGATTCGCAAGAAGGCAGGCCTGTGGGCCAAATGAGGATCATAATTATGGAATTCCTAAATACACTAAGCAGGGCAGACGGCGAAGCGAAGAAACGGACCTACCTGTAAGCGTGAGTTCCTTCTTTGTCCCTTGAACCCAAGACTCGCTGCAAGTCACAGGTAGTCGGTGTACAAGCCTTGGGTTTGTCGGCAATTAAGAAGTCAAATTTCACTTAAAACCAACAAAAAATTGGTAAAGGAAAAACAATGCAAAAAATATGCAAAACTGAACTAAATCCGGCTTAAGAATGTCGTATGTCGTAGGATCCTTGCATCATAAACACGGCCGGGCAGGGCAGCGCAGAATTTTGATCATTTGCATGCCACCCCTGCATCGTAAACGAATTCGCCGCATCGGGTGTCGATACCAGCTATCTCACTCTTTCCCACACCTTTTACAACGTTGACTTGACTTTTTTACGAATGCAAGCGGTTGACTTTTTTTACTGGGAAGTACTGATGTACTTCCGTTTTTAGATGTTTTTTATTTACAGTTACAGCTACCTGTGTTTTTATGGAGGTTTAGAGTTTTTTAACTGGCCAAATTCTGGCATTGAACCTGTTCCTGAATGAAGCTAATTTTATAAGGCTAAGAATGTAGAGGTAAAAATGAACTGAGCTAAAAAAATAATTTTCGACGCACTTCTTATTCTGTTGTATTTATTTTTGGGTGTTTGTGTGCAATTAAAATTAGCTCAGGAACTGCCCATCGGAATGGAAAAATATGTTGCAAATGTGCACCATTGTTTTTGTTCGCGGTATGGGTAAGAATTTTCCTGGTCATTTGCATAAAGACGGATTAGCTTAATCCTCGGTGCGTGGGTTATATTTACAGGCCTTTTTCCTGCATCTTTATTTTATTTATGCTCACAAATAACCATAATTATTAAACAACTTTTACGCACTTATGCCAGGAATAGAGTTTTATAAACTTAAAAACCAACTCATAACTTGACAACGTCTTAAAAGTCTTACAAATAAGTAAAGCATAATTATATGAATAATATGAATTTTAATCCACCGCTCTCCTGTGGTCCCATAATCTTAATCCCTATGTGAACGCTTCCGCGACCAGATTAGGTAATCCTAAGTTCCTGGTTAGATCACTAGGATTAGCGTTTACGCTCGGGAACGGCTAATTCATTGAAGACGATTGGCAGACTTCTTCTCCTTTAACCCTTGCCCTTGAGATGATCCTAAATGTACACATTTTCCGTCTATGGCGTACGCTTGGCATGCGATGGAGGTGAAAAATGTTTCTTGGGTTCCTCCTTATTAAATTGATATAAAAAATGATCCCGTCCCTTTCAGTACGCGTGCCGCGGGTATGCCGTATGCCATGTCGGTAAAAAAAACGAAGTAAAATTTTCCTTTAGGGATGCTGTTGAATGCGATACGAAAACGCATAGCAGGGGTGGGTTGAAGAGAACTGAAATTTTGATGTACATCCAAACTAAAATATACAGAAAATGCTAAATTATCTAGAGTAGGATAAAATCCAAGTGGCTGCAGTAATCGCCGTTTTATGAGATCGAGTAGTTCCTTTCAAGAAAGGGTTTTCCCATTGCGTCAAAAATGAGAATTAAATCAATTTTAGCCTTAACCATGGCAGTTTGAGATTGCGCATTTTCCATCCATGGATTAGGGTCGACGATTAACGGGCGGCTAATGATAAGCACGGGAACAATTTAAATCCTGGTCTCTACGGTAAGTCGCAGGATTACAAAATAAATCGTGTGGGTTTAAGTGGAATTTCATAACGTATTTCACGTGCCATGTTTATTTAACGCTTAGTCGGTCCACCTGGCGACCACTTTCAACTATAATATGGGTACTACTCGATCGACTATAAATCAAAAACACAAACTTTTTCCAAAAAAAAAAACCAAAAACCGATCGAGTGTTACAAATTGCTAAAAAATTGTGGGCACACTTATGGGTTGCCAAACAATTAAAAAACCCCTATCCTGTACCCCTAGGGTTGCTCTTCAGATTGCATACGTTGCGTTCGATGTTTTAAGCCTTCACTTTGGGTTTTTGTTACTGCTTTTTCCCCCTTTTTATAAAGCAATTTCCTCTTTGTTGACAGCCCTCGTTTCATTCGATATATTTGTTCAAAATCTGTCTCTTTTTTCGGAAAAAGTGAAATTTTGGTTTTTGTTTGCCGCTAGCAAACTTTTTTTTTACGGTCTGAGTAACATTTAATCTTAATGTAAGACCAGAATCTGAATTAGTCAGATAAATCTAAAACTTTTCTGCTTTAAAATACACTAACGTTCAGTAGTCTAAAAATCCTACAGTTAGGAAACCAAGTTTCACTCTGATTTGTAGAACACAGAATTGATTTTGTTAACCCAGGTTAGTTCTCTCCGTTTGGGCCTTATCAACGCACTATACGCATTTTCTACGCACTACTGCCCCACTTACACACACTGTTTAGCACGTGTGAAAGTCGTTGTCGAAAGATTTTGGTCGCTTTTGCGATTCTAAATCTCGACTACTTTGCTTTTACTCGTTGAGATAATAGTTTCGTTTGCTGATTGTCGACAAAGTCATGGGAGATAAGGCCCGGATCTTAATAAAATCAGTTGAGCTTAGGTTGCGTTTTCAATATCAAGCCGTACCCTGCTTATCAAGCAAACAAACCAACCAAATTTTTCTGACTAATCCACGAAACCTGGGAATAAGCTGAAGATGTGCTGAAACCAGTCCGTTCAGCCCAAAACCCAAGAAATTCTTATCAATAGGGTCATTTTTGGTTGCTTGAATATTGTTTAATGCCTTCTGCGAATTGTACTTTTGTGAAAATCTTTCGCTGAAGTCAACCGTGCTCATTCGATGACAAAAACTATTCGAAATTTACGTAACATTATGCAGAGCAAGGATATGCGTGTCCCTTTCGGCCATTGTTCGGTTTCACTTTCGGCAAATCCACGGTAGTTCGCATTAACCGCCCGGCGAGTTCAGCGCGTCCTTGGCCTACCTACAAAACCCATACCGATCTAGACCCATTTTCAACATAAGTTCAGCACAGCATGTCCTTGCCATAAAAATCTACATAAAACCATTTAAAAGTCAATCCGCAAAAGTCACTGAGAACGTCCAAGCAAGCAGAAAATGCCGATGTTCTAACTTCTCTGACTGTTTTTTATGATTGGGTTTGTCTACGGGTTCTTCTACCTGGATATGTTTTTTACTAGTTCCTTATTTACGATTTGTTTTTTAGACGTGTGCCAATAATTAGTTACCCATTAAACTGAACTTCCACTTCCCAGTGCCTTTGCTCAACAGGCTGCGAGAAAAGCAAGAGACTCACTCAGACCTTTTTTTAAAAACTACTCGGTTTCTGTTCCTGCTTTGGGGGCTCATCGGGCGATGTTTTGTTTACTTCCTGTTCACTCTTACAGCGCACGCTTGAACATCCACCCCATCCACGACATCTCTTTTCCTGACTTTTGGCTCTTTCGCTCTCGCTGTTTCCCTTTTGCCCGGTTCTCCTTTGGCGTTCATCCCCTTCGCATCTGAGTTCTTTCTCGTAACACTCTCATGCCCAAAGGGGAAGTGGCCAAGGCACATCCGAGTGAGTTTTTGTGAGTCCTTTGCTTACCCGTTTCAAAGTAGCTCCCTTCTGATCCTTGCTCCACTTACATTTTCCTTCTAGTGCAGTTTTTTATGAAGGCTCTAAAAAAACACGAGCAGCGGAAGTGGTCATAAGTTTTTAACGCCCCTTCACGAGCAACACATAGTTTTGATTTTTTATGTTTTATGGCAGACAAAAATTGCACAGGTCATAAAAGCAAGTAGTGCGCCAACGAAACATATTCCTCATCGGCATCTCGTGGTAAAAAAGCGGCCCTGATTGTAGAATTGAAGTCAACTATGGCTTCGACATTGAAACGTACCAGCGGCTGTCCCTGTCGCACCAATTTGCATATGAAAAATCAGCACTTTTAGGTAAAAAAGGAACCGATGAGAACAACTCAACTCAACTCAACTCAACGGAGTGCCCGGTTCTTACTTTACCTGCTTCGGGTCTGGGGATCGTTTTTCGCCTTCGCCGTGATGCTTTCTCTTCCTCTCTGCATGCGTGGTTGCGTGCGAGTGAGCGGGAGCGCGAATTGAGTGCGTGGTTGTGCCAGTGTGAGTGCGTGCGAGGGTGAGTGAGATTCTTTCGCCGAGGCAGAGCGTACTTATAGTTAGCTCACGCAGCGAATTTGTATCAGTCGTGATTTGGCTCTGTTAGTGAGAGGAACAACCATTTGTTGTGCCACACACACCAACGCGAACAAAATAAACCTAATCAAATTACAACTACCTCATTTTGCAATTCGGTGAACTTTTACATAAAGGAAAAATCAGTGAAAACACTCTACCTCAAAGTACAAAAGTGCGTGAAACAAATACTTCATATCCTAAAAGTGCAGAAGTTGCTCAAATGAAAATTTGTTGTCTAGGAGAGGCAAACTAAACAAATTATTAATCGAATCTTCAAAGTGTATTTGCTTTGGTGAAAAAACGAAGGAAACAATCAGAGAAACAACATATTGATGGCCATATCAATGCTACAAGACGCACAGACTCGAAGTAAGTATAAAAACGGAAATAAAATAAGGTCCATAATTATTTTCCCCCATGGAAGTCCTTGTGTTTTTGCAATCTTCAATCCTTTGATTGCTGCAATGTTCGGTTTGAAAAGAGTTTTGTGTGCAAAGTTCTACAACGAAAACCAAAGCTCACTCTGAAAATTGGCAGACGTCTCAATGTCTTTAAGCAAATGGCCATCGCCATACTTACGGCCACGCACACATACGTACAAGTTCATAAACGCACACCCGCACATTCAGAACAATTAGGCTTTGTTTACAAGTTTGGCCAGGAACCGGCACTTAACTCGTTACCCACCAAAACAAAAGCTAGAGAGCGCCAAACAGAGAGGAGCCAAAAGAGAAGCAAGAGCATGGACACTTCGCTCGCACATGTAACATATGTGCATTTTTTTCTCTTACTAACTTTTGCTCTTAGCAAGAGACCAATTTCTACGGCAAAGTCTTTAAAGTACACACGCTCAAGTTCTTCCCTTCTTGATTATATGATAATTATCATATGTTTGACCAGTTCCAAGCCGTCAACTAACTTATTTTTTTGTTTTGTTTTAGGCCTAGCTGCTGCATTGGCAGGCATCAAACGCGAGGAGGTCGGAGTCGACCGTTCCATGTCGCTTTCGCCCCCCATGTCGGCCAACACATCAGCCACCAGTGCCGCATCGATGTACCCAGCAATGGGTCTCCAACAGGCGGCCGCCGCCTCGGCCTTTGGAATGCTCTCGCCTACCCAGCTCCTGGCTGCCAACCGACAGGCTGCCGCCTTCATGGCCCAGCTGCCCATGAGCACATTGGCCAACACCCTGTTCCCACACAACCCCGCGGCTCTGTTCGGAGCCTGGGCTGCCCAGCAATCGCTGCCACCTCAGGGCACGCATCTGCATTCACCCCCAGCCAGTCCGCACTCGCCGGTGTCCACGCCTCTGGGCAGTGGCAAGCACCCACTGAGCTCCCCCAACAGCACGCCCCAGCACCACGAGCCAGCCAAGAAGTCCCGCAAGTTGTCGGTGAAGAAGGAGTTCCAGACGGAGATCAGCATGAGTGTAAACGATCTGTACCACACACCGGGAGGTCCCATCTCTCCGCCATCCAGCGGCAGTTCTCCCAACTCCACACACGAGGGAGCGGGAGCTGGGGGCAATGCTGTCTCCAAGGATCCGTCTCGGGACAAGAGCTTCACTTGCAAAATCTGCTCCCGCAGCTTTGGCTACAAGCACGTCCTGCAGAACCACGAGCGCACCCACACCGGCGAGAAGCCCTTCGAATGTCCAGAGTGTCACAAACGGTTCACCCGGGACCACCATCTGAAAACTCACATGCGGCTGCACACTGGAGAGAAGCCATATCATTGCTCGCACTGCGATCGTCAGTTCGTTCAGGTGGCCAATCTCAGGCGTCACTTGCGAGTCCACACTGGAGAACGTCCGTATACGTGCGAGATCTGCGACGGTAAATTCAGTGACTCCAACCAGCTGAAGTCCCACATGCTGGTCCACAACGGCGAAAAGCCCTTCGAGTGCGAGCGCTGCCACATGAAATTCCGACGGCGCCACCATCTGATGAACCACAAGTGCGGCATCCAGTCACCGCCCACTCCGGCCCTGTCACCAGCCATGAGTGGGGACTTCCCCATGGCAGTCACTGCAATGGCGCTCGAGTCATCCACCAATAAATTCGCGGCCATGTGCGCCAGCTATGGTGGTTCTGAGGAGTCTGTCGATTTGGAAAAGGGCGCCATGGAGGACGACGCCCCATTGGATTTGTCGGAGGATGGAGCCAGCTCGGTAGATGGACATTGCAGCAGCAGCATCGCACGTCGCAAGGCCCAGGATATTCGACGAGTGTTCCGCCTACCTCCTCCCCAAATCCCCCATGTTAACAGTGATATGCCCGAGCAAACCGAACCCGAGGATCTCAGCATGCACTCGCCCCGCTCCGCCGAATCCCAGGAACAAACCGAAGATATCGACCTGGATGACTTGGATGATGCTGCTGCTCTGTATCTACGCCAGCAGCACCATTAATCTGTCAAGCTCCCAATTGTACATAGCCATGATCAGTTTTCATTAGATGGAAGTGACTGGCAATGATCCTCACAAAATTGAAAATTTTGCCATTTTAAAGTGGAGAGTAAAAACGTTTGCAACAGGAATTTAATGCTAAGTACAAGTTAATAAAAATCAACAATATATAAGAAATTAGAAAAATAATAGCACATAAATCAAAAAACAAAAAAATTGTACAAAATTAGCTAAAGATGCCATAAGCTTGTTGCCGCCAAACCCCACCAAATCGAACCGAAAATGTCGTGCCATTCTGAACACCTAATTTAAGTTTTATTCCTAATTTTCTGAAGTCACTAAAATTGTATATACTCAGCAAATGCAGCTGCCAATTGTAAATTATACGGCGCTCCAAAAATTCGATTGTACCACCAAATTAAATGACACAAAACACAAAAAATATTTAATCTATAAAAGGTTATTATTTAATACGTTAGCTTATTTTAATATAATTTAATCGAATTCTCAAAGAAATCCAATGCCAATAATTATGAAATCAAAATTAACTTTAAGTTATAAATAATAAATAATATTTTTTACGCTAATTGTTTTGTTTGCCAATAATATTTAAAACTATTATTTAATTGATTAGCACATAATTATTGAATTAATCTCGTTTTAGTTGGCACAAACATAAATATTTACTTTTGTATTCCTATTTAATTTAATTTTAGCTAAAATGTTGCTGCACGCAATAGAAATAATAAATTGATTCAGAAACTTATTATATATTATTTTGCTTATTTGGTTTATTTTTGTTGGAATGTCAAAAACATTAAATATTTATAGCTGCGGGCGCTGTCAAATTTCATTCTTCTTCCATTTTTAAAACATAGTTTTGTTTGTTGTTGTGAACTATTAGGAACTTTTTAAATATTCCCCAAGCTTAACCTTAAATAACATATAGCTCAATGCGTAACCAAAACTGTATATTTATCGTACTTATCTAAATATTCGAAAATATTAATTCTAATTGTAAGACTTGAACCAAGTAAACAGGAAGAAATGCTATAACCAAATACCTCCAATACCTCTTTGTATCGAAATTGTTGTGAGCTGAAGAGTATATACATACAACAATTTGGCAATCGTACAATTCAACTGAATTTATATACAACATTTATAAAAAGAAATTGAGATGTAAAACCAAAGTTATATGTATTGTAATTTTGATGCATATTTTAAAGGGAACTAGGATTAAAAACGATTTTTGAATATAACACGAACTAAGATTAGATGTAAATATTAACTACGCATACGAACTATAATTTAGGTTGTACATTAAAAATAAACTTACAGTACATAATAATTTTAGTGCAATCTTTGGTTCTATTCATCGCTAAGCAAACAAACTAGCCGACGCGTCCTTAGTTTGTACGTTCTAAAGTCATATAAATGCAACAAAATATTATGTAATTTTCTTTGTTCATTCAAGTGTATGGTATACAAGTTCCTCAAGATTAAATGATTACAAAAATAATAAATCAGAAAGCGAGCGCATTTCGAATCCTTTGAAATCCAGCGCATTGCACGAAAAACCTCACGCATGTTTCATATTAATTGTGTACATTAATACTCGACACTAAAATTTAGTATGTTTAAACCGTTAGATGTAGCTACATACTTAGAAATACAAGGTCAATTTTTATGTAAATAATCCTTAAACAATACATCTTACCAACTACAGCTCAAGTTGTGCAATATATGTTACACGAAGCTGAGCCGTTATCAAGAGTCATTCTACGGTGTTCATACTTAGCCATTAAAAGACGAACATACCGAGTGCAATACATCAGTAATTATAAAATAGAAAAATTATAACAACTTAAATGATTGCATTAGATTTGTCGGTAAGCATAAAAAAGTAAACAGAGCTGTCAGTTTTTGTCATAATCATTTTCTAGTTTATTGTTGTACTTGCGGGCTTTTAAGCGCCAATTTTATGCATACGTTTAACAAATACGTAAACGTACATTAAAATTATTTATTAACTTAAAATAAAATATATTATGTTAAAATAAACAAATTGTATGTCTGCGAAACAAGAAATATATATTACAATATTGTGTTAAACAAACGAAAAGAAGTTGTTCTATCAATCAGCTAAGAAACAACCACCCCACAGGAAAATTAGCCAGAGCTTTTTTCGTTTTTTCCGAGAGGCGACAACGGGCAGCATTACATAAATTTTTAATTTATGCAAACGAAGCCCTTTCGCATTATTTTACATTTGCCACAAGACGCCCCACTAATGCTGTCGCCACCACCCTCCACGAACCACCCCACTGCCTAACCCAGCCCCTCCAGTCATCCCTTCACCGGAATTTGAATTTGCGTCTGAAGGCAGCAGCAGCTGAGCGAAAAGAATATAAAAAACGCGCCGCGCAGCCAGAAAATGTCACAGTGTTTTTCCCCATTTAATCTTCAGTGAGAGAGCAAACAACTACAGCGCTATGAAGGAAAGGCGATACCACCCACGCTCCTCATTCAACCTTCCAGCGAAACTGACGCCTCCACTTCTTTGTGCCCCTTTCAACAGCCAAAAAAGGCTTCATCCTGGCAGCTCCCTGTACATAAAATGGCAGCATGTACGAGCATTACATAAAGGGCGTCTTATGTGCTTACATAGAGAGGTCTAGAGGAGTGAGGCGGAGGACAAATGCTCGCGTACTGCGCTGCTTATTAGCATTTTAGCCTTTCTTCGTTTGGAGCTCCGTGAACGTTGTCAGCATACACGTTAAAAAATGTAATAATTCAAAGTAGTAATAGGACCCTAAATTTTGAAATCATTTTTTTTGTATGCAACCATTAAGGTTTTATACATTATATAATTAATTATTCTTTTTTCGTTGCTTACAGTTTTTTTCAAAGTGTAGGCATTCATGCCTCTTTCTCACCCTCTCCCACTTCATCTTATTTTTTAGCTCTTGAGTAAATGATTTGGATTTGGGGGCAGAAATTTTTTTCTCAAATGAGTTTACGAGTGTTTGGCTGTTAGGACTTTTTTTGGTGCGGCAAAGGAAAGAAAATCCTAAGAAAATAAAAGGCATTCAAAATAAATTTAAAGGCTTCGCTGGCAACGAACCACCGACAGAGCCAACTGCCGTTCATTATTCAAATTGAAAAATTATGATTTTCACCCGCGATTCGCAGGGTCCGAGGAAGAGACCGGGACGAAGGCTCGGACCCGCCCAGTCTAAGATTGGCGCCCAACCAAGCAAGGCATTATAATAAGCTCCCTGAAGATGGACGATGGGATGAAGTATGGAAAGGGTGTTGAAAACGGCAACTGAGTCTTTATTTCATTTCTTGTCCTTGGTTCATTTGCCCTATGTTAATTGTGAAAGTATTGCTATTTTGAGTGAATTGTAAAAATTAATTAAATTTTCTAGGTAAAAAAAAATATATTTAACGAATAAATAATTTAATTTGCTTTAAATCCGTAGCCTTAAATCCGCCGTTTGCGATTGAACTTGACAGTAGATCAACAAAGTAAGCAGAAAAAACACATAGAATAGAACGTACGGTTGTTTAGTACGGAATCTTTCCAAATACATAGGTATCGGCTAGTAAAATTGAAGCACTTTTGGTTCATCGTAGCTAAGTTAGTTTGGCCATATACAATGAGGCCGCCAGGAGACTAGCAAATAAATGCAAACAATTGATGCACGGAAACGAACACAAAAGGTTTTGAAAGAAGCGAGGAAAACATGCGCAAAGTAAGGCTCAAACTATACCGAAATATTTCCTTCTACCCCCGGCCGTGCCTGGCAGGACATGCAAAAAAGGCATGCAAATTTTGGCAAACACAATTAGCAAGGATCAGGATCGAGATCGGCACTCTGAAACAATGTTTCGAATGAAAGCATGCAGAATGACAGCCGTGGAGAAAGTAAAAAGGTTGAAAATGTACACAGCATGTTGCGTGTTGTAAGTGCCGAAGAAAAAGATACATTTTGGCAAAAACAACGCTCATTATAATTTCGCTTTTCGATTTGTACTAATTTCGCTTGGAATTTTCGAGCCTGGCTTGGTTTCTCCTCTCATCAAGCAGTACGCGTAGCAGGAGCAAGGAAAAGGGCAAAAAAGAATTACGGTAGAGAAAAAAACGAAAAACAACCCTCTCGAACAACAGCGACTGCGACGCCGGCAGCGGCGTCCACAGCAACGATAACGAAAAACTCATTTGCATACGAAGTGCTTTCGCTTTCTCTCCCAACCCCCGCGCCACCTTCGTTGTTTTGAAGCATGGCGGCAATAGGCCACCTGCGTCTGTGTGGGAAAGAGAGGGTCGCCTCCGTTTGCGTCCCTGTTGCACCTTTGCCTTCATCAAAGAGTTTAATGCTGGAACAACGCAGTCACAGCCAGGGAAAGCGTCGAGCTGGAATGGGGCAAAGCTCCTTGGTCCTGGTCTTCGGCTGACTCTGGCTCTGACTCGCTTCCTTCGCTGCTCATTATCAAGCAGCGAGCGTTAAACTCATTGAGACGTTTTGCATCTCTGCCCCTTCACCATTCACCATTCACCCTTCAACCTGCACCCCTCGGAGCAAAGCTTTTCCAAGCAGCAGCTCTCAGCGGTTTCTCTGACTCATTTTACATTTTTATTTTCCATTTGGGTCTCTCTGAAGTTCAAGAAAAGCTACGTAAGGAAAAGACATTTTTGTTTAAAGAAAATTACAAACAACCCCTTTGGAATTAGAAGCACGGAAAAGACAAAAACTGATGGAGCCGAGGAAGCGCCAGCGTAAAAGCTAAAGAAATGAGCGTATATTATTCATGGAATTAATGTCGCAAGTAAGAAAGTGAGGGGAGCAATGGAGCTGAAAACATTAATTTAAAATAATTTAAGTATTGCAAGGGAGTGCAATATAGAAAAAATATTTAAAAGCCTATCAAGCAGTTGACACTAATTTAAGTTTGCTTGGGGGAGCACATATATAAAGAAAGACTTAAAAAGCATATTAATCTATTAATTACAAAATATGTGTACATATATTGCAATGATGTGTAATATATTGTCTACTATTTGGCAAGAAAATGTAGTTAAGTCAAATTTCGCTTAAAGACCGGATTTCCACCGTGTCTTATATTCGCATTTCACATATGGTCTTCATAAGTAAACATTCCGTTTCACCCTCCGCTTACTTCCGAGTAACCTGCAACGCATCTCTGTACAAAGTAACTACCCGGGCAAAAAAACATAATGCCAATTCTATGATAAAAGTACTATGATTACATAAACATTAGACAAGTGCGATTACTTCCACCCTCTCCCATATGTTTTTTATTTGCCACAAATTTTCGACAATTTTGGGCAAATTTACATGCATAAACCGCGACGACTTTGACGGCGGAAACGGCAATTTTCCAACAACAATAACGGCAAAAAGCCACTACACACGCGATTTCCATGGGTTTCGGCGGGGATTTCGCTACTCCCTTGGGGAGGTCGAGGACCCTTTCTTCCCCTTTTTTTTGCCAAATTTGTTTAGAGAAAATCAAGTGAAAAACGTTTGAAAATTATATGCATGGTGTGGTTGGTTGCCGGGTCGGGCAAGTGCCTGTGGGAAAGGGGAGGAGTGTTGCTTGTTGACATTCTGTGTCCCATGGAAAGTGAGCTATCAACAAGCTATCATTCACTACACACACTCGAATCTGTTTATGCATGTGTGGGCGAGGGCGTGTTGGCAAACTGTTGATACGACTTAAGCGATTTGTTGTGGGTTTTCCCTCGCACTGCTGTTTATATTATTTGGCGGGTGCTGTGTGCAAATTTTGAAAACTGTAGCATACATTTCGGGTTGCGTGTGGGGAAAGGGATGAGGGCGAGTGGTGGAGGTCAGTTTTGGGTGGACATCTGCCGAAACGGGGCAACGGCTCAATTCAATTATAACCCATATATGGACCAAAAAGGATTTTCCCACAACCACTTATTATTTAATAATGTTGCATTAACCTTCGTTTCGAGTGTCCAACTTTTACGTATGCTGTCGTTCGTGTGTCCTAATGGACGTGTAATTCGCTTATAGAATAAAGGACACATCATAGCGGCTGTGCAAGTGGCGATCCCTGCTTCGGGTAGCCTTTTAACTTACTTACGGCCGTAGCCAAAAGTAGTCTTCGAAGCAACATGAAAGCCAAACATATAAGTGAACTACAGTAAGGAACAGAATAACCTTAAAGAAACCTGCCCTCAAAAGCAGCCCACGATATTCTCACCAGAAGCTTTCACCACAAAATATGCAAAACGCAATTAAACAGTCCAATGAAAAAATTTTAATTACCTTTTATATCCGGCAAAGTGGCCGGGCATGAAGCAGGACTCGACGTTATATCCTTTTAATAAGGAGACTCCTTTGCATAACAACAAGGAAAACATTAATTAAGATGCAGACAAACCCAGGACCAGGATGTCGGCAACGAATAAGCGAATTAACAACGGCTAGGACTTTGCATAAATGAAAGGATAATCAGCCTATCAACCAGGCCAAGGACCAAAGGCACAAAATGGCGCGCAATTAACATGGAAATGACTTTGTTTGACACTCAAATGAAAGCAAGCATCCCACTGGACAGACAAAAGGCTTTTCTGTTCGGCATCCAGGCGTCCGGAGGGTTAAATTAGCGAAGGACCCAAAATGAAGCCAACAACAGCGCAGTGCAGCGCGGGCATAATTTAATATTTCCCATTAAGCGCGACCATTAATGAACGGAGCAAAGGCGAATCTCGCGACTGCGCAGGCTCTCCCAAGGCGACGGAAGAGCTCTCCTTATCCTTGGGTTTGGACAGCCCCTCACATCCCCCAGCCTCTTACATCATCCAGCCATCCAGCCGGCCAAGGCAAGTAATTAAGTTTATGCGAAGTACAAAATTTAATTTCGTTTGCCACCCCTTTTTAGCCACCCCCCTTTGCGGCAGTGGAAAGCTTGGCTTTCATTTTGTGTCGGTTTTTTTGTTTCAAATGCCTTTTGAAGTATTTGCTGCCCTCCTTGCCGTCCTCGTTTGCTATAAGCATCTTAACGGCATCATTTGGCGCCGAGTTGCGCAGGTGGCCACGCAGTTTTTCTTAATGTAGAAATTTTATCAAGGTGGTATTATATGTACGGCGTGTACTTTGAGGGAGAGCCTTTGACTTAAGGACCCCTGCTTATAATTTTTAATTGGAGTTTGAAGTGGGTCTAATGGGCGAGAGAAACAAGTAAAGCGAGCTTCACAAGAACTGCCTACATTTTTTATCGGTTCAGGAACACTGAACCCATCTACGTAAAATGTTTTATCGGTAAGTGAGAACGTGTTTTTTTTTATTAATTTTGCGTCGGCTAAAGTGACCTTATTTCATTAAAGAGTTATACAAAAAAGGAGTAATAAACGCGCGATATACGATATCAATATCTATACCTCCACAAAAAGCATAAATCAATAATTTCCAAAGCACACCCATTCTACATTAGCGCGGTGGCCGTGCAATGCGCGGCATATTTTCCAAATTAAAAAATCGAGCAAAGAAGGAAAACATTTCATGACGCTGGCGCACTGCATAATCAGCTTCGGCATGGCATCTACTGCCGCAATCGACGGCGCTGCCACGCTTCCAACTCAGCGATGCGCATAAATTAAGTTAACCCCTCTCAGGAAAAAAAACGACCCGCGCGTCTGCCTCATTTTTTTGTTCATCTATTTTTTATACCCCGTAATGTATTTTGTGATTAACTTTTGCTTTGCATGCAACGCATCGTGTTGTTCTTACCCCTTTGATGCTTTTCAGTAAATTTGTTTTTTGTATTCCCATGTTTTAATTTTAAATTCTGTTCAAAAATCTTACTGATTTTTCAACCAATGTCTCAAAAATTTTTTAATTTTGATTTAATTAATCCTTCAATAATTTCAAGATAAAGTTATAGAACGTCCAACAATTTAAAATCAAATGGAACTTGGATCTTACACTTACTTTTTAGAATCACCCTTTCGTGGCCTGCATTTTTTTCTTTACCCTCACCACATCAACCCAAATTATTCTGCCCGAGCACATGCTAAAGTACCCACGTTTTTTATATTTTTTTTACCTATACCCCGGCTCTCTACGGTTTTTAACCCTTGCACAGCTTACTTGAATATTCACTTGTCAAACTCAGAATACAAAAAACTGTACCAAAAAAATCTGGCATTTGTGTTTTATAGAGAGGTCCTGATGCCGAAAACTTCAGGGGTAAGTAAAGAACTTGATTTTCGAATCCCAACAGCAACACAAAGCAACAAAATGCAAATTAAAAGTTGTGGAAACCCCTTTTAAAAAGTATAAAAAAGGGTTGTCGCTATCCCAGCCGCAGGACTTTCTATGCTGTCTGGGTAACGAACAGAAAAAATCACTATGAGGGGTGCGCTTGTCGTGTGTCCTGCCAGGCACAGCCTCACTTTTTTGAATATTTAATTTTTTTTGGGTATGCAAATGCCGGCTGCCAAAAAAAATAACCCTGTAGACAGCGATCTGCATATAACACAGGATAGGGATTTATGGAATTTGAAAAGGGTTTCGGTTTCAGACTTGCCTGCATTTCGTAGTTTTCCTGTCTCTCTTTTTTTTGTTTTGCATACGACGAATAATCCCTATTTAGGGGCCGCACACGCAGATGAAGATCAACCATGGATTTTGCGCAAAGAATGCGACTGGCACACGTCATGCTCTTTGCTGTCTTTGTAAGTAGCGGAAATTAGTTTTTCTTATGGATTTCTTTCGGCGTCCGTTGGGCGTCTCATTTACGCCTATTAGCAATCTAGACAGCTGCTCGCCTAGGTGAGCGAAAAACTCAAAGGCTTGCGGGCTTAAGTCCTGGCACTGACAGCTGCCCATTCCGTTGACGCTGGCATGTCCTGCGGTGCTGCTTGCGCCTTCTGACCCTTGCCACTCTCAGTCGAATCCTGGTCCAAATACCTTTTTCAAATAGAACGGTCAATCCGAAAAGAAAGGACACATGTTCAAACAAGCCGCTCATTGTACTTACACAAACCCCCACCGCCCCATTCATCTGCCCCAATAGTTGGTATAAGAAATCAGCTTGCTTCCGTGACATCATACGAGGTAAATATTGAAAACTGGCAAACACACGTGCACAGCAGGAAGACAAAAGGTCTTGGCCAAAAACTTACGGCAAGCAAAAGTATAGGTACTGAAAATATTAGAACGTACAGCCTTATTGATCCATGGTAACAAACGTATAGCAATAAGTTTGTTTGTTTAAGTCCCGATTAATTAAATCCATAAACGAAGTTCCTTATCATACACTACAGATGCTCCATCGCAATCATGCCTTATCTTTGGCTCAAAAGAAATCTCAGCACGGAACGAGTTATCCTGTTCGACCATACCTATCAGCTTGTAAATCGACAAACTATTGTTATTTGAGCCACACCTGTCGATCGAGTCCCAGAATATTTAAAACTAAACTTTATTCATAGACACGCCCTCAAGTATTTTGTTATTGAAAAAAGGAATTTTTTTAAGTGTCTATCTCTAAATGAATTGTTTTCAACCTTTTTTCCTCCCAAAAAATAACTCATTTGCTTGCTAAATTTGCTTACACAGGATTTCAATCATCTTTCTAGATTGCTGACTTTTGGGGAAGCTTTTTTTATTTTTCCGCAGACTTTTACTTTTTTTTGTAATTTAATTTTTTGTAGAAGCGTGGCGCTCTTGTAATTGACGGCGGCTTTTCATTAGGCAAGCAAGGATACGAAAGGATGTGCAGTGGCTGAAGAAAAAATCGTTGAGAGCTACCCTTAAAAATGCCTAAAAAAAGCTGACTGTGTCAAAGGTTTTTTCTCTAAGTTCTGTGGGTTCCAGCAAGAAACGAGAGGCAGTGGCTAGCACGGTGCCGGTAACTTCGTCGGAAGTTAGCGTCAGACCCATTTTTTATTCTGCTCTGCTTGTTGCCAGCGGCCTCTTCAAAACAAGTTGAGGAATGGCAAAGTACAAAAAATCGATGTAGTAATTTCTGATTAAGTCGGTGGAAGAAGGGATAACGACAGCGGCTTGAGAATATTTCTGGCCCAAGGGGAGCAATGCCTAATTGCCACCTAGTCGCCGCAGAAGAAAAATCTCATCTTTCTGTCTAATAGGACGGCTAAAAATAATTGACAATAAAATAATTATAATCACATTTGTGCCTAAACTACAATTTTTGAATTGTGTTAAGATAGAATCCTAACATCAAAACTGATATTAAAACCAAAAATCGTTCATTTTCATCTTGAATTTTTTAATTACTATCTAGATATAGGTTTCAAACAACAATACCATTTTGACAGCTGCGCATTGCTAAAAAAAAAGTGACTTCCTATTAGAAACGTAGACTTAACCCTAAAACTCTTCAGCCGTTTCTTTTAAATATAAAATTACACTATCAACATTAGGTTTAATACCCGCAAGTGCGGATGGGTAGTGGTTGCAGTAAAAAACGGAGAGAGGGTTCGGTTCGGGCATGGGAGTGGAATAAGACGGCGTCAGCGACAAATTCAGCAAGTTTCTGGCAGCCGTTTTAAGTGCCAGACCCACACAGCCGAAAGTGGCTGGCAGGGTTGTCATTGTAGTGGGGGAATTGAAAAAAATGTGCCACCCTCGGCCGAGGCTGGCGCAGGAAAAAACTCTATAGCTATTAAAAAATGTAAAAGCGAAAACAACGAAAATCGCGCGTGTAAAGCAAGAGTAGAGAATTTGAATAGAGCCCACGCTAACGCTGCCGTCGACTGCGCAGTCTGCGTCAACGTCGGCGTCGGGGGATAATGTGGAAAATTGTGTTTTTCTCCTTGTGGGCGCACCTCCCCTTGCCCTCCCTGGCACTTATTTCATCCAAGCAGCTAGCTCATTTGCAAAGGGTGAATAAACTTAACAGAAAAGGGAAACGGGAGTAAAGATATTGAGGAGTAAGACGAACCATCTTCGTGCAAATGAAGAGCTGGGGAACCAAATGCCACAAGATTTTCTCACACAGATCCGAAATTCGGAGGCTATGTTTCCTTGTAATTTGTCCTCAAGTGTAGAGTATTGAGGAGAATGTATTCTCAGAAATATTGAGGGAACTGCATATTCGCCAAGTAATTTTTTGTATCACCCACAGAGACACTGTATCCACTGCCATTCCAACTTCCCCGCCGAACATGCCTTTAATTTCAAGAGCGCGCGTCGAGGACATACTCCTTCCACATTGTCCCTGTGCTCCTGCTCTCTGTTAAGACAGCACCGAAGCCCTTTCGCCTGCTGTCTCATTTGGTAATCCTGCTCCAAGCAAAGGGGTTGGAGTTCGTTACCACCGCTGCTGATCGATATTTTAATTTTATTTTTTCGCAATTTTCCATTTCTTGTTCTTCTCCACTCAATGCGTTTCCGTAGCTTTGGCTTTTGGCTTGGTTTTTTCTTTTTATCTCATTTGTTGCTTTGATTTTCCTGCCAAGGATGTTGATGATGGAGCTCAGTTCGCAAGTGTAAGTCTGTGTGTGAAGCAAATATATGTTTGTTGCCCTTTGTTCATTTGCATTCGACTCGTTTTCATTACGAGCCCTTTGGATTTTCTCCATATCGACATCTATCGCTTCCTTTCAGTCAGTCTGTGTATACTTTCCCCGTGGCTCTTTATTTTAGGGGCGTTGCTGTAAAGTTTGCAACTGGGCGCATCTAAACGAGAGCTTTTCACTTTCTGGGCATCCATAATCACGGTACATCTTTCTTTAGGTGTAACACATACGAAATACATAAAAGAGTTATGAATGTGCATTTCTCCACAAGCCATTGACATGCTAACTGGATGAGACCTACCAATTGCAAAATGTATCTTAGCCTGTAAAGATAAGCTTATCTGATTGTAATACATATAATAAAATGTGATTAAAAACGATATTTTAATTTTTATACATACAAATTTATAAGTTGAGAAAAACACATCTAACTTGAATATTCATAATTAGATGTCGAAATTGCCACCCACATACGAGCTTTGAACATTACGGCGGCTTATATCAAAGGACACTGAAAAGCTTTTAGACTTAACCTTCAGCGAAACTACCGAGACAATTACGCCAATTATTACGGGTATAAAAACTTAAAAGGAAGTGAATAAAAAACACCAGCACGGTGAATTGGGAAAATAAAACCAAAATGTTTTTGTTTCGGCAGAAATCAGCCTTCAAAGAGGGAAGGAGGGCAATAGAGACTGAAAGTACATAGGTATGTTGACATCATTCGTGGGCTCCAAAACCATAGCGAATAAAAATGTCATAAAATTTGAAAAGCAGCCGACAGACAAGCTCAGAGGGGTGGCGAGATCAGGATGAGATGGGGCAACATATGCCTAGCAAGCAAGGAATTGCAATTTCCCCGGCCCAAGCGTGGGGTGCCCTTCGGACTGTTCCTGATACTGTCGGCTTCTAATGCAATTAGATGAGTGCCAGGGAAGCTCTGCAAAGACTTCAACTTCGACGACATTTCAGGCCACGCAGCCAAATTTCGTTAATGTGTTTCCTTAGTACAGGAAAAACGCATATGAATATTTTATAGTTCATAATATGAGACATGCTTTTGCGATATACACTGCTGGAGGGAGATTGTTGTTACCAACGGCTAAAATTATATTAACAAATTATTTTTCAACTGAGATACAAAACATATGAAAAATACATTTGAAATTGACATTAAACAGTAATTAACTTGCTTTGCCTTCCAGCTATAAAGACCCGCAAAATCAATAAATTAGAAAATAAAAAAAAAATACCCGCGCACATCATTTATTGTTTAAAACATAACGATTAAAAAATTGTTTTTTAAAATAATTAGTAATTTAAGGAACTTAAAACTTGGGTGGGTGGGAATGTAAGTAGCCTGAGGACTAGTTTTTTATTTACATTTTCTATGAAAGGATTGATTCTACTTGTTACCAAGCTTTGTTGACTAATAAGTGTAATTCCAAAAAATTTAAGGAGATATTTCTTTATAGTTCAGCTATACAAACTATCAGTCTTGATGGAAAAACAATGTGCAGTTTTATCTATGAATCCTGTTTTTGGACAAGGGCCCAATTCATCGCCTTCTTATTTGTCTTTTCTACACGCGCATAAATAAATCTCATTTGAGAAGACAGGAGATGCGCGGGGAAATTGGAACGAAGGGGATACGGATGCCCCAAAGTTTGACCAATGGAAATTTGTTGATTTTGTGCCGTTGAGGTTCCTTTGCACACTGAAGATAAATGGCATTGGAATTAATTAAGTTGTTAATTTCCCATTAAGCACTATAGGCTGTGCACGTAAGGAGCAGATACAATACAAACATGTGGGAGCTTAGGATGGGGCGGAGTGTGAGACCCCTGACAGCACTTGACAAAATTATGTGCCCAGTGGCAACATTTAACCTTTCAGCGTGGTGGAACAGAAACAGGAAAACACAAACAACTGCTCGAGGCCACAGCCCAGCCCTCGCCCGCCATTACCTTCTACTCCAACTCTGGCATGGAAACCTGCTCCCTTTTCCCAGTCAACAGTCACATATGCGTATGAGTTGGCCGCAGAAGCAGCACGCGTCAACATTTAGTGCTGGTTTAGCCGTCTTACTCCTGTGGCCATGCACATGTGTGTTATATTTGCATAAAAAATCTCACACCGAAAGCATTACAAATCGTTGCCTTTCACCTACCGCCACCGCACATACGCTTCACCCTCAAAAGGGTAAAGACTCGCATGACCCCACACCAACACATGCGGATTCTGCAGTCCCCCTCGACTTGAATTCTCTCCGACTCGCCTCTCATCGCTAATAGAGCGTAATAAATGTCATGTTTTCCAGGATCAGGCTGAGCTACTCCTTTCAGTGCTTTGAACGCGATTGTTATTGGTGCTGAAAAGGGTCACACACATATGAGGAATGCGGAACCCCCCGGCCTTATCAATTTGCTCGGAGAAATGAGCTGTTTACTTGACGAAGCCCGAGGCACTTTGCAATGATTCGAGATGGATGGTAGATAACTGAAGTTAACCAATTTATCGAGCACTCCACGATTTTGAATGGAGGGAAAAGGCATTTCAAATATTGGATGCAAGCAGACAACCGTTGTTTTAAAGTTTCTTAATGTTAACATATTATTTAAAGTACAACAAAAGTGAATCGAAAAACAGTGAGGGGTTCTACTCCTCAAAGATACTTTCATTTACAATATACCCTTTTAGTCTTTAAGGACCGGCTGTAGGTATGCCTAATTTCAGATATTATTTAATGCTTTGGACGATAATCTTTCGAATTTTTTTACGATTTTTTGCCAGGTTTTCCTTTTTTTCTTTTTGTCCAAAGCCGCCATTAAAAGCTTACAAATTGTAACTTATATCCAGCGCACAAAAATATGAGAAGATGCACGGGGAGAGAGAGGACTGAAGAGGGGGTGAGTGTTCCTGGGGAAAGCGAAAAACCTTTTGTTTTTATCATTTTCCAATGCCCTTACTGCCCTTGCGAAGCTCCAATTCTTTCCCTTTCTTCATTCCACTCATCCAGTCACCTCCTTCGTTATAGCTGCCGCCTCTCGTTGTTGTTGTTGTTGTTGGTGCCGCTACTTTTGGCCTACGTGCTCTTTGCTTAATTTTAAACACCCCCTCATTTGCATAAATGAATTATTTTCAACCCCAAAGAAGCATCAACAAAAAATTAAGATTGGAATACGGGGAAGGCAAGAAAATGAAAATGAGAAACAAAGTGAAAGGCGAGTCGAGAAATTGCTGTGCATGCGCAAATTTTTCAAGTGCAAAGCGCTCTGATAGAGAAAGACACGGAGAGGACGAGGTAGAATGGGGCTGAATGGCACTTAAAAGTAAGCTTAATGGGCAACTGGCCACGTCAAGAGTTCAGGCCATAAAAAGCCCAAAGAAAAACAAAAATTTCGATAAATTTGGTCTTCCCTGTATTCGTTGGTACCCGGCTGATAACCGTTAAACGCAAACAATTAAAAATGACAGTTAAGAGGAAGCAGGCTACACAAAGGGCATAAAACTGCTTGAATACCAGGTGTATATGTGTCCCCTGGCCTTGCCCCCTACCCCCTGCCTCAGGTCCTGGCATGAAATGACACAATTTCAATTTCAGTTTCAGTTTTTTGTTACCGAAGAAGGGGAATCATATTCCTTTTCTTAACGGAAAGGCAACACCGAAGTGCAACTGCCTACGAACGTTTTCCAGGGTCTAGCCCTTGATTGACCTGCGCCTCACCCCCGCACTGAGTCGGTATCGGTAGTTGCCAGTCTGTCACTTTTTTCTGGGTCTGTGTCCCTTTGCAACTCTCCGGTTTTTTGCAGTATTTGTTTGTTTAGCAGCCAAATGTCAAGCGGGCGTTGGTTTTAGTTTTCCCATCCGCTGCATTGTGATCCCTTGATCCACAGTTGCAATTCCTTTCGGGCTGCTCAAGAGTTAAGACTATTGTTTGGAGGAGGGTGCGTCGCAGACAATTCGCTAGCTGTTTCTGTAATGCCCTAAATGAGCGTAAAATATTAGGCAAGATTGGGTTTAGGAGCGTATTGAGGCCTCTAATGCGTACCTGACTGGCCAACCAAGCCTCTAATCAATCATTTCGGGTTTGTTTCCTTTTAAGACAATTGAGAACTATCTATTATTCGGGTTCAATGGGTTTTGTCCCTCTGCACAAAAATGAAGGGCAGTTCTAATGAATTCTTAAAAGGCTTTGAGAGTAAGCCATTCGAGTAAATAGAGAGCGAACATGTACTGAGTTTTGCCAACTCCGTACTGAGCTTTTAAGAAATATAGTTCTCCATTTATTAAACACTTGTGAGAAAAAAGTTTAACTTAAGAAATGGCCAAAAACGTAGAAGACAATATATTTTCAAATACCGTTGGAATGATTAGTGGCATAACACAGAGGTTTGCATAACCGTCTTAGTGTCGGCTGTCCTGCATTTGGCAGCAGCCAAGCGTGAGCCTAGAAAATTGTGTCGGCACCCGGACCAAGCAATTAAAGATTAGGAGAAGAGCAGGTGATCCCCCTCTTCCTTTTTGGCTTGCAGCCGTTGCAACTCGAGACCCAGTTTACAGTTGCATAAAGAAGGGTCGGGAAGTGCAGCTAACAGAAATGCAATTACGATCCGGCATCGGTTGAGTGTAAGTGATTAATGTCTGAGACGAGCCATGAATAACGGCTGCTCGGGGCGTCATGATGCTTTCACTATTCCATCTATTTAAACCAGCCGAGATCAACATATTAAAACTTTTTATTTTCTGCGCTTCACAAAAATTCCTTTTGAAAAACAAACTCCCATCAAAGAGGCTCACGAAACAACTCAAAAGCCGAGACAAGTGGGCAAAGCGGAATGCAAACTTGTAAGTCCTTTTTCGACAGCTGCTTTGGCTACCAGGGAGTATTTATTTGCGTGGAGGCCGGGACTCCAGAAGAAAGTTCATTAAAATTATGCCCTTTTCTAATTTTTGAATTGGTCGCCAGAAGGAAGGAGGGGTACGAGGAGCACGAGGACCGCACGATAGGCACTTGTTTTGGCTTCCTCGTCCTTTGCTTTTGACAATAATCACTGGACTGTTAATTTGTTTCCAGCACAAATTTTGGTTGGCTCTCGTTTTCTGTTTTTCTTTCCAGTTGAAGAAACTTTGGCGCATGCAAATCAAAGAAATCAAAGTTTTGACTACAAAACAAAAACGAAAGAAAAACAAAACTTTTCAAAACTCTAGAATTGGCCTGCGCTGGTGCGCTGGGTGGGTGTGGCACTCACCGCGCTCACCCCCGGCTACTGAAAAAGGGTTAGGCAGGCGCTGTAACCTCATTGGTTGATTGGACACTGCCCACTGGGCAAGGGTTGGACCTTAAAGGGTTAAAATGCTAAAACAAAGGGCTTTCTACCTCTGCGGCTATTAGAACTTGCTGAGAAAGCCACCCTGCATTAACGTTGGCCCCTGCCCTTTCACGCCATTTATCTTATGGCTGGCGATATATATACGAGCTTCGCTTATGCTTTAAATAATGTCGAGCGAGAAACAACCCCATCGGAAGAGCAAGCGTCGCGCCACGGTAAGATATGCAAATTTTTTCATTACAAAATACATACACTTACTAGGGGTATAGTAAAATTCGTGTCGTAAATACAAAGCCTTCGAGTAATAGAGTAATAAAGAAAACTGCAATTTAAGCATCCTTTATAGCAAAGACCATACAACTACCTCTTACTTCTTCTATGGTTTCCAGATAATTGCTTGTAAGAGTACACAAATATCGACCAATATTATGTGCTGGTTCGGTTCGATAGCATCACTCGCGTTTCGTTGTTCCAACGGTGGCAACGCAGGGTTGCCAGCTTGATGTTGCAATAAGAAGCCCGCCTCAGCCGACTCATTTCAGAGCACCCCCATCACTTAATTTTTAACAAATGCTGTTGTGTGCCATCGTTGCTCCGTCTCGGTTTGTAAAAGAAAAGTTAGCGCTCCTCTTCAAGGGTTGCCTCGCGGGCAAATAATTTATGGCACCCGGGTGTACTGCCTCCTGGCTTTAACCAAGCTCCAAGTTTTCTCCCCTTTCCCCCTTTTTCATCCCCTTTCCTTCTCTGTCTGTGGCTAATCTGACATGAGCTTAATGAGAAAAATCTGCAATTTGCGTCTTTCGTGTGCGTGTCGCATTCTGTCCTCATTTTCGCTTGTGTGCGCTTCACAATAATTTAAAATTTGTTAGAGAAGGAGCTGCTACCGTTTTGGATGGTGATGCTGAGTCCTTGATGTGGTCCTACTAGAGTATGATATTGCTTCAAACGCTTCAAATATTGCACGGCTCTTAAATCCTTTATGGTCGTTGAAAGAATAATTTGTTTAAATATTTTAATTGAAGGTATCTACTTTTAGGTTGAGACACCCCAACAAACGTGAGCGCATCGATAAAAAAAATGGTGAATACACATGGCAGAGCAATTAAAATTTTCCATTTCATTCAACCAAAAACGCAAAAAGTTTGAGCTTTTTCAGTTTTATATTTTTCTTTTCTTTCGTTGATTTGTTTATTTGAAGTTTACCAAAACAGGAGGATGGATGAGAAGGGAATCAAAAACGGCACATTTGCCTTAGATGTGTTTTTTTCAAAACCTTCCCCACACGCATCACCCTGCTAACCAATGCGGTCGTTCATTTACACTGAATTAAGTTTATCATAAACATGGCAACGCAGTCCCCAGTCTTAATGTAAGCTGTCGAAGAGGAAGAAAAATTAAAGCGCCTGTCACTTGCATTTATATCGCCCACAGGCAGATATCCGCTTCAGTTACACCGGAAGTAGAGAAATTAACCGAGCTGATCAACCGATGACTTGGCTCAGTTGTAGGCAATGAAATCAAATTGGTTCTTGGGTTATTAATAGTCTACTGCGAGTATATTAAGGACTAATTAATTAAAAGTGTCTTAAATATGTATGTATATGGGGTTTCTCCCTTCATGAGGTGTGTTAACCGACAAACAAAAAAATCTTCAGCCGTGGTATTGAAAGTCAAAATATAAAAATCCATCTAAGTAGGTAAACAAAAAAAAATCGTGTTTTATTTTTGAAGCACTATCTAACTTTATTTTTTACATAATGCAGATGTTTTCCTTACCTCGACGACCTACAAGGATGTTTTTGCCCTCATCTAAAAATTAGAGTGACATAAACAGAACATAAAAGGTGGCCCAATCGATGTCCACACTTTACGCCTATTCAATCACCTTTTTGCGTTCCATATGTATTAAGTTTACTTATATTAATGCTTGAATCGCATACAAAACCTACCCAAAAACTTTTCAAGTGTGACTTTGACATGTCTTCCCAGATTCACATTTGATTTCCATCTATTTATAAGTAGAGACGTTGGGAAAAGGTAAGGCTGTGGCTTTTATTTATATAGTTTTGTCGTTTTTGCCCATGCCTTTATAACAGTTTAGGGTTTCCTTAAGAGCGGGTCCTTAAAGGGTCCAATTTAAGTTGATCTCTACACACAATGTAAAACCAAATAATCAACTTCCAATTGTCAAGCAGAGCCCAGCATACACATTAGCATACCCTTAAACGTTCAAATCAAATTTTTGTTGAAAACATGGGTACCTGTTTGAAGCGTTATTTTTGCCCCAACAAACCTGTGTGCAGCACAGGCAGGAGAGCCACTTTCTACTATCCTGGAGGTGGGACCTACTCAGGCTACTGGTTATGCAACAAACACCAGGGCTGGGGCGTCAAGAAGACGGCCAAGCGAACCTCCCAGGACTTTTCGGGTAAGAAGCAGCCTCAAGGCCAGCTCGTTTACGAGGGTCACTGGGTGATGAACAAGCGGCAGGGAGTTGGATCAATGCTACGCAAACGTGGGACGGATGTACAACTGATATATTCGGGGAGATGGTACGATGACATGAAGTGTGGAGAGGGCAAGCAGTTTTATCCCGATGGGTGCGTCTTCTTCGGAAAGTGGCTGAGGAACCGGCGACACGGACTAGGTATTCAATGGTACAACGATGGAAGCATCTATGCGGGCGAGTGGGAGACTGATTTCAGACATGGCCTGGGGGTCATGTTCTATGGTTCGTAAGTGAATACGGTTTAACTGATTCTTCCCTCACACAAATAATTTACAAACTAGCTAATGGCAATCGTTACGAAGGACACTTTGCACGTGGATATAAAAATGGTGAGGGTGTCTTCTACCACATGCACACGGGTCAAGTCCAGAAAGGGATGTGGGAAAACGATAATGTGAAGGCATCGGTAATGCAGGATGATCCCATCGGATCTTGTAATGCAGTCACTCCGTATCCGATTCCACGAAACTATCTTAAATACCCCAATGAAATAATGCGGGAACTTTTTCAGAGATACACAGTGTTTGGCGAGAAGCCCCACCGTAGGTTCAATGACAAAGTCAGCCTTGACTTTATTCACCACCACCGACAGTACGCGTCCTTCGAGGAGCGCTTTGCTTCGCCAACAATTGTGGGCCTTTATCCAAGTGCTGAGTTTTCCTGCACTTGCAACTGCGAGCAACGTGCCAGAAACGATAGCAATGTTAGTCAGATCTAGCTTTGTGCAAGCGGTTTTGCTTTATTAATTTAAAAAATGTTATAAATTTAATGTGTAAGGAGAATAAATGGTACGTATCTACTGGCGACGTTAGATTTTTGTGTATTGCCGTTGCAACAAAAACAACCTTTGCAAAAAAGCAAGCGCCTAATATAAATTGCTTATTAATTATTAAGATTCTATTTACTTGTCATATACATTAGCTATGTTGTCCTTCCAAAGTTAAAAGAATCGCTACTTTAGAACTTTAAGCCGACAGAGTGAGGCTTTTCTCTAATGGCCGCTAAAATACCTGCGTATCCCCATCAACCCCAACCCTCATGACAAAACGGACTTGCCACGCCCAAAAGGAACCACCTACCCACCAACCCCAAAAAGACACCCACGTTTTCTACTTAATGATAAAAGAAAGGACATTAGCGGGCCTCGGCGCATCTCCACGTTTCGAGCGTCTTTCAAGTGAAAAGCAAAGAATTAAAAAAAATTAACAAAAAGGTCGGTACAGAAAGGCGATGGGGAAAAGGAAGCAGCAAAAAATGGGGACGCGCACAATGAAAGGAAGAAAGAAAGAAAAAGATTTCAAACCACCTCCCAGAGCACCCCGCAATGCTCCTCCTGCTTGCTCTCCATTTATCAAGTTCCTTTTATTTTGGTGCGCGGGCGTAGTTAAAAATTAATAAATGAAATTAATGCCGGCGACACTTTGCAAGGCATTGGCCAGTACGGAAGTTGAAGATGTTGCCAAGGTTTTCCTTTGACTTCCCTCTGTTTACATCAAAAACATTTTCATTTGAAATATTAAGCGCCTAAAAGTCGATAATGCTTTTTTCTTGCCAGTGACAGCTGCGTCGCATGAATTTAATTAGAGCCAGCTGAATTTCACTGGGGAGGCAACACTTTTTTGGCCACCCAAGTCCATCGTCCATCCAACGCAATTAACTGCCCACTCCCCCGAAACGAAAGTAAAAACTTTTAAGGAAAAAAATCTCTGTAAATTCATCTTTGTCGCTGCCGGTGATTAATCACAAGCGAGAGGAGGCCAAAAAGAAAGAGCGATGCGCGCCCTGACCCATTGAACAGGTGTAATGCTGGGAAAAAGTGTACGTAAGGATGTATATGCGTGCCCTTTAAACTGTCCCCCCGGTGCCGTTAGGCGGTGACTACACATTTTAAAAAGTTTAGGCCTAATATGCAAAACCAGAACAGACTTGGTAGCGGATTAAAAAGTTTTGCCAGCTTCTCCACAGTCGCGAGAAAAATGGAGTAAGGCATTCAGTGCTCTAAGCAAAATTGCCGTGGCAGAAAAAGTAAAGCTAAACTAAAACAAGCTAAGAAATATTTAAAATTGGAACAAAGCTGCCACAAAATTTTAAAATTAAAAATAAAAAACACATAAAAAGCCACCAAAACATGCTATGGAACAGACGATGCGATTTTTTCAGTGTACGGCGAATATGACGAGTGATTGTATTGACAAAACATTTTTTATAGTGCCGGTTGGCTGGGCAGGCTTCAGGAGATACATATATTATCAATAACAATAGAAAAGAAAAAGCACAGTTCAAAAGTAACCGAAACTTATCGACTAAAAATCCTGCAAGCTATGTCTTATGGTACTTGTTAGGTATTATTTGATCTAAAATACCACCGTCAGGGTTTCGTGAAGCAAAGGGCGGCTCAAATATAGATGGACCAAGAACTGATGATGGTGAGCGTGACGGAAATGTAATCGGATTGATTATTGTCCTTCCGGGCGGGAACATTTCATCAAAAGTAGCAGTGGCAAGGATTTCATTGGCCACAGCCAAAAACTTTTTGGAAAGACCGTGCTCTAAGCCTGGCACTATCTCGTTAAGGTACAATTCCTGGTTATTGTTGATGAGGGTGTTGCCCACATCCCCCAAAATGCGATCGCCGTTGAACAGATTTTCTAGGTTCAATTTAAAGTCCTTAAAATCGATGCGCATGGTCATTTTGGTGAACTTTACGTAGTCTTGACTATTGCGCTGGTAGCGCACGCCACGCATTTTTACTGAAGCTTTAGCGTTCTCTGGTTTAGAACAAGAGTTTTGAAACTTTGACTTTTAATTTTAAGGATATAACGTACCGCAATATCCCTGCATGTTTCCTTTTCCTTTTATATCCAAGAGAAGCAAGTTTAAGTGCAGCGAATACTTTCCCCTGAAGTCGATGCGCGGAAGTGTTATCCAAAGGTCATAGGATATGTCCAACGGCTTGGCACTTTATGCACGAAATAAATAATTTAGGATCATGTTCTTTACCATTAGTATTAATACTTGTACATAAGACGATCAATGATAAAGTTGCTCCCTCCAGTGGCCTCGAGCTCAGTAAACACAGCTTGGAACTGACTGCTCCGTCCTAGCTCGATGTTGTCTAGGGACAAGGGTTCCAACGGAGGCGTTTTATAGCCATCTCCCAGATTTCCGTGGACCAGAAGTGGCCTTATTTGGTAGACAGCGTTGATGATACAGCGCTCCAGCTGCGGATCATCGCGAGCGCATGGTCGTATTGTAGACGCTATTAGAATAGTTATTAAGTAATTTTGTATTATCACTTTTCTTGGAAATCCGTTTTTGTAGGCCTTTTATACCTTGACATACTGTAGTAGCCCAGAGGTAGGTGTTCACTAGATATTGTTAGTTTTCTAGCGTATAGACAAATCGGTGTTCGTGCACTTCTTGCATGGCTCGGTGCAAAGCTCGTCGGATATGGCGTGGGTCTTCCTCCTCATCTATATGTCACACCCGTTCTACTGCGAAAAGTTTTAAGTGCACTTTCTGTACTCTAATGATTGATCAAAATATTGTATATATCGGACAAGACAGACGGACCCTAAAGAGTATATTATAAGAGAAGAATACCAGCGTTGTGGGTGGCTTTGGTGTCGTTTGCCCCCATTCTCTACCCTCCCAACCTTAGTAACAGTAGAAATAATCTTGTTGTTACCCCTTAGCAAACGCTTTATTGTAGGTTAAATCATATTCAAGATAGTTAACAAAAGCATCGCTGTACTAGCAGCGGACCGTAATTATACAAATTATATCATCATATTAAACAGTAACAAAATTCAAGATAGTTCATATATATTCTCCATATTCATTTTTCGTTCTATGTTTCTTTTCAGTTCCTTTACTCTAAATTTACATTCTAATAATTCATGTTCTTCGTTTTGCAATTTAAACTTATTAAATTTATTTTGTTTAGCTATATCCTAATACTTCATGATTTTACTTGACAAATTTAATGACGCTCATAATTATGCCCTTTCTTAACACATCCCGGTTAAATCAAATTATGTTTATATATATATGTCAGCCGCTTAGCAGCAGGAACAAACACTCAATGGCTACTGTTGTTGTTTATAAAAACTTACGCACATATTTTCCGCTGCCGATTCGGTGGGCCCATCGAAGATGCAGGTGCTGTTTAGGATTTCTCAAAGAGCGTGGTTATTTAATTCAAACGGGATAAATTGTTGTGGCATCGGGCGTTCACATAATTTATATGCTAAATATAAAGAAACAGCTAATAAGAACAAGGTCTGATTCTCAACAAAGATTTAAGCTAAATCAAAACATTAGAACTTCTCTGATGTGCGATCGGTATCGCCGACGTCTGTCCGCGTAAGCACTGTTTTGGCAAGTATGTGTGCTTGCGTCGGTGGTACTCCGTAGCGGACTACATGCTGCTAGATGCGCAAATCCCTCTTCACAGGTTTGCTGCGCCGATCTCCTTTAGGTCTGTTTATTTCAGCCCAGAACTATTATAGGACGCAGGTGCTCCCAAATAGGCTGTTGTAGAAGTCTTCTGAAGTTCACAGTAGGCGTGGGCGAACCTAGCTAGGTTAGGGCTCCACGTGTCGGTATGCGTTTCACAAAGTTCCGGCCAGATATTACAGGTGCTCCGCTGTTAGTTCTGTGTGCGGTTTTATAGAGATGAGGTTGCAAGCTCCCAAACCTGCAGCAGCCTCAGCCGGGCTTTACTGACTTAGGGGTTAGGTTGTCACGTGTTGGTGTTAGTGAGCTTCAGCAACGCACAGATTTTCCAGTTTCGCAGCAAAATATCGGCCGGCCAGGCACGGTGATGTATAAATATGTATTTATTTGTAAAGATGTAAGCGCAACAGCGCCCGCGACGAGCGCGTGTGCTTTCTGGCCGGCCTCCGATGAATGTGCTCTACATACATAGACACAATATGAGATTACACGCGCACATTTTATTTAACACGAATATTTACCCTTGCAGTTTGATTCACTTATTTGTTTTAACAGTTGGCTCTTTACTTCTTGCAAAAGCGCGGTTGTGTATGGTTTTTCTAGCCCTTGGGGTATAGGTTATGCACGTGTCGATATTGCAATTTAAAATTATAACTGCTGACCAAATACGTTTGTTTGCTTCTAGTTCCCAAAATCAAGTGAACGAGCATCTCTCCGCGTTGGTACAGGCTGCTCATATTGGAAACTTTTCGATCTACAAGAAACGGGACTTTTCCAGCACTCGCTCATTCTTCCTTCTTTACTTTTCGCACATCGATAGAGAGCGGGAGAGAGAGAGAGAGAGCGGGTGTGTGTGTGTATGGACAATGCGACTCAGCATGAACAAGCGATTGGAAATTTGGAAGTGTACTCTAAGTTTCTGCCGGGGCCTATCCGAATTGACATGCGTCATACGTTTTCGCTTATAGCTATTAACCCGAACCCTACACCGCAGTTAATTCTGCCAGAGTCCTATCTCGAAGAAGTATTAACTGAAAAAGGTCAGAATTTTCTTCTAGGTCCTTATATCTTTTAAGTGGTATACCCCCAGAGGTTTGTCATCTTCGGATGCTAACTCGTAATATATATGACTTATTTTCTTCCACACTTTAGCTTTAATGAAAACTGGGGCTAGCTTACTGCTAAACTTCTTCGCTGCGTTGCTTTGCGCAAAACTACGAGCGTATACAGTATCGCCTACTTTTAAACGAACTGAACGGCTACGCAAGTTATACACTTTAGCGTTAGCTGCGTGAGCTTCCCTTACTTTTTCCTGCGCCTGCCTCCGAGTCAATTGCATTAGATCGGACGTTTTTAAAGCTGTGTCGTCTCTAATCAAATGCAATTTTCTCAGAAGTTCATAGTCCTTCCCGTTCATCACCATATTCTGTCCGAAACACAAAAAGTACGGTGAAAATCCTGTGCTACGATGCGTGCTTGCCCTCAAGGACGCGCTAATCTCATCTATGTTTCTGTCCCAATTGGTATGATCTGCTCCGATGTAAGCCCTGATAGCCGCCAAAACCGATCGGTTTACTCGCTCGCTCGCGTTAGCTTGTGGAGAGTATATGGCCGTACACACAGGTGCAACACCGAATCGGGTTAAGAAAGCTTTATAATAGCCACTCTTAAATTGTGATCCGTTGTCCGTCAATATGGATTCCGGAACTCCGAAAGTGAAAAATACGTGTTTTTCCAGGAAATCACATATTTTATCAGAGGTGAATTTCCGTAGTGGGTGTAAGAAATGAAATTTCGTGCAATGGTCGACTATTATTAATAGACCAATATTGCCGCTCTTAGACCGAGGGTATGGGCCTAAAAGGTCCATATAAAGTTTTTGGAACGGTCGTTCTGAGGTAGTTGGATTACCCATGGGAGGTCTAAGAATTTGATTGGGACTCTTTGTGGACTTGCAAATGGAGCAGTTAGCTACATAGTCTCGAACCTGAGTCACCATACCGGGCCAAAATAGATAGCGTTTCAACTTTTCAATCATTTTGGTCATCCCAATATGAGCGGAATCAGGAACATCGTGAGCGCGATACATAACTTGTTCTCTTAATAATGTTGGAACCCAGAGTTTCCAGGATTCTGCCTCTTGGAGCGCATCCCCCTTGGATGGCTCAGTTCGCTTATACACAAATTTATCTACCACTTTTAGGTCGGGTAATCTAGCCTGATTTTCCTTTATGCGGTTGACTAGCTCAAGATAGTCTTCCGAATCAAATGCCTTAGATAACAAATCAATTACTGGTCCCGAGTCAGTGACTTCGCAAACGTTAGTTTCTTCGCATCTCGACAATGCGTCAGCCACTACGTTCTGCGACCCACTTCGGTGCTTTATCGTAAACGAAAAGCCCTGCAATCGAATTGACCACCTTGCTAAGCGTCCTGACAGGTCTTTCTGCTTCATAAGCCACTGCAAGGAAGCATGATCTGTCACTACACAAAACTCTTGTCCTTCTATATAGGCCCTAAACTTATTTATACCCTTGATAACGGCTAGACACTCAAGCTCTGTAACAGAGTAATTGCGCTGTGCTTTTGACAATTTTTCTGACATATATGCAACTGGCAATTCAACTCCGTCTTCATTTTCTTGGGTCAATACACACCCAAGACCATAAAGACTTGCATCACAAAGCAAAATAAACTTTCTATTAAAATCGGGGGTTCTTAAAACAGGGGATGATGTTAACTTCGACTTAAGTAAACTAAACGCCTCTTCTGCCTCGCGATTCCAGCTAAACTCTTTGTTTTTCTTAAGCAACTCAGTTAAAGGAACGGTGATAGAAGCGTAATTATCTACAAAACGCCTGTACCAGCCGGCAAGCCCAAGAAATCTACGAAGCTGCTTGACTGTGGTCGGAATTGGAAACTCATTAATGGCACTAACTTTACTTGGATCGACTTTAAGCTGTCCGTACCCTATGATGAACCCTAAGTACTTGATCTCGGTCATACAAAAATTTGATTTCGCTATGTTTATCGTTAAATTAGCCTGTCGCAAATACCTAGCGATCTCTTCTAGCAATTTCATGTGTGATTCAAAATCATCTGACAAAATTAACAAATCATCTAAGTATACAAACACCCGAGTGCGCAGACTAGCTGGTATTACTAAGTCCATTAACCTACAGAGTGTTTGCGCGGCGTTACAAAGCCCGAATGGCATTACTTTGTACTGGTACAAAGGCCTATTGGGTATCGTAAACGCTGTGCACTGCCTTGACTTTTCCTCGAGCGGAATCTGCCAGAACGCGTGCTTCATGTCAAGTCCTGTGATGTAACGCGCTGGTGGCAGTCTGCTTAGGATTCCGTCTACGTGAGGAAGAGGATAAGCATCCTTTACAGTAAGCTTATTCACTTCTCTCGAATCTAAGCATAACCGAACCTTTTCTCCCCGTTTAACTAGTACGCAGTTGCTGCTCCATGGACTTCGGGACTCCTCTATTACGCCTAATGCTAACATGTTCTCTATTTCTGCAAACATAATTTTCTCCTTAGCGGGTGAGATCGGCCAGTGACGCTGCTTTACCGGCTTCGCCCCGCCGACATCGATGGAATGCTCTATCATCTGCGTCCGCCCTAATCCTTCCGACTCGTAAGAAGGGAGTTGGCTTATTACTGCTTCTAACCTAGTTTGTTGTTCTATCGAAAGGGAGTGTATCTTCGGGATATCAACTACATCGTCTTCTCGCCCTACATCGAGTTCGCCAACCGACCTAGTTTCTTCCATTATTTTGTTCAGCAACCCGAAATCGCGCCAGAAATCAATACCAAGATAAATATCTTGCTTGAGCTCTGGTATGACGAAGAACTCAACTACCTTAGTGCGATTTCGATATGTGATGTCCAAAACCAGTCTGCCCACAACTGAACACGATGCATCATTAGCTGTCCTAATTTGACCTGAACATTTACGCATCTTTGGATGCTGGGATAAATCTTTCGCAGCGTAACCCCCGATACAACTAATCGTCGCGCCTGAATCCAGCAAAGCTACGTAACGCCTATCAGAAATATCTATTTCGGTATATAAACGGTTATCGGGATTAAGGAAAACTGCTGCTACCAACCTCTTCCGGCTTTGTCGCACCGTTTTCCAAAATTGTCGTACTCGTGAAGTTGAACGTCCGGGTTTTTGAGAAACGCTACAGCTGCTAATGTCTCCAAAAATTCTCTGTCTAGCTGCTGCATATTGTGCTTCTCTAACGTGGTAAGGTTTGAGATGGTTAGGTTGTGTGTTCAGATCCGAACTCTCAATTGGATCGGTCTGCGTACCACAGTCTGATTTTAATTTTTCGGATGCGTCGAGTGGTTTTTGGCCGACACATCCCGTTGGTGGTTTTCCGATGGGTTACATTTTTGACAATTTGGCTTCTTGGTGTTTTTGGCACCGCATCCAAAGCAAAAGATACTGATTGACTCAAGACAATCGTCAAAACGATGCCCGATCTTGTCGCAGTTCCAGCATCTCATTTCTCTACGCTGCAAAGCTGAAACTTCATCTGGCACTGTGTCCTCCGACTCTGGATCAAGTTGAGAAATATTCGGACGCGCGGAATAATTGTTTCTTCCTGGCTGCTGTCTATTCTGTTTACAAAACTGCTCGTGTGTTCGAATTTCTTTTCTTAAACTAGCTAAGGAGTCTATATTTAAGTGCATTAGCTCGTACCTAAGAGAGGGTTTCGCGTGTCGAATAAGAAGTTGGACCAGAGACTGTTCAGAAATTGGGGTGCTCAAGCGCGCCACTAGTTTTTCGATATAAATTTGATATTCCTCAAATGGTTCCCTATCTGTCTGACGCCTGTTGTTAATTGATTCCCATATATCCAAGTCTGTATCTATGTCCCTAAACTTCTCCCTAAATTCTTTGCAAAACTCTTCCCAAGTTACCTTTTCACTGGCCTTGTGGTATTTCCAGTACCACTCGCTAGCCCTGCCTATAAAAAATAGGTGCAGGTGGTCGCACAGCAACTGATGATCACCATTTAAATTCTGCTGTGCCAAAGCTTTAACTCTATACAAAAAGTCTTCAGTTTGCAATCCATCTTTGGACCCATCAAATTTGATGTGCCAACTCTGAATAATACTAGGCACCTTCTCCGGCTGTACCGAATTGTGGAATCTGCCTGAATTCTGACTAAGTTGCTGATTTACCGGACTGATGTTTGTGCTAACGTTAAGCGAATTCTGCTCCTCCACTGGCTGTGATTGAACAGCTGTTATCCCTGAGTTCTCAGTAGTATCGTTGACCCGTCTTCCGCTGGGGAACTGTCCATTGTTGCCTACTTGCATGTTCGACAACTGTGTCTGAATGAAAACTGTCAGGTCGTGCATAAGTTTTTGCTGTTGAGTCTGCATTGCCGCTTGCACTGCCCTTCCTATCTCTTCCATACTCTCTGATCTCGAAGCATCCAGTATGGAATCGGTATTCGCGGTTCTGTCTAGTTGTTGTCCTGCATTAAGAGGTAGCTGCGATCTAGTAACCATTGTTCTGGGTTGTCCAGTATTTCTGCCTCTTCTCGAGTTGGCTCTGCCTCGGCCTCTGCCTCGATTGACGATTTGGTTACTACTGCCTTCGCCAGGATCGATTTCAGACGGCGCACTTGCAGCGTTTGATCTTTGCTCTGCGTCTGTCAACTCAGCCAACAAATTATTATTTGATATCGATAACTGTTGCACAGTACATATGTGATTACACGTTGGACAATCATTTGTTACTTGCAAGTGATCCGTGATGCATTGACGGTGGAACTTGTGATTACATGGAGAAACTGCATTCAGGTCCTCCACATTTAATGGTCGAGCACATAAAATGCAAACCGTTGTGTCATCATTAGACGCGGCTGCTAAGTTCTCCGTACTGTGATGAAGTGGCATTTTCCAGTAAAATATTATATAATTTAAAGTTTCTCAAAATTGGTCTTTGCTTTCCAACGAGCTGTTTGTCAATTCTCTTGAATATGCTTGGTATTATCTCCTAAAAATACTCTATACTAATATTTGCTTGATTGATGTGGCTTCTGGGATTCGTATTCGCTGTACTGGTCAAGTATCGAAGTTCCTCCGATGACTTGCTACTCCTAAATACACGTACGGTGCCCTGACACCAGGTTAACTAAACAATTTCAACGAAACTAGTTTTCTACGATTGGTTCGCCTTGGTCGACAATACCATAATGACTTGATATATAATCGCAATTCCAAAGTACGAATTTCCGAATTCGCTTCCCTCTAATATCGAATCAAAACTTTAGTCTACCAGATTAATTTCTGACTTTATTATTAACCCTGTGAATAAGATCGTTCCGGTCGCCTCAATCCGTAAGGACTCGAATTGCAGTCGCTATTCCAGGCAACGACTTTATAAAACAGTTAAGGCTAACATCAAATACAAAAATAGGTTTCTGCGGATTTAAAGATTTAAAAGATTTCAAATTGTATAAACTTCAAAAGCTAATTGGATGAATAATTGAGCAATATTGATGGCTAGTACCTCCTAAGGATCCTGCACATGAAAATATCTTGAGATTTCGGCTCCTAGGACTTTTATACTACCTGAGTGTTTAAATTCTCTTTAATTTCTCAAAACGGTAATCGGTTTCTAGCCCCACGTTCGGGCGCCATTTTCTGTAGTAGCCCAGAGGTAGGTGTTCACTAGATATTGTTAGTTTTCTAGCGTATAGACAAATCGGTGTTCGTGCACTTCTTGCATGGCTCGGTGCAAAGCTCGTCGGATATGGCGTGGGTCTTCCTCCTCATCTATATGTCACACCCGTTCTACTGCGAAAAGTTTTAAGTGCACTTTCTGTACTCTAATGATTGATCAAAATATTGTATATATCGGACAAGACAGACGGACCCTAAAGAGTATATTATAAGAGAAGAATACCAGCGTTGTGGGTGGCTTTGGTGTCGTTTGCCCCCATTCTCTACCCTCCCAACCTTAGTAACAGTAGAAATAATCTTGTTGTTACCCCTTAGCAAACGCTTTATTGTAGGTTAAATCATATTCAAGATAGTTAACAAAAGCATCGCTGTACTAGCAGCGGACCGTAATTATACAAATTATATCATCATATTAAACAGTAACAAAATTCAAGATAGTTCATATATATTCTCCATATTCATTTTTCGTTCTATGTTTCTTTTCAGTTCCTTTACTCTAAATTTACATTCTAATAATTCATGTTCTTCGTTTTGCAATTTAAACTTATTAAATTTATTTTGTTTAGCTATATCCTAATACTTCATGATTTTACTTGACAAATTTAATGACGCTCATAATTATGCCCTTTCTTAACACATCCCGGTTAAATCAAATTATGTTTATATATATATGTCAGCCGCTTAGCAGCAGGAACAAACACTCAATGGCTACTGTTGTTGTTTATAAAAACTTACGCACATATTTTCCGCTGCCGATTCGGTGGGCCCATCGAAGATGCAGGTGCTGTTTAGGATTTCTCAAAGAGCGTGGTTATTTAATTCAAACGGGATAAATTGTTGTGGCATCGGGCGTTCACATAATTTATATGCTAAATATAAAGAAACAGCTAATAAGAACAAGGTCTGATTCTCAACAAAGATTTAAGCTAAATCAAAACATTAGAACTTCTCTGATGTGCGATCGGTATCGCCGACGTCTGTCCGCGTAAGCACTGTTTTGGCAAGTATGTGTGCTTGCGTCGGTGGTACTCCGTAGCGGACTACATGCTGCTAGATGCGCAAATCCCTCTTCACAGGTTTGCTGCGCCGATCTCCTTTAGGTCTGTTTATTTCAGCCCAGAACTATTATAGGACGCAGGTGCTCCCAAATAGGCTGTTGTAGAAGTCTTCTGAAGTTCACAGTAGGCGTGGGCGAACCTAGCTAGGTTAGGGCTCCACGTGTCGGTATGCGTTTCACAAAGTTCCGGCCAGATATTACAGGTGCTCCGCTGTTAGTTCTGTGTGCGGTTTTATAGAGATGAGGTTGCAAGCTCCCAAACCTGCAGCAGCCTCAGCCGGGCTTTACTGACTTAGGGGTTAGGTTGTCACGTGTTGGTGTTAGTGAGCTTCAGCAACGCACAGATTTTCCAGTTTCGCAGCAAAATATCGGCCGGCCAGGCACGGTGATGTATAAATATGTATTTATTTGTAAAGATGTAAGCGCAACAGCGCCCGCGACGAGCGCGTGTGCTTTCTGGCCGGCCTCCGATGAATGTGCTCTACATACATAGACACAATATGAGATTACACGCGCACATTTTATTTAACACGAATATTTACCCTTGCAGTTTGATTCACTTATTTGTTTTAACAGTTGGCTCTTTACTTCTTGCAAAAGCGCGGTTGTGTATGGTTTTTCTAGCCCTTGGGGTATAGGTTATGCACGTGTCGATATTGCAATTTAAAATTATAACTGCTGACCAAATACGTTTGTTTGCTTCTAGTTCCCAAAATCAAGTGAACGAGCATCTCTCCGCGTTGGTACAGGCTGCTCATATTGGAAACTTTTCGATCTACAAGAAACGGGACTTTTCCAGCACTCGCTCATTCTTCCTTCTTTACTTTTCGCACATCGATAGAGAGCGGGAGAGAGAGAGAGAGAGCGGGTGTGTGTGTGTATGGACAATGCGACTCAGCATGAACAAGCGATTGGAAATTTGGAAGTGTACTCTAAGTTTCTGCCGGGGCCTATCCGAATTGACATGCGTCATACGTTTTCGCTTATAGCTATTAACCCGAACCCTACAATACAAATAAATATGCGAGTCAGCCATACGCAAAGGTCTTACTCATTTTTAGAAGTTGGTGACTTACGCAACTTGGCACCAATAAAGGGGCAGAGCGCCAAAAACGACACCAGCAACAAGCCAAATCCGTTGCAACTCCGATCAGGAAGCATCCTATTAAAAATAGTTCACGGTGAGCTAAATACGGATCGGGGACTCAAATGAACCGCGGTTGAGGCGCTCGAACGATCGACTAACGATTCGTCAGGTTACAGATTGTGCTTTTGATTGAATTAAGCAAGCTAAACTAAAGTCTCTCTCGCGACGTTTTTGTAGCTTTTAACGAGCAGCTCGCGTTTACTGGCGCACAAGGCGAAGACATAGTTGTATCCATTGGAAATGAAGTGAATATGCCGCTGCCGCCACTCAGGGGCACGTGAGTTGTCGCCGTGCATGTAAAGTTAAATTTATGTAGTTTTAAGTGAATTAAAACAATGCTGAATATGCGACTGTAATGCTGAATAATAAATGCAAGTAAATCAGCTGCGGAAATTTGAATAATAAATTCGCCTCCCCTTCTCAAGGGGCCGAACCACTTGGCGCTTAACTTGTTAGATATGCGCCAGGATAACACAAAACTAAATTGAGGATAACACCAACACCAATCACAAAAAAATAACAAAATGTTTATGTTTTTTGATGCAAATTCTCAATTTGCTAACGAAGCAAACAAGCGAAACACAGAGAAAACCTAAGGCTACGCTTTTTATTCCACCACCTACTGTGAAACAAAAAAAAAACACTTAACGGATGGATACAGAGAAAATAAAAATGAAATGTTTAACACAATAAACAGTTCATTTTATTGAATTCAACGCGATTATTGTGGCAGCAAGCCTAAGTTCATAATGCATTAAAATTAATCATTGGAACGTACTGAAATAAGCCCTCATTTATTGTCAATAATAGAGTACAATAAAAATCGAAGACAGCTAAGTTTAAAATACATCCCTATTGATAACATACCGGAAGAACGGTTCAAATTGTTTAAGCAAAGTAATTGCCTTCAGGCATTATCAACCCCTCCCTGTACCCAATGCTGTATTCAGACGCACTGACCCCTGACACCCAGGACGTGAATACACATGTATGTATGACACCATAGGAGGCAAGTTAAACGTAGGTTTAAGGTAAAAGGGAAAGTTAAGGGAAGGTAAAGATTCCCCAGGATTCTAATCCAAGCGAATACTTTATAGTTATACCACCACCTGACCTTTCAGGTGAAATCAAAAGTTGACTGATCATAAAACCTGCAACGCATTTAAATGATGGGTCAGAAGAAAAAAACAGACCATCAGCACAAGCAGCTTCAATTCGTGCCCCACCAACCCCCATTCCTTAGCAACAACTTTTTTGTTTATGCCGTTTTCAAGAAGATAGAAACACATCAAATTTGTAACAAATTACATTTGATGCATGTAATAAAAATCCCGCACAGCTGCCGAAACAAAAATTCTCTCTTACATCAATAGGCGTTCACACCGCATTTTGGCCTAATTAAGTTTTCAAGTGCAATAAAATGATGGCTGGACTCTGCGACTGAGGATGTTGAAGGTAAGGGAAGCAAAGGGCGGGGGGTGGCAAACGCCCTATTGCGTGCGGGCATCAAATTTGCGCACAAGTACATAAAACACAAGTTAAAAACTTAAATGGATTTACCACAACATGACGAGGAGCGATGATAAAGATGATGATGGTGAGCATACACGAACACGCGTGCCCGCGATGTTAAAACTCCTCTCATTTCTGGATTAGTTTAAAGATGTTCCTTTTTCTTTACACACGAGTTTAGAAAAATATGAAAAGTTATACTAAATTTCTTTACCACCATCGACTTTTCTGAAATGTTCTGAGTTTTCAAAAACTAAAAATCAGAAATAATGATTATTTTGTGAGTTTTATAGGCATATGTTATGTGTTCCATTAAGGTAAGCTTTCATGTTCCTTAGCACGCTAATCAAAATTTGTGTACAACGCGCAGAATTCAGTGGCGGCCAGCTTAGAGCTATCTGCTATTACAACACCGATAGTAACGGCAAGATGTTTTATTCTAAGGAGTTTTAAATTATAATCAGCTCTATTCTGTGGCTTCCATTTTGAGTACAAATTTCTCCATAATGGCATTCAGGCGCTTGCGTTCTTTTAGCTGCTGTGTCATTAAATCCGATACCTGAGTACCGAGAGCTAGTAATGCCTCCGTGTTAGCTTCAGTTCGCTGGGCGTTCAAGCGGGTCTGTCTATTTAAATCTCTAAGCTCCTTTGCTATGTCCATCAGAACCGGAACGGCGCCTTCCTGCTCAGTTACCGAGGCATCTTCGTTAACTAACTTTCGTTTTTTAGTAGTCGTTCCTGGAGTGTTAGTGCTCGTAAACCGCTGCTCTAACTTGACACCCAAACTCCTAACATTAATGGGGTTTCCGCAGTCCTCTTCCTCCTCTTCCTCATACTCTTCTGAAAAATAGCACTGGTATTGGGATCTTTGATTCCATTGATAAACGCATACCATTATCATCTGTCACCGTGGCGTCGTCGTGATCAGATTTTATGCTTCGCAGCGACGTTTCAGTTCGCACCTTGGGCCGGGCCTCGACCATGGTGTCCGCCATGTCATACAAGTCGCAAATCACGGCCACCGCATCCTCCAGAGGTGTGAGAGTGTCTTGGTACAGCGATCCTTTGCCACTGGCCTTTGAGTCCTCAAGCCGGTTACTGGTAATCTTCTTTCGAATGCAGCTCTTCCAATCCTTCCACACCTATCGAGATGCAAGTCAGACGCATGGCAGCTAATGCACAGGTTTCTGGAGAACCTACCCGTTTCCATTCGCAGGCCTCTTTAACAGGTGGGCCTACGCTGTTCAGCTCCTTCGCTAATCTCTTCCAGGCCGCCTCCGCCGCTTGCTTGTCGCCTTTCAGATAGTTTTTTGAGATGATTGGGTGCCGCTCCATAAACGCGACGAATATTGCATCCTGCTGGGCGGTTCTGTGTTTACCCCTATCCGAAGCGAATGGTAAGTATTTACAAACAATTTCACAGCTTGCTCTGCTTACATGTTTTCGAATTGGGGTTGCAGGAGATAGCTGAGGCTCAGAATGCTTAAATAATTTAACAATTTGAGTTAATTCGGCTGTTTTTGTTTTGTTTTGACCACCCAACCACCAGTGTGACCACCCAATTTTCCGAGCAATACCCGCAGCGCCTTGCAAAACAGGTGGTATTCCCGCGTACAGCCCCCGTTGGTCTCACTAGTCTGGCCCCAAATCAGATTTACGCGAAATTCCCGCTTATGACGCCGGAAAAGCCAGTGAAAAGCGCGTGCGTGGGTGGCCTGCGCCGTGCAGCAGGTGGGAAAGTTCGAGTTTCCTCGAAAAGCGCTCGAAAACGGCCGTTTTCCCGTCCCACGATTTTTCCGCCAGTGCTGCCAGACCGTCGAACCGGTCTTTCGCGAGTTTTTCCTCATTTTCTCCGTTCTCCGGCCTCGGCCCCCAACAAGAGACCCCTCAGAAGTTGCGCCGCGTCCCCCCGCATACGCCCCCACCCTGGGCCCCCCGGCAAAGTGCTCGGGAGGCGCTACAAAGCCTCCGGACCGGAAATCAGACCCTCAGGAACCCTCAAGACCCCGCGAGTGGCGCCCCCTACACAACAATTGGTTCGTGTCCGGCTAAATGTTTCTGGCGCCATCTGTAGGCCGACAGATGTCGCTAGTCGACATTTAGCGGGGTTTCGTTTTGTCACTGTTAGGATAACATTGGCAGAGGCCCCCTGTTGGCGCGCAATTTAAAAATGAAATTTTCTAATTGCTTAGAACAATGGATAATATTTTTTTTAAATTGACGATGAATTAAGCTTGGACTTGGACTTGAACTAAGACAAAGATTGCTTTGAAACCACTTAATTATTTGAATTAACAATACTTTTTTGTAATGTTCTGCTGTTTTTCTGTTGATAATTTAAAGCAGTGTGGCTGCGCCACGCGTTGCTTAAAAATACTACTAAATTTGCAAAATATACCAAATAATTTCATTTGGTTAAGACTCAAACCATGGAAGAGAACTTTGTTATTAATGTTTCCGAGACTCGAACCATGCAAGAAAATCAAGCATCGAAACCAGGGCTCCCATAATTCGATATTTGCTCCTCTTTAAAAACAGCTAGGTAGCCTACTTCCGAGCGCAATCAATTTTTAGCGCCTTCTTCAAAAAAAGCTTAGCCTACTTTCGGGCGCAAAGAAAATTTTGCTCTTCGAGTATCGCAAACAAAAATGTAAAACATGAACAAAATTTTGTTTAATCAAATAATTATGGGTACGAACAATATTTTCATATTTTCAGATTCATACTTTTAAAAGAATGTATAAATAAAATTAATTTTATGAATCTGTTCTTTCTCGATAATTGTGTCGAGCCTTTTTCTTTTAATTTTTTTTTAAATTTATCATATATAAAAATTTGTTGCATCAAAATTAAATTGTTATCAATTAAAAAATTTTTGTTTTAAATTTAATCACTTTAAAGAACTAGAAAGTCTCACAGAGCCTGTGAACATAAATTAAACGTTGCTCAGAGTTGAATTAAAATCACAATTTATAGTTTTTTAGACGAATATTGTTTCTGAAAATATAATAAACACCGTGCAACATAAGCGAGTTATTTTGCACAACAGGTTGAAAACTATTTACCCAGTCCCAACGGCCCATATCTTATCACTCGTTGCTGATAGGCATTGTCTCAAAGATTACAGTCTGCTCATGGGCGAGGCGAGGCACCGCTCTTACTGGGCAGAAAGTTACCGCTCAGTTCGAAAAGGCCAGCAGGTGAAACAAGGTAATGCTGCCAAGTGCGGTTTTCAGCGGCAGTGAAAATAAAAATAAATGATAAACATAAATGAATCAGTGAATCGTATTCGAATAAAAACCAATGTGAAAATAAATCTAAAACTATAAAATTTGCGTGCTTGGCAATCCAATGCATAACAAATTTCCCTGAGTTATAAGAATTTCAAGAATGCGTGGCTTGCCATGTTTATGGTTGCGCAAAGTCTCTTATCTAATCACAGTGCCTTAACTTAACGTGTGCTAGGTTTACCAAGTTTATAAATTGGGGCGCGGATCCACAATGCTCTTTTGTGTGTTTTACACCTGACTCATTTTCCTATGTGTTACCTATCGCGAAGGAGCGCGTTTATCAGTTGTACGGTATTACCAATCTATATGGGACAAACTACAACAGTACTCTGCGGATCTCATATAAACTGATAAACGATATCGAATGTACATAGCATATACAAAGTGGACTTGACTCATGAGAGTTTTCAGTGCTTTACTGTCGTACTGATAACAGAATATTTGCGAATGACGTCACCTTCAGACTCTTTTTAAGAAGTCTGACGAGCGCCGGAAGTGCAAGTTATATGATTAGTCTAATATACATTCAACTTAACAATAAATCGACATTGAATGTGGTCCGAGATTGTGTGAAAGTGATGTGCTGATCCTTCCCCAATTTACATCTACGCCGTTTCTCATAGAACTGAACGGTGTTGATTAAAAAAGTGTGCAAAGCTTAAAGAAGCACAGAGTTCTAATCGCGGACAGGGATTTGTGATTTAGATACATTTTGAAAGCTGGTACATAAAATACCTAACCTAGTACATAAAGCATTGTCTGAAATTATAACAGGGTTCAAATAGAAAGTCACAATTCGTGTAATTGAAAACCAAAATGTCCATTAATAAGGTACTACAGCTTTTAAAGAAATATTTGTAATGACTAAGAGGGCAGATCAATATCTCTGCATTTACACTGAGTAAACATTGACACATCCAAAAGATTAGAGTCCAGCCCACTGATAAGGCACCTGCGATAGGGAGTTCCACAGTGTGCGCTCAATCATCAAGCGTTAATGGCGTACCTATATTAGAGTTACAATGCATATGGCTAGATACTTTTCGTGTCAGGGTCAACCCAGAAATTATTAGTAATTGTGGCATACTTATTATTAACGAAGAAATCTCTTTTTTCCTAGTTTCACAACGAAAACGAAAAACCAAAGCATGAAATCAAAAGAGCTTCTGGCAGCAGCCGTCTGCCTGGGTGTGGCCCTCATCCTGGGGGTCGCAGAGGCACAGGAAAATGCAATGCTTCAAATACCCCCGTCACTGGTCGAGTGTTACAACACGTCATTCTTCATGAACCGGGATAACCGGCTGCCAGCCAACATGGACACCCTGATTTCGCTCATCGAGAAGGTGGAAAACAGCTACGCCAGCAGCTCAGGTGTGCAAGCCGATATTCGTACAGTGGCGGTGTCCCTGCTGCACCGCTTCCGTCAAGATGGTATCAAAAAGGCTCCTGGAATTACTGCCGTCCCTGGTGTGATACCATACAGCCCAACAGGCTTCCAGTTCCCCAAGCTCAGAATTTTGCTTTCACGTCTTATCCCGGGAAACGCCAACAGCTTCCCTAACAGTTCACTGACAAGTGTGGAGCGGTGCTCCCTTCACTTTATGCTGTCGAGCACCTTCGACACGAGACAGCGCGGCGATGAGAACACCGTGTGCAATCAGCTCTCTCAGTATCGAGCCCAGAGACTGCCGCGGTCCCTGAAAAAGGACGAGGGCAACAACTTCATAAGCGATGTTGAATGGCTAGAGACTCGCCCGAAAAGGGGTCGGTATTCCGCCTCCGAGTCAAGATACGTGCAGCTGGGAGAGTTGGACTACGACACCGACTGGGCCTATGCCGGCGCAGAGGGGACAAGCCAATGTCCCGTTGAGGATGGCCTTGTTCGAACGCCCTGGGGAACGGTTTCAGCAGGCACCCTGATTGCTGGAATTGCCGCTGGCGTCCAGCAGCAGACAGTCCAATTGAATACCCTGCTGGCCCTGGCCTCCCAGCGACGTGGACGAGGCCGCAGTCAGTCCCAGACGAGCAACAGCATTGACAATCGGTGGGCGGCTACTTTGGCCGGAGACTTGGCGGAGGTCACGTTGGTGCAGGTTCCGACGTCGACCAGCAACTCAGCTTCCGTTGGCGCTACTGGTGGGTGGAACGACACGGTTCTACCCCACTGGTACTTCTTATCGCAGCGCACCAATCTTGAGGCGACCGATGCCGAGATCCGTGGGGGCCTTGATGGCCTGATTCTTGCCAAGAATGTGGCCGCTTGGAGAACGCAGGCTTCGAGTCTTAAGCTTTCTCAGTTGCTACGCATGTACTACTCCACAAATGGAGTTCTGAGTTCCGGAATCAATGCCTGTAGCAGGCAAAGCCAGTTCACAAATGTGGCACCATCGCAGGAAATGCAGGACCAGACTACCGCCTTCGCCTTGGTTTTGGATCCTGAGATGCAGCTGAAGGTTACCCTGCAGCCGTCCATTATTGCCCAATTCGCGGGTAACGCCACCCTGTCGCTGGTGACGTATGTGCGTAAGTAATCATAACTTCAAGTATTGTCGCGGAACCACCCTGTGTTATTCAGATGCTAACATATATTTAAACCAATCTTTTTTCAACTAAGCTGATAATTAGGTACCATTTTTGGGGTTCATGTGCATTACGGTTTCTTTTTCTTTTGGCTCTTTTTTCAACAGCACAGTCCCTGAACGATGTCTCTTGTACGGCGACTAGTAATCTTGACTTGACGGATGTCATTACTCCAATGACTAACCTGTATATTTTCCTTGATACATCTTGGCAGTATAGCACCATAGTTGACTATGTAGTGTAAGTAATCTAACTATCGTATTGAAAAATTTTGGTTAAATTGTTTATCTTTTCAGTTATGTCATCCAGCAGCTAAATATCCACCCATACGCCAGCACGGTTACCATGCTTTCGGCACAAGACGGGTCGGTTATCGTCAACACCACACACTATATCACTGACGTCTATCAGCAATGGAATGTGACTACGCAGGCAACATGTAAGCTCACTATTACGAAGCATCTGCTTTACCTAAAATTTTGTTTCTGCAGACACCCAGGGATTCAGCCTACCAAACGTGTTGCGAACGATTCAAAACCTGACGCAGAACCTGTTGAATGAAGAGCAGACTAACTCAAGTCTAAGTGGCCATTCCCTGGTGGCTCTAATAATTCCAAATCAGCAAACCGTCAATGATGGCGACTCAAGTTACGCAACTACAGAACTCCAGTACATCCAAGAACAGATTCCGGATCTGCGCTTTATTTACTATGGCGGTGGAAGTATTCAGCGCTTCTCGAGCTTCGTCCGCGATCCGTCCCAAGATCTTTTCTCCCTCACGTTTGGCAGTACAGCGGCGACTTCAGCTGGACCAGTTGCAAAACGCATTATCCAAAGTAGATAAAAGCAGCTTAAGCAAAAAGCTTAGAACTTTTTTAAAAAACTTGTTTTTTTTGCAGTTCCCCGACGCATCATCAACCCTCGTTGTGGATCGAATTGGTACACTAACAGTTGGGGTACTGATCAAAAGGACCAGTATGTGGGGCCCGGAAAGGTCAACTTTTACCGAGTTTCTGCCAACTATTTCTTTGGAACTGGCGCAAACCGTTACTTGACCATCCAATCCCAGAACGGAGGAAGTTTCACCATATGTACCTCGCGCACATATTCGTGGCCCCAACAAAATTCTACGACGAGCTCCACAACAACCTCGACAGATCAGAGTTGCACGCAAATTAGTGGAAATAGTTACAGCTATGACCTTTCGAGCGCCTGCAATGGCTACTACACTATCACCCAGTGTCCGGACTTGTTTGTGTCAGTCCAAGCTACCTCAAACACCACATCCTGCACGCAGGATGCCTGCCAGACCCCTGACCAATGGCGCTACGTTATGTCGATGGTCAATATGGGATGCTACAGCGGTGTCTCGGGCCTAGCAGCCAGTCTGCTAACAATTCTACTTGCCCTGATGCTTCAAAGGCTTTTCCAGTGATTGGAGTCTAGAGTACGGTAGTATTAGTGGTACAGCGGCAGCGTTCAAAGCTTACCTTCCCGTCCCTCTAACAAAAACCTTTATTTTTTCGTGTTACAATAATCTTATATTTTTTCGTACATAAGTTGTATGTTCCAGTGAACCAGTCGTGAATAAATTTTCCACTAGAACTACACTTGACCCTTTATTGTTTATTATTTATTTAGAGAGTGGTTCCCGATAGGCTCGGTATGTTAGAAAAAGACAAGCACAATCTAAAATTGGAATTTCTATTACATTTTAGCAATCATGGACTACTTTCCGTCTCAGCAATGGTCTGATATATCCAATTTAACTACAGTAATGACAAATATATATTTGTTTGTCGACACGTACTGGCCGTACAGCTGGGTTGTTGATTACGTTGCGTGAGTATGATAAGTGGGAGTATTAACAAAGAAAGTCTAAAATGTACCACTTATTATTTTACAGCTATGTCCTTCAGGGCCTTAACATTCATCCGCACGCTAGTAAGGTAACCCTTTATGCAGCTTCTGATACGTCAGTCATTGTGAACACCACCGACTATATTATCAACGTTTATGCTGAATGGAATGCCACATCACACTCTTGGCGTAAGCATTTAATGAAACTAACGACCTATTACTCATTTAAAATATATCCCCTACAGATCCAACTGGTTTCAATCTGCCACTAATTTTAAACACTTTGAGCGCTAGAGTTGAAGATTTACTTGAAGAGGATCGGGCGACCGACAATCTTGGAGGACGATCATTAGTCGCTCTTCTTGTACCAAGTCCTTTATCGTACGTAAATGAGCAAGACTATGACTATTGTCAGCGGTATTTGGACAGATTGCGATGGCGTCTGCCCAACTTACACTTTATTTACTACGGAGGCGGGGCGTTGGTAAGGTTCCACGATTTCGTTCGTGACCCGGCCACAGATTTGTTTCTCCTCAACACTGAAAAAGCACCCGAGAGCTGTGGAGACCCCGTCATTACGCGGATTCGGCAAGGTATAGCTTTTTATTCCTACATTTTTGCCGTTTAATTGACAAATTACTCTTATGCAGTGCCTCGTCGTCTTTCCAATCCACGTTGTTACTCAGACGGCGCTGTCACCGAGCTCGGGACTAACTCTTTGCAACAATATGGTCGTTTGGGCAGTATTAATTTTTACCGATTGGATTCACTTTACCTACCAGCTAGACAGAGCATGCGCTATCTTAAAGTCTCCCCGATAAGTCAGATTACTTTTACTGTTTGCACATCTCGTAGCATTGAACGACCATTTAGAAATTTAAGTGCTCCTACCAGAGCGGAAGAGACCTGCGAGTCTACTGCCCTCGGATCATTTAGCTACGATCTTACCGATGCTTGTGTTGGCTACGACTTTGAACCTTGCCCCCCATTGTTTTTCTCAGTGCAGGCTCAAAGTTTTGGCGATATTTCGTGCACAGTTGAGGCTTGTCAAACACCAGACGAGGCCCAATATGTTGTCAGTTTGAATAACCTCGGCTGTAACACTGCTGCTGTCATAACTTTTAACCTCGCCTTGACTGCTCCTGTTTTTCTTTTCTTATTCTTAGGTCTAGTTTAAAATTCAACATTGATAATAAAAAGTAATTGGTTGCTTTCAATGCATGTACCATCAACTATGGCGTTTTATTTATGTAGTCTGATTTTTGTATTAAATCTACCTTGTCATTGCAAAGAGCCTTGACAAAAAAACGAGTTTTAGATTTACTTCGAAACAAACATCGAAATGGCAAAAAACGTACTACGTATTAAACTTTTTTGAATTAGTAAACAAATTGTAAATAATAATAAAGTGTTACCAAATAAAAATTTAGTAAATATATAACATGATTTGCTTCAATGACTGACCCTTCATTATGTAAAAATTCGTTACACTCGGCTATTGTAAGTTTAGCATACGAAAGAACTCCTTTTCTTAGACATGACCTAAAATCATCTACCTAATTTTGCATACATTTACCCCAGGATTTACAGACATTCTTTCATGCGACACTTACCGTTTACAGAATCTGCTAACTACACATAGTGCGGCTGAACTAGCTATTTCAAGGCTGGTTCTAACCATTTTACAAAGTAAAAAATATCCATGTATCTATCAACTTAATTTTACATGCGAGGTGAATATTTTTTTTCTACGCTATCTTTGGTTTGAAAATTAATAGAGTTGCCGCACTGGCTGTTTGCTGTTTAAGCAAAACATGAAATTAATGGGGAAGTGTATAGTGACGAACAAAAAGGATATTCAAAAATGTCATATTTATTTTAATAAATTTGTATTAAAAAAAATAAGTTTTTTAATTAAAAAAAAAATATCCAGACAATTTTTTTACAAAATGTCAACTGTTGTTGAAAGTTACATTTTACATTTTTCCTACATTTTTCAATTCTACGCAGACTTCTTGAACGCCATCTAGTACTGAAGATATGCGTTAAAGTGGACGTTATATTTTCGAGTCGATGTAAACATTTCCACTCGTCTATATGTTTCTGTTCCTATGCGATTTACTTTCTAATTAAGTATTCATAATTGCAGATTAGTTCGTACGAACTAAAAATATAGCTAATTTAGCTCAGTTGTTTATTTTTTGACTGAGCAACATTGGATGATACCAAAAATATGTAAAGTGAAAGCAAAAGTCTACAAAAAAAATTGTAGTAATAATTATTTTTTTTTTACAATAAAAATCACTAAAACTATTTTTTAGTTTACGCATAATTGTTTTGCAAACATCCCCGCTTTTCTGACCCACTCTACGTGCCTGATATACGTGATGTGCAAAATGATAGAAAACCCTAATTTTGACTTAAGCGTCCTGTTAAAAAAGTAACTTTACTTCGCGTCTCTTTTTTGAATTTGGGTATGAATGAGGAACGAGGGGAGAGACAAGTCACTTTAATTTACGAAATGTCAAAACATTCCAGTGTCCTGCAGACATTATGTGAAACTTGTTGTCAGCGTCCCATTGTTACATTTTAATAATCTAAAAATTGTTGCAGCTCCACACTACCTTCGAGCGTTCGAATTCCCAAACAGCTTATTGCAAAACAAGAAAAACATCAATTTGGCTTTTTGATTTAATACTTATTTTTCCAGGGTTCTTGTTGACAACCACCAAAGTAGGCAACATTTTCCCTATGGCTGCTTTTGCACCAAACATAAATTGAGGTACAAAAGGCACTCCTTTTGTTCAGTCAATGAGGGTATGGAGGTGTTTTGCTGGAGCTTTCTAATCTTAATCAAGCGAAAGGATGAACAGACACCAAGGGTGGGTTACTGAAGCTGTAAGAAAAAACCAAATCAAAACTGGAATTGGGATTCCCGTTCAAAAATCTTTGCAATGTTTGGTTACAGCTTTCATGTATATATCATATTTTATACGTTACTTCAAATCATTGGTAACTTTTATAGTAAAAATGCATTCTGTATGCGGTTTCCCATTTAACTTATTGCCTCCAGGTTATGTGACAACACAATTTGTTCAGCATATTTGTTGTTTTAAAAGGGCGTTGTCAATGACTTTTTAATATAGGGCAACATTTACGGCACATCACGTATACGTAAGACAAACTTTTTGTGGTGTCTGACATAAAAGTTTTCCGTTTATCTAGGCGAATGCTTACTCTATGGTTGCAACACTTAATATTTATCTTTCTGAGGGGGTTTTTGAAGATATTTAGCTGTCGCTAATCAGATACTAGTGTTCAGATCAATCAACGCAATAATTTACTGAGAGGTTGTTGAAAATGCAAATTCGTTTGATAGTGCTTTATTTTAGATGTGAAACAGGAATTTACTAGTACTTGCTCAAAAACTTTAAGCTAATGGATCACATTGTTCACTTAGCTATCCCATTCAGGCAGGCACACCAACTTAATCAAATCTGTCAGAAAAACCGCAGCCCAACTCAACTCATTTCATTTTGGGGTCTGACAAATGTTGCCCCAAGACACAAGAGCTCGAGTTTCTACATGCACTTGGCTTGCGTCTTCAAGGACCCGCACATGCTCAACAAATCCACCGGCTGTGACCGCAAACAGTGCCCAACGTATTTGCAGTTCAGAATGTGTCTAAGAAAATATTATTGCTGACTGTGCATCGAAAGTTGATGAAATACTTAAATAACATAAGACACAGAAATGGGGGGCTGAGTCGCATATCAGTGTCCTGACAGGCGAGCTCAGGACATGCAAAGGACAAAACCAGGACGACCGCAAATCAAACTTGCTGCTAAAGTTTTTGGCCCAAGGCAATGGGTAACATGTGATAAGTTTATTGTCTTGCCGCATGGCACATAAGTTCACTCCCAAATCTATCAGAGGAGTGAAAAAAGGACCAAGAACCAATATCACATTTCACAGGAGAAAATATGCTTTCTTTGTAAATAAATTAAGTTGTCTCGCCCACAAATATTAATTGCTTAATTAGCATATGCGTCTGGCGTGACCAAAGAAACCCGAAATCCCTTTTCGAATAAATGTGCTGGGGGTGGACACGAACCGACGGACATTTGACATTTTGAACAGAAAACTCGCCTTGAGGATTTTTTGCCTGACTGAGGTCGAGGCCCCATCATATGTTTGTTTAAGAAGACACGTGCCTTTGCGTTGCCTGACTTAAATTTATCGAAACTAAAGAAGTCGGTAATAACCTTCATAGTTGTATATTATGACATTTGTTTAATTCTCATTGACAGTTTTGCATTATTTTTGCTCGTGTGCTTTTCGCCTATAATTTAAGGATGTAAACCCTCTGAGGTCGAGAGTCCTGACCAAATAATACTTCGCATACGCGCTTCGTAGTTCTCTCCAGTCAAAATACTATATAGCTTTAAGAGACAAACTGGTAATTGTGATCCCTGTATATTAAAAAACGCTTCTAATTCTTTGTTACATACTTTTGAACGAATTGAATATACCCTTTCACTTTTTAAGTACTGGGTATAAAAGCATGCATGCCGCGCATGAAAATTTCACTGCCGAAATGGAGGGTTGGTATTTATTTTGGGACTTTAATTATTGTTGTTTCTGCTTTGTTCCTTGGCTATTGTTCTTCATGTTTTTTAGATGCTTCAGATGTAGGTTATCGATTTTTCCTTTCTTACATATTATTTTCATAAAGAACTGGACTGATAATAAAAAAATTGCTTCTTATTAGAGCAACAGGGATTAAATATAGAGTTTTTTTTAAACAAAAAGTAAAATCAAAAACTCAAACTCAAAAAATCAAACAATATAAACAAATATTACGAAAAATTCAAGAAAGGAAACTTCTTAATCATCAACTTTTTCAAATGCATTTACACTCTGTTAAAAAAGATGCATATATGGTGCATATACTCGTGTAAAAGAAAAGGAAAGCATTTTCTTATTTTTTAAATTTACTTCCAATTCTCAGAGGGAGCCAGAAACAGAAAACAAGGAAGATTTTTTGCACCATGGGTGAAATGCGTGTGCTGCTATTATACTGGGTATTTAGTGGACTCTGAGTATGAAACACTTGAAACAATTTCATTAACTGTAAACCTAAGAATCCTTCACGAAGCCAGGGCCCCATATCATCGCGTTTTAATTGCAGATACCAAGGAAACCGCAAGCTAACAATCCATTAACTTTTTGCCACTCAACTGGGAAAAACTAAAGGAAATGGGCACCCAAGGCAGTTGCTTTGCATGCGGAATGGAAAGGGAACTTTTTTCACTTTTTCTGCTCTGGGTTCACATTGCAGCTGTAGTGGCCCTTCATCATCAGCAGCAGCAACAAACAGACCTGCAAGTTGTAAAGGATAAAGGACTACGCGGCTACAGGCAGGCAGACATACGCGTATAATATTATGTGCTTGTAATAAGTTTTTGCTTGTTTCCACTCGAGGCAAACGGAGTTTTTTACTGTTTGAGTTTTTAAAAGTAATTTTTGTTTGTTTTTTATTTATTTCAATTCCTTTTTTCGTCTTCTCCAATTTATAAAGGAACGAACAAATTTGTTGAAAAATTAAAAGCACAGTTAGTGCACATAGTTATTTCCCCTTATCCATTAGACACTTTCCTTGCTATCCGAATATATTCTATTAACAGCTATTACAATTTTCCTCATATCATCTGTGACGGTCAACAACCCCAAGTTAACCCTTTCTACTCTGTCGTCTCACCCACCTTGAAAACTTGGTAGCTGGAATAAACAGCTGTTGCGGATGGACGCTAAGGGTCTGTGTTGTAAATATAGGCAAGGATCGGTGGAGATGTGAATTTGAATACGAAATAAGGCACACGACAGTGATCCCTTGCTTGGCTGTGAGGGTTAGAAATCCGAACAGGATGCTGTGTGCGTGCCCTGAAACGACACGGCATCGTGCACCCAATTTTCAATTTGGCGATAAGCATCTCATAAAACTTTTGCATACACGCACATGTCCTTGACCACAAGACATTAGAATACGTGTGCCCTGCCGGGTGTGATTAATGAAGTGTTGACCGAGTCAAAATTAATGCCAAACTTTGGCTCTGATAAGAAAACTGACCGACAGAAAGCCCTTGTTCTGGGAAACATATGTGCGACCGACCGGCCAAGGAACACTGGGATGTGAGTAGTTGGGTGATTGGGGTCCGAGTGCCAAACCATGTGCTAAGTGGCATGTGGTCGAACGGCCACAAGTTTTGGGTCCATGGTCAAGAATAGTTTCAATTTACGCCTTATGAGCAAACATTCATCAAATGTGTTTCACAAATTTTAAATGTCAAAAACTCCGGCGCACACCCCCGCAAGCCTTTTCCACAGCTGTGAGGGCAACCCTTATCGATGCCGAAATGGGTTAACTGTCCGGTTGCGAGTCTGAGTGTCCGGTTTTGGAATAATTAATCACAGACTCGCATGCGATTTGTAAAGTTAATTACCGTGGCGAAAGCTCATATTAGGGGAGAGGGCTCGGGCTCGCTCGGTTGTGTGTGCACAAATTGAAAGTGTCTGGGTGTGAGATAGCCGTGTATGTCTAAGTGCTCGGCATGTCTCCAATTACTGACAGCTTAGCACATATTCCAACTGGACGTTTGTGGAGCATTTATTATTCATACCCTGCCCATTCCCCGCTCCGTTTTGACTCCTTCTCAGGCGATTGGCTAAACATTTGCCACTGACAACGTCGTTGAAAGTGCTTTGAGACTCGCGTCTATCTTGGCTTGATTCTACTGCATTTCTTGCTGACGGGTAGTTACTACATAGTTACCTCTGTGCACCCCCTGTCCAAAAACAGTTTTGCTTAAAAATAACCATAAAAAATTCATGGCTGTACACCGCACTTAGGTGGGAATCAAGTCCAGAGGGCTGTGCAGTGCTTAAAATTGCATAGACAATTTTTGAAATGCATAGCTTGGTAAATCGGAAACAATATTCAATTCTAAAACAACTTTAATCTTCAAACCGAAACTTTAAACTAACCCAAACCAAAACAAAAGCCACAAAAGGTCACAAGTCATTTATTGATTTTGCTGTGCGACTAAACAACTTTTGCCAATTTTTGGGGGGGGACGTTTTGACGGCCAAAGAGAAAAACCGTTTGCATAGGATGACAAATCTGAGTGTGTGTTTGAGAATTTACTTTTTGTTTTAATTTGATTTCAAAAATAGTTCGTAAAACTCCTATAGAGACAGGCGCCCGCACGCATGGGAATGTGAAGGCAATTGTGTTGTACCAAGTTATAAAATGTGATACAATCTTATTCTTTTTAAAGATAAGAACTATAACTATTTCATTTAACCATTATGTCTTTATGGTGCAATTACAAACGATTAATAATAATACAAGTAATTACCAAAATGTTCTCTCATTAAACTTGAACCTTTATGTGCGACACGCAATGTTGATCCGTAAGGGCATAAATAAATAAAAAAAAAAGTTCACACGAAACTTCATAAATTAATCAAAAATATTGTTTGCTCACCAAGGAACGTTAGGCGAAGGAGGTTGAAGAATAGGACGCCGCCCACACGCGACAGTTGACCCTTTTGTTAATTAAATTGCTGAGACAATGTAAGAACTTTCGTGTGTGTGCCAGGATGATATGCCAACAAGAAAACAAATTGGTTCGGAGGGGGAGTGAAATGTTTACCTTGGTTATATGAATAGGATCGCCTGTTTTGATAAGCAAGGTCGTCGATGTACATTCACAAGAAGCGATATTGTCGAGCTGCTACCATTCGGTCTGGCTACTCAGTGGTCGAAGGGACAATAAAATATGTCCCATAAATTCTCGACTAAAGCGAAGAAAAAAGGGTTGACGCGGACACAGCCCCAGCGGGTAGTGACACCCTTGCAGCCCTCCAAACAGAAGCCACGATAGATAAATATGCAGATAGGTAAACCGGCAGGATATGGATTCCCTGCATATGATGTTTATCTTGTCGTCTATTAGCCCACATAAATTATTAACGCGCGTTCAGAATGTGCATGTAGTTTATTAGCACTTGAAGACTTGAACTCGAACTATTGCGTGTGCCCTTTTGATGTCCTTTGCATGTTTGCTTCTCTTGCCAAATTTATCCCTTTCTCCATTTGTATTAATTTACATACGACACGCATTCTAGCACTTTGGCCATCATCCTGCCAGAAGAAGGTCTAATGGGTTGACATTTATGATATATATGCGTGTGGCCAAATGCTGGGTCGCTTTCAATTAGTTGGCCAAAAAGGCTGCACAAGCGCCTTAAATCGAGGAAACCACTAGGTATCGAAACATTTTTTCAGAGAAAAGGCTTTTAAGCTTAGGAATATCTTGGGCTTGTACTGCAAATGCTATGCATGAAAAGTCCTGGTTGATACACATAGACTAAATATTGAACAGAGCCATACATTACTATGTCAATCAGCATAAATTAAAGCCAATAAAAATCAACAGTAAGTAAAAAAATATTATCAGATAAAAGATATCACGGCTTCCTTTGATGCGGGCGCCTTGGCAACCCCAAAGACCTAAATCGAATCAACGGCAGGCCAACCCAAGGTAGGGAGGTGGGGCGAAGTTCCGGCAACGGAGAAGGACATTGAAAACATCTACGGCTGGACATCGACCAACGCTGTCGTTGGCGCTGCCGCAGACTCTTGTCAATAATTCAACTTATCACCGGCGGATATTAGAATGAAAAACCCAAAGGAAAACACATCCGGGCACCCTCGAGGGCGCGTCAATAAAAACACATTCAAATGATGCAGTTTTAAATTTTGAGCTGCTGGGACCTTATTGAAAGGTGTTCGCGCTCATCAAAGGAGGGGTGGTACCTCAAGATGTTCTTCGTCCAGCGAAGTATTCAAGTACTTCAACTCTAAACTTTGTGTGTCACTTCTTTGAATTTGCATTTTACATCTGGAAGGTCTATCCACCCTCCTATTCTTATTGAAGATGAAAATCCTTAAAAAAGCAAACCAAAAACTCACCACCCCGGCAGATAGCAAACCTTCTATTTACTTTCGTTTACTTCGATCTGGTTTTCGGTTTTTCTTTTCGTTTCGTTGTTGCATGCTGTCAAGCATCCTTTAAAGTGCCAACCAAGGTGCTTGTAAATATTTTCTTTGCACAAACTTGACACTTTGGTAGAGCCCAGATCACAGGCACGGTTATTGTCGTGAGAACTCAAGTTTAAAGATAACGAAATTTGTATTTTTTCGCAATCAGTATTTAAAACGTATTAAGTTGTTTTTCTTATTAGTTGCATATACTATGTGAAGTAAATGAGACCCTGAGCTGGCATAAATTGTTTAGTTAACATGACCATCTCCAGTAGGTTAATCCGATTGATAATAATTTAAATCGCCTGCCTCAAGACACACACTTATTTCGACCCATTTTTACGATTCCATACGGTACTATAAACTTACACCTGGCTTGCTGTCTGAACTTACAAGTCTACTTTTGCATAATATTTCTCATTTATATTATAATTACCATGTGAGAGCACTATAAAAAGAAGGTTTCCCAGAGGGAAGTACATCAGTTGTGAAGATCTCTTGCTATGGTGCGACAATTGGTAAAAAGCATCATAATATTTTTTGCTGCCTAAGACTGCAATCTTACTGTCTCGTTCACAGATTCTCGTCCTTTCGCTGATCCTGTTCTGCGGCAGCTCACATGCTATTGTAAGTGAGTTGGCCCGGCAGGGCGAATCTGCCATACAGGGATTGGCAGACATCAAGATGGCACCACTACGGTACTTAGATGCTCTCTTCGGAGCAAATCCGGGAGGACTTCGAGGAATCGACGGTGGCATCTATGGGACAGCAGGTGGTGCTCTGTCAGCGGCTGCTATTTTGCAGGCAGCTAAAGCAGCTGGTATACTGGCTGGAGGTGATCTCACTGGTCTATATCCCTCACAAAGTAGAATTTCAGCTGGAGTCGGCCAGGGAAGCGACTTGATCACTATTATCAAGAACCCGCGTCCCTACGATCCCTACCTCATTCCACCAGGCATTCCAGGATATAATTATCCACTGGGTTGGCCCCGCCGTCCCAGTATACTGGGGCGTCCCCCGTTAGGCCCTCTCGGATCAATGAGACCATGGATACCTGGTGTTCCCGGTGGTCCCGGAGGACCATTCCCTCTACCTGGCCTTCAAGGCGGAATCGGAGCCGGAATCAAAACTGGAGGCGGACTCGGAGCTGGAGTAGGAGCTGGAGTTGGACTTGGAGGTGGACTTGGAGGTGGACTTGGAGGTGGAGCTGGCCTTGGAGCATCGATAGGTGGAGGCGGCGGACTCTTTGGAAACGGAGGGCTGTTCGGTACCGGAATATTTGGACAAAATGGGCTCTTTGGAACTGGACTCCTTAGCGGCCCTTCCCTGGACCCGTTTGGAATTTTCACCCCATTTGGGAACTTGTTCGGAGGACTAGGAAACCTATTTGGATTCTCATCTTCGAGCAGTGCGAGCGCGACAGCGGGTGGCAGTGCACCAGGGCACCCGATCTTCGGTAACAAGTTTGGTCTTCTTGGCCGTGGCTTACAAGGATCCATCAGCGTAGATGTCGGTGGCTCATTGCCATCGCCAAAGGGCATTTTAGGAGGATTGTTGTCCCCATTTTTTGGGTTGCTGGGTTAATAGAGAGGAAACGACTAGGCAATGGAAAAACGGATCTGATGGTATATCGATTAGATTAAGTTATTTAGTATTAAGAGAAGAAGAGTGTCGCGGTAAAATTACCAAACGTCTTGGCCAAGCTTTGTAATTGTAATACCCATTAATAAAACTAAGCAGCATTCCAACAGTAAAGACTTTAAATCGGTTAAGGATTGCTTTAATCCTTGGGTCACGTTTCTGTGAAGTTTAATACGCTTTAAAAATAGTTATTAAAAACTTACTCAAAATACAACGAATGTGAAAGTACACTTTACACTGAAATCATTCTATACTTTTTTCCTACCGTATTGGTAGGTACAGAGCTATCAAAGGAATCGTACGGTCTAATAATTATAAATTCAACAAAATACCTACATTAAATACATTAGTTTTCTTAAAAAACAGTTTGCTAAAAATTTTTTTTTCTTCTTAATATATTTATAATTGTTCTCGCCAAAAATCTTGTTTGGTTCACAGAGCTCCGTAATTTACCAGGGCGGAAATATGACCTACGTGGATCTCACATTTTACAAAATCATCCCAAATCTCTACCTCTTGTAGTTCTCAAGATCTTGCCATTAATACGGACGAAAACCGGATTTTTTTTGAGTTTTTAAGGGTATAGCAGCCGTTTTACAGTCGTTTAACAGCCCAAAATTTTCACAAAGTTTGTGTTTGTCGAGCTCTTGCAGATAAATGACTTATCCAATCCAATTGTTTAGTATGACAATGTTAAAGATTGGTCTATTGGTAGTAAAATGTTGTAAAATGCACCGGGATCGGTTGGTCAAAACTCGAGATGTAAATGAAAACTTCAGAAGACAGCCGACATTTTTTTTTTAACTTTAAAAAATCTTAAAAAAAAAACTGTTCCATAGAAAAATGTTTAATGGTATTTTCGTAATCTAGAAGTCCTACTCTACCAGAAATTGGTATAATTGGCTTTGGAGCATTTTTTTTTTAAATTTTGTAAACTAGTGTTATCTGTACGACTTTTTTAATTTTTTGGTACAGCCGTAGCCAACGTCTATTTGGCTAGTTAAAAAAATTAGACAGAAAAACAAATCATTTCGTTTAAAATATTGGCCAAAATAAGCTTTAAGTATTTTGACCAAGATACCATTGTTGATTTATTAAATTTCGCAAAGAAAAAAAAGAAAACGTATTTTTGGGCAAAATTTGGAGCCGCTGGGCCAATGTGCAATGTTAGCATACCTTGCTTTTTTTTATAAAATTCTTATCCTACTCCTCCTGGGTAGGAAATATATTTTATGACATGGCCGGTAGAAGCCAGTATATTTAAGTAAGGGCACTGAACTTTCTTTGTTGTTGTAAATGGAAACTCATGCACATTATAAAACACGCTGTGAAATTATAAAATTAACCTTGTGTCAGCGCCTGTAAAAAGAACTTTTACAGGTTTACAATTTATATTAACATATTTTCAAGCTGCATTTAAATGTTTAAGGGTTTGCTATATAAACTCGAGCCGGAATCTATTTGATACTAGCTGTGGAACCACCTTTGGCAAATACTTTTGACTCCAGTTTTTAAAATGATTCGTCTTTTGGTGAGTATGCAAGCCTTAGGTAGAGTAATTTTTTTTAACCAAGGAATTACGTTTCAGGTTCTTTTGATGACATTGTCTTTGTTGACTGGCAGCGCTTTTGGATCTATCGAACAGCTGATGCAAGCCATCACCGGTGGGTTTGGAGGAGGTGGTAGAGTGCAGATTCCCGTTACTGTCAACAGACAGTATAGGATCACCCCACAAACTGGCGGACTTTCTTTTGGTTATGGCTACAATCCTGGATTCTATTGATTTGATCAGACATTTTATTTGAGCAGTGGTCATGTTTTTTCACAAAAAGTCAACTTGGTTATGAACATGATATTCTTATAATTATGAATAAATATGCTTATTAAACAATGCATGTTGTAAATTAAATTTAACTACTTTGATTGTCTACATTGTTAAGGTCAATAAAATGGAGTTTCATTAAGTACACTGAGTACACGTCATAAACCCAAAATTGTAATTAATGTCTATATAGAAAAGAATACACAAAAATTAGCCAATCACTTAAACCTTACAGTAACTCACCTAAATAAAAAATAGCGCAAAAATGTTATGACTCCCGCAGAGAAGAAAAACTATAAAAAATAACATAGAAAGTTATAACGCCGATTAATGGATTAATAACCACACTGAAATTCGGCTTGGAAAGGACAGCTAATAAATTTCCTGAGCTAGTAAAAGGATCAAAGCAACCAAAGTTTTCTAATCTTATTCCGCAGCCTGTGCTTCTCTAAAAATTTGATTTGCACAAAACCTCTAAAAAAGATTTTAGAACCATATAAATATTTACAGACATCTTTGACGTCGTATATCATTAGTTTTAAGGAGCTCAACAGTACAGTGTGTGGAATAAACATTGTTTTTTACAATAAAATTAATGAAAGTAAACCTTATTGGTTGTTGTGATAGCACAAAGGGCTATAATGTTTTCTAATTAACCTTGTGTCGGTTTTCTATGAAACATCTTTAAAGCTTTACGACGACATTAACATATATAATCTTCATAATAGTTCAACGTTGTCTGCTATATAAACGCAAATGGGAAAATATGTGCATTTATTTGTGGAACCATCGTCCAAAAAATACTTCACCAAACCTTGCAGAATGACTCGCATTTTGGTAAGGTTTATTTTTTAACCAGTGTTGCAAACCTCAAACAAGCTGTTTACTTCTTTTTTTAGATATTGGTTTTTGTTCTGGCATTACTGAGTGGCAGTGCTTTTGGTTCTATTGATCAGCTAATGCGCACCATATCTAGTGCATTTGGTGGAGGTGCTAGTGTGAACCTAAACCCTCCTATTCCAAGATCAGGATTTGGTTTCAGAACACCCAATAGCGAGTTTTCCTTTGGGTATGGCTTTGGTCGGTAAATTCTCCGACTTTTGAGTCAAGCCTTCAGCAATTGTTACTTTTGTCTGAGATCAGTCTGTTTCATAACAAAATGGATTTGTGTGTTATTACTGGGGCATTACTGCCTGCTGCATGTTGCAATAGTGTAATTTAGCAGGCTGGGCAACAGTCAAAAATAAAGAAGGCATTCGCATTAAGCGGACTTAACAACATTAAGATAATTAAGCGTTTTATTTTCTTATTAACACAACCAATACGTTGAGTACGTAATTTTGATTAACTTTTTTTGAGACTCCAGGTTCTTAGGTAACTGCCCTCAGTGATATTTAAATGAATGAAAAGTGTACACGATTGGGCATTACGGAATTACATAGGGCTGTGATATTTTGTAGTTAACCTTTTTTCGGTTTTCCGTGAAATGTAAACATCTTTAAAGTTTATGACGAGATACTTATTAACAATTTGCATAATAGTTTCGAGTTGAATGCTATTTAAACGCAAATGGGAATGTGCATTCATTTGTGGAAAATCGTCGAAGAAGACACTCATCCAAATCTTGAAAAATGTCTCGCCTTTTGGTAAGTACATTTTTTAACAAAGTGCTGCACAGCTCAACCAAAAACTTTTTTTGCAGGTCATTGCTTTTGTTCTGGCATTACTGAGTGGCAGTGCTTTTGGTTCAATTGATCAGCTAATGCGCACCATATCTAGTGCATTTGGTGGAGGTGCTAGTGTGAACCTAAACCCTCCTATCCCAAGATCAGGATTTGGTTTCAGAACACCGAATAGCGAATTCTCTGTTGGATATGGCTTTGGTCGGTAAATTCTCCGGCATGCCTGACAAGTTTTCGGCATTTTGATTTTAGTCTGTGACCACTGATCAGCTTGATAAAAAATGGATTTGTGTGTTATCATTGGAAAAATACTTAAAAATTCAAATTAAAAAAAAAAAATGTTGTAGGTATATTTCAACAGGCTAAGCAACAGCTAAAAATAAAACAGGCATTCGCTTTTAGCGAATTCAAGAAAAAATATATAATAATGCGTTTTTATGTCTAATTACCACGACCAACATATTTATTCAAGTTCTGTGTTTAGTTTAAAAATTGTGTAAAAGCCAGAATGTGTGATAAATAATGTTTTCTGTTCGAGTTAAATTTGACACATTAAATTAAGGATGCGCGTTGGTGGCCATTTTAATTTTTGGTCACGAAAACCGCCAACACGCGCCAAACACGTCCACGTCCCTTCGTTTTGCTGAAGCGCCCCACCCCATCCGCGATATCTAGGTTTTTCACCCCACTCTCTTAGCGCTTTGTTCACCCACTTCGTTAGTTATGTAAATGACTTTGTTAAGTCTTCTTCTTTGGCTTCCTTAGTAATTCTGGCGACAGGCTGGCAACGCCGTTATCACAAACACACATACAAACAGCTCACGCATGTTTTCGCTTTTCAAAAGGCACAGATTTTAACCCTTTGGAAGAATTACCACCCCAAAAGTTGAAAGCCAGCGCTTATTTACTTATGTAGTAGCGTATATACAGCCAGAAAAGGGGAAATTTCCCGCTCATCACGCATGAAAATCGCGTTTATGTACAGGACTTTGTATCTGTGTACGGACATTGCCGTGGTATTGCCTTTGGTGGTTTTTTGCGTATCCTTTCGATTTCATTGTGCGTATCTTTTCTCGAAGGAAGATTTCTCGCTAATGTTTAAACAAATATTTCTTTTAAGCAAATAGCCTGCCGTTAAACATACCTTGGACTTTTTGCATACATGGTTAACAAGAAACCAAGCCGTAATTGAATATCAATAAGTCAATATAATTTTTCGTCACGTTGTTAAGAAAATAGGGCACAGTCCGATATTGATAGAGCTAAAAATATCTTTCTCAACAACAACATTTGATTAACGATTTAATAGTCTTATCCCGTCAAACATACATATTTACATTCTAAACGCGTAGAAAAGACAGGTTTTACTCTCCAACATGCTAAGCTAAAATATTTATTTACAAAAAGAAATTCAGATTTTGAAAAATCAAAAATAACTTAATACGTTATGGAATTCTGCGTAAAATTCCACAATGGAAATATTTAAATCTATTTTAATTCTCCCTTGTACTTTAATTTTGCAAATGCTTGAGATACATTGAGATGTTTTGGTCAACGACGCAGGTTTAAGTCTTAGGCGAGGCATGTTCTTGTACCGAGAACAAAACTTATATTTTTAAAAGTCTAATTCCCAATGTTAAAAGTTAAAATACGTTTTTTATATGTTCTCTTTGAGTACCTTCTATTGAAATTTTGGTAGTATCGTTCAACGCTATAACATAATTGATAAGACTACGCCGTCTATAATGACAAGCCTCAGTCGGCATTTGGCAGATGGAAATGACAGTAACACTTTTTAAAAAAGTCTTTTGGTTTGCACGGCTAGTTCCCGATGATTAAGTTCCACTCATCTTTCAAGAGCTCAAAGCTTCTAATTTCTTTTTCACATTTGCTCCAAGCGAAATTGTAAAATGTAAAAGAAATTAAACCCCAAGGACAGCGTCTCTGTCCATGGGGTCTTTTCGTATTTTTCTCTATTCTGCTTTGATTAACATTCGTTTCTAGGTGGTGGCATCCACCGTCTTCGTCTGGAGCAAACGACTGAGCGTTTTAATTACTTTTGGGGGTAGTTTCCAAAATCTGCTTTCAATTTTTTTCTTTTTGGCGTTGAAAGAAGAAGAACAAGTCTGGAATTTAACTTGAAGAAATTAACATTTCTTTTTCATGCAGGCATGCGTGTCTGTATATGCATATATCGAGTGTCTCGCATGTTCCACACCCTTGATAGAGTCTTTTCTCATCGCCTCAAAACCAGGCGACGTGTCCTGTTCAATTACCAGCGTGTATCTATTTATATTACATAATCAAATTGACAGGGGCCGAAGAAGAAACATTCAATCCGGTTTACTCCCTAGGGTTCGTTTTGCCACGGATCTAACCATTTGACCGTGATATAAATATGTTTTCCCCTGTTGACCACACAAAACCGGAAATAACATAATTGACCTCAGGGAATGGACAAACACCGAGTAAGAGGCGGCATCGTGGAAAATCGCATCAACTGACCAATGCCCTAAGTGATTTGAGTCTATACCTGTTGCGGCGGGCAACGGACAATCAACAGGGAACAAAGAGGGTCGTCCTGTCCAGTCGTCCAGCCGGTCCGGTCCACTCCTCCCCTCGTTGTGAACTTCCCCTGTGGGCCAGTATCTGTTTGTGCTGAATGGTTTGAAGGGGGCTGGTCAGTAGGATGGTCAGTTTTCATGTGTGAGTGTCGCGTGTGTGCTGGGTAAACAAATCAATTACAGACGCTAAATGCATTTTATGAGTACTCACATTTGCATTTTAAATTAGGCTTATGGTCAGCTTATGGGTCACACCTTTTGCGCATTGTCCAGGGGTTATTTTATTGTTATTTTAATGGATTTTAGTATGTTGAATGGGCAGGCTGTTAAAAGGCTAAAAAACTAATTGACCAGTCAAAGCTAATTTAAAGCCAATAATAAATAAACCTAATGTTGTCCTTATGAACTTGAAATGCATCGTTAATTTGTCTCTTCTAACTGCTCTGTTTTTTATTTGCACAGCACCTGAATGCACCAGCCCACAGGCTTTCATGTGCAGTGAACATAGGCTTTTATTGCACACCACTTGACTGAAGCTCGACTCGCATTCAGAGCAGTCAAGTGCGAAATAATACTCTACTCCTGCTCCTGGCGCAGGCTGTCGGCTGTCCTGTTGCTGCAGCTGCCGTTACGGACTGCATCCTTGCAGCCTAAAAGTCCTTTATTACAGTCAACTGCGAGTCAAACGAAGTGCAACAGTCAACGTGCTTGTGCATATGCATTTCAATGCAAAGCCAAAGTCCTGCCCCGTCCTCGTCCTCGAGGTGTTGCACATGCGGTGCAGCCGCAGCCTCAGGTTGCATTATCCTTTACAAATCGTTGGTTGTTTTCCCCTTTTATTTTGAGTTTCAATGGGTTGGCTGCATGTGGCATTTGCAGGGGGGAAGCATCACACGTCATTTTTGCAGTTTTCGCACTTGAACTTTGAAAGGCGGAAGCGCAACAGGTGGGCCTTTTTTTTCTTGAGTGATTAAGCAGGTAAGTCCACCGTTAATAAAACCATTTGGTAAGTAGGTTTTGTTTGAGGTTTTTTATCAAGTACTAAAATCCTAATTTTCCAAATAAATAAGTAAGTCTAGGCACCACACCAGATTAACCGACCATCTTTTCTGCTAAACTTCGGACTACGTTCTCATCATAGTCCTCAATATCATCGTCTCCATCATCAATGTCGACATCGTTTGGTCTCACCGGATAGCCTTGCTCTGGGGGAACGATTTTAACTCCGTGATCTCCAAACAAGAGACAATCAAAGTTTCTGAAACCAAACAGAATATGTTGTTAGGGTCGTCGCTTGACTCGCACAGCCGTAGGTGTTACCTTTCGAACAACTCAAAGCCCTGAAACTCCCCGGACATGTACATGCAGACATGCATGTTACGCCCAACAAACCAAATATCATGAAACTGAATGCAGGCCCTAGCAAAGTTAAATCGTGGCGGCCTAAAGCACATCGGAGGTGGATTCTGGCCAGAGACCTTTCGCCGGAACCAAATATTGTTGTTGACGCGCATACGGAGCTCAAAAGAAAACTCATCAGGGCGATAGGCGACTTCTGTGCAACTGTTCATGCCAATTACCGAAAGGAATCCTAAAACGGAGGAGTCATTTTGATATTGTTTAATAAAAATGCGTCAAACTTACCAGCACAACATTTGCACAGACCAATGTCGCAACTACAGGGTATGCGATTTACCAGGTTGCCCAACGTTGCGTTACTTAGTTGCCTGGACTCCTCCTCAAGACTGAGTAGATTCAGGCGATGGTTTAGAAGTCCTAGCTGTAAAGCTGCTTCGTATGCCAAATCTTCGGTTGGTGGTTGCAATGGGACTAAGATAGTTATGAGAATGAGCAGATGAGCACCGAACTCGCGAATGAACTTTTAAGAGCAATTACGCATTGGTCAAGTTTTGTTAATGCATAGGTGGGGTAAACAACAACACCAATTCTTTCACCAAAAGTTTCCTTCTTGAATCGAGATTAGTAGCTCAAGTCTTTTAACGCACTTAAAACCGAACAAAAAAGTAACAAAAATATAAACAAACAAACTCTGCCCAATCATCTACAGCGAACTTCCGCGTATTATGTTAATCAGTTCCGCATCAAGCAAGCCAACTGACGTAGCCGGCAAGCCGAGAGTCACAGCGGTCGCCTAACAGTTTCAACTATTAACCTTGGGTGCACAAACAAGTTGTCTGAGCCGAAGATACGGGCAAATTTTGATGTCAATGAAACCAACGGGGCAGCTCAAACGAGTTGGTCATATTGATCGCTAGGTGGTCAAGATCATGGACAGCAGAGAGCTGGCAGAGAGAAGCCGAAAAAAGCGGTATCCGTTTTTAAGTCTCTCTTAATATGAGTTGCACATACATAGTACTACAGGGTTACAGAAACTTTACGAGACCATGAGCTTCAAGACGGAAAATTAGCCTATAATAAAATAAAACCTGCCAATTTATAGACTGGAACGGGTTGCATGTGATGAAGTTTGGCAATTAGTCTATCGGGTTTATTGCAGGATGGCATTGAATTGAAGCACGTTTCTTCTTCTAACAAGCGACGGATGAACAATATTTAATTTTTGGTGTTTCCCCAAGCTTACTTGTAGTCGACATAGGAAATTTGTCTGAGCTTCCCGACTTAATTTTCGTTCTCTATTTACATTTTTTAAGCTGCAGAATAACTTAATTTAGATTTACTATAACAAAATTCCGGGTAGTAAAAGAGTGAATATATTTTAATTATTAATCCGATACCAGTGTTAAGAGTTTTTAAAAATATATACATTTAAAATAAGAAAAAAACACCATCACACATAATTATACAAAGTGATTTTTTTTATTATACAATTTAGATAACACAGCGTCTCATAATGATTATCACACATTTCTTAAAGAATACCATGGTAGTTAATATTCTTTTAACCATCTCTCATCCGAAATCGCTTATCTCAAGGGTAAAAATATTTACAAGCTTAGGGAACATACTTATTCTATATTCTGTACATAGTCTTACGTAAGGCAGACATTCACAAACCGATAAAATATCGGCATGGCAAAGGGATTAATAAAGTTTATAACTAAGTAATAGAAGTAGGACATAAAGTAAGAGTTCTTTGTACTACCGGTGTCCGACTTGGAAACGGCTAAGAGTGAGGCAGCACATAGTAAATAGAAGAACAGACGTGGATGTGAGCTGGCTGCTGGCATCTTGGCACGACGATCAGATCAGGAAACGTAATTGAAACGAAGGTTGCTATTGACCCGCTTTGTCTTTGCAGTCGGTGATTTCACACGCTTTTGTCTTTCTGTTGTCTTTAAAAATTTTAAAGGTGTTTTGTTTCTGTGATCGGCTTCTTCTTCTTGTTTAGTATTGTGAATTGCAAACACCGAGTTATAAACTTCACTGAGACACGCAACTTTCGCTTTCGTGAAGTAACCGACGAAAGTGTGTTAAACGGCAACTTCAATTTTAGTTTCTATAAAGTTGAGCTGCGTTTACTCGAATTTATGTATTTTTCACACTTGGCGCAGACTCAAGGCGCGGGCGAAGTTCCGTACGTGCTAATGGCCAAAATACAACTGGCCAAGAAAACGGTAGCGCATGCGCATGCCAAGCGATCGAGTATTGGCCATCGACAGTCCCAGCTCAACAGCTCCACAGCTCGACTCCAAACACATCGTTGGTGTTGATGCCAGAGACGGGCCCCAGACGACGATGACAAGTACGGAGTGCGTCAACGTCGGCTGCCTTCGCGTCTCTTTAAAAAGACATTTATGTACTCACGTAGACTTTAGAGGGTAATGTTCACTGTGGTATAACGTTTGCACTCGCATTAAATTAGTAAGGTTTCTATAGAATTAAAGAAAACTTAACTAATAATGACTATAAATCTATAACTTAATAAAAAAGATTTTGGAGAGCAAACCTGGGAAAAAAGATTCTTTTATAATGGACATGCCAAGTACCCTAAGGAATGACATTTTTACTTAGGGTATAAGAGCTTCGGTGTGATAATTCTTGAGTATCATTTTACAACTTTAACCGAGAGAAAAACCAGTATTTTATGCATAGCTATCTTAAAGAGCTTGGGCAATTTGTTGGAGCTCTGTTATAATTTCTCTCAGATCATCTTTACCTTTTGCTGGAGGGAGACTCGATCGAGACTCTCACTTTTTACAGACGGGCTTGTTAAGGCCTGTTCGGCCTGGAAACTTATAAAGTTTTAATTACCTCGTCACCTTTGATGGTATTTTGATCTCGACGAGTCTTCTGGGGCTATTGCACTTTTCGAAATCTTTTTTTGCGCCCATGTTATTGAGTGCTAGGTGATGTTTTTATTGACTTTATTTTTATGGGTATTCTGAGAGCTTTCTTCACACTTTCAAGACGTTATAGTGAACAAAAGTGGTAAGAACACAGTCATCGCGCCTTTTTGATATAATTTGATTATATTAAAATGGATCCACGGAAATAGCACACTTTCATTGCCCGAAGATATTTCAGAGCAATTGAGGACTTGTTTACACACCCAATATATTTCTGATTTAATTTGGCTGCCTGGCTGACTTTAATCATGCAAACTGGTTTGCCAAATGACTGAGCAGAATTAAGCGTCGTTTCTATAATATTTTCTATGTCAACATCTTATCGAAAAAACGTATTGGTATCAGTGACCACCAGAAACCAAATGGCTGAGATAAACAACTACCGACGTAAAGATTTTCAAGGTTTAGAGAACCTTCTGTTGTGACCTGCATTTTGGGCAAGTGAAGAAGTTTCGATTGCGGTAGTGTCAATCATCGGGTGCGTGACTGACTGGCGCCAACTATGACCAGCCAACAAGCTGGACCCCAGCCATATGATTATCCTCTGTGGTACAATCAAAAATTGATTTGTGAAGCTGAAAACGGCCACCCTGAACAGCAGCCTAAGCAGGACAATCAACGTATTTTCAGCTGGAAAAAGTCTGCACGTAAATCATGTGAACTCAATTTCTCTTGCACAATTTTCCACTTTTGGCAAATATGTCAAAAAAGCCCTGAGAGGCCCCACCAAAAGTCGTGAGCAAACATTTGGTTGCAGCAGGCTCGCTTTTTTCCGCTGTTGCTATTGTTTGGTAGCTTCTTGTGGTCTAATAATAGCATGTTAACTCATAACATGCCATCAATCACTCAAATTTCGAACCTGCTCACTGTGGCCACGGATACTTTTCGGATGGAGGTTGGCCTGAGGAGAGGGTAGGGCGTAGCAGACGCAAGGAGGAGAATCCACTTGATAATTCGCATGTGAAAATTGGAAAATCGATGCTGGTTAAGTATGAGCCTGATCTCAAATAAGCGATGCATGCATGATTCAAAAATGAAAGCAGATAAATTTGATTTGTGGGAATATACCTGGCGCCAGACTAACCGTTAGCAATACATATTTAAGCAGCATTTTTATGCCCCTATATGTAAGTTTAAAAAAAACCAAAATACAAAAAAATTACAAAAAAATGTTCAATTATAGTCGGGTTTTTTTTTAAGTAGGTACACGACGCATATATTTATTTTTATTGTTTTATAAGTTTTAACTTTTAGCACAACTTAAACATTTTAAAATCTATTTAATTTATTGTTAATTTAACCGAGAGTTCCTAAAAAGTTGCACATTTTATTTATTAAGCCAAGTTCAACCTTTCTGTCGTCGACGCAAGTACCCCCCCATAGGGAGAATATTTTTTCAATGTGTTAGCTTTTTGTACTTTTTGGCAACGCTTTGTTGTGTTAATTACGGAGGACTAGGACCAGAACGCCAGGAACTCCCAATTAGGGAATCGTCTATTATGTTTCTGGGTCTTTTCATAATTTTTTGTACCTGCAATAAACACAGTTAAAGGAAACTTTACACTTTTCTCTTTTATTCTTGGCTCAGAGCCAACCCTTCATCCCTTCTTTGCGTGTATTTTTTGTAAACAATTTTTTCTGAAAATGTTTAGATTGAGCAACAAATTTAATTTCAATTCCTGGTTAACCTACGATAAATGGCATAATCTTACAAAACTTTTTGTTGGTATTAAAATGTACACTTTCAATACTTCTAGTTGGATATCTTGCCTTAATTTTTAGACGTTTTGTTAAAATAATTTTGATTCTCTGTTAATTATAAAGTCTGAATGAAATGTTTAAATAAATTCTTTTATGGAATTGTGTCTTGCGGCTGTGTAATTATGCAGCTACTTTAACATAGCAGCATGTTTTTTTGCGAAAAAATATCCCCTTGAATTCCTCTTGAACCATCCTTCGTTAGCAATCATTTGGGGGTTATAATTAACCCTCTTGCATGAGCAACATGTAAAAGGTTATTTTTACGTCTCCCTTTGCCATGCAAACCACTTCATCGCGCATATCTGAAAATTAAAAATACGAGAACAACAAGTCGGAAGAACAAAAATTAGTTTTTTCTTTTTTTGGCTGAAACTGCCGAAAAATGAAAGAATTGCAATATGCAGCCACATATTCTCTAAGGACACTTGACTTTCGGCTTCTTGTTGCCTTTGGAGCTGCAGCCAAACGGAGGGGCGCCACATCGGCTGTTGACAGCTCCCTTGCTGTGCTTTGGCCATGCCACAGTCATAGACTTTTTGTGGACTCTAGACATTTGGCGGTGCCAATTAATTAAGCGAAATAAAAGCCAAACAAGCTGCAACGGGAGAAGGAAGCGTTCATTAGTCGCTGCAGAGGGTGGCAGTAGCAGCAGGAGTGGGTGGGCCCCAGGACGGTGTAAGGATTGCACAGATTTTGCAATTCAATTTGAAGCTCATGCAATTTGTTTCCTTCAAAATGCTGAGCTTTAATTCGCAATTAGTGCAATTCAATCAGCGGAGCGCCGCTCTGGGGGAGATGCGTTCGGGTGTCTGCTACAGCCTCTCCACAGACGTACACGGGTTGGGGTTATCCACGACGCCTTTTACCACCTGCGGCTTGCGGTGATTACGAGCAACATGAGCATAAAAATTGCTTACGCTTTGAAGACAAAATCTTAGGCACTAGGAGGCGGTCGCCTGCCGATGGCTCGGTTCGTTGGTGTCGTTCATGGAAAACGCAGAGCTAGAAATGCAACTGCAACTGAGTCTTCATCTGCATCTGCGCGTCTGAGGTGCCGTGGTCTTCAAGCAATCGATGGGCTCGTGACAGCTCGTGAACTACAAATCTCCTAGTATGATTGCGACTTTCAAAACTTCGGTGTTTCTTCAAGTTGCTACATGCATACAAACTGTATCACGTGCCCATCCCTATGTCAGCCTGAACTTTTGTCGGCGCCTTGCAACTTGCCTATGACACATGATGCAGCTGATGGAGATTGCCGCGCGAGCAGCCATCGACAGTCTTCTGAGGGACAGAAACTGGTGCTTAATTTAGATTAAACGACTTACTGCGCACAATTTATTGGCGCAAGCTTTAATTGAACTACAACAAGCTGGACGATGGGGCCCGAAAAAAAAAATTTGTAGGTGGTCAGTCTCCTGTCTGGCACCAGGAGATGGTCTCTGCAGCTATTGCTCATGTGCTGGGAGCTTCGTGGCCACTGATCACGACTCTACTACTAGAAGAGTGGCAGTCTCTATTGCTTTATTCCTTGTACCTTTTGTCCTCTGTTAAAAGTATGTTTTTTGATCTAGGATCGGAAATGAACTCCAAAGAGAACTATTTCAAAACTTTCAGTTAGCTTGTCCCACAGTTTGCAGAATGTGCTTACATGTGGGCAGAAGAGAAGGCCTGTAATGTCTATGTTACCTGTCTGACTGAGTAGGAGCGGGCACTGAGTACTCTGATACCTCCTGTTGATCTTCTAGTAGGGGTCATGTCCACACTGGGGCGCCTGGTGAAGCTCTTCCTGTTGCTTGTTAACCTGATGGTCATCGACTGGATAATGAGAGCGCATTAATTTTCGCAGTTCTTTCATTCCCCAAGTCATCTTATTGGGATTTTCACTCCATGAATTTGAATATAGTGCTGCATTAAGATTGGCCATGTTAAATATTCAAACCAATAAGTTTATTACACGTATCCTTGAAAAGATGGAACCAACTTATTTCCATGCGTCCTCCTCAGATGCTCCTTGTTCAGGTCCCCGACAATCTCAACGCAGTCACGTCCCATATGATGACGATGAAGACAGAACATGGCAATCACAGATGCAAGAAAACCAATCAACACAGCAACGGGCTGAGGGCTTAGATGGCTGAATGCACCTCAGTATAAAACAATCTATCACGTATGTAATTCCCATGAAAAATTCGCACAGGGGCTGTATTGATGATGATGATGAAGATGTTGGGGACGGCAAATACCGAAAACGGGAGCCAAATTGTTGGAGGTGGAATAATAATTTCGTGCAACTGCAAACCAAACGCAGTTGGGCAGCTCGTGAGTTACATGCTCGGGGTTTGAAGCGTGGTCAATCGATTCGCCAAACGCAATGCACATGATTGAAGTGCACTAGTTTTAATGCATTTGGACCTATCCGAATGCATTAGGCTGAGCAAGTTCAACCTTAAGTTCAGCACAATTTGCGGTGGAGCAAATAAAATGCTATCTGCACGATCTGCCCAATCGATCGGGCACCGATCCGATCGCTGCCCTCGGTGCGTTGCTGTGCAGCGTCGCTGTGGCAACACGTAGAGACCCAATTTTTTAGCATTTCGCCAGCTACTTGTTACGGGTCAGGCGGGGAGCGAGCTTCATCATCAATTTCGTGCGGGCTTCTCAGTCTCATAATCCCATGTTTGTTTGCATTAGCCACCGCAGACAGGCTGCAATTATGTCGTTTGAGCTTTGATGGCAACCGGGACTGTGACTAGTTAGAGGAGCAGCTTCAGTTGATTTCGGGGGGAAAGCAATACCCAATACTCCCCAGCCACTCCACGACACTGTGGAGCGAAGACATTCGGTTTTCCGTACCCTTACAGATAGCGAGAAACAATACTGTGACATTAAGAGTGGATAACAAGTAGAGAAAATAGTCACAACTATAATCCGGTTCGATCGGAGAGGGTATACACTATTTCACCTCGCTGTCTGTCAGTTTCCAATTTGATTGCTGCAGACTTTGTGGCGCATATGAATTATGGGTTCAGTTTGGTTTTCAAATCGGTAGTCGAGTCACATTCCTCTGGTCTGCACTTTGGCTTTGTGACTCGACTGGATTCTGTGCTGACTTCGAAATTCCCATTGTCGGTTAGTGGACCATGGGAAGTTGTGTCCTCAGCGGCACAGTTATTGCGGCGCGTTAAAACGCGTGCAAAACGCTTGAATGCAGTCAACGAACCGCACGCTCCGTTGCCTCATCTGGCACTTTTGTTTATACCCCCGCGTTTTTTTTCACATTTCTCAAAATTAACACTTCGCCACACTCTGGCTAACACTCACACTTTCCCAAATTCATAAATGCGCATAAATTATGCCAAAAACACAAGCCAACCCTGCGGTGGGTTTCGCGGTTTTTCTTTTCGCTTCCATTTTAATGAGTGAAAAATCATGTTAAACATTTAATGCACATGTCTACTCACTGGGTACCAATTTTTTCCTCTTTAAAATGATATGGTTGTCCCAAAAACGGAATACCCTTTAATGCGTAAAAAAAATATTTCGTTTCCATAAAAGTTTAAAATCCTAGTACTTGTAAACTATATTTTCATGTCCTGCATAAAGTAATGGTGTGGTTAATGATATTATATTTAACAGTGGAGTCTTCCTATATTTTGAAAGGATACTTCGAAATTCGGGTTCAGTTGCCCATTTTTTTGCACTTTATTTATTTTTAAAGCACGGCCCTTTTATTTCCGAGTCTGTGGTCGCGTGTCGTTTTGCTTTGTTTTCAGAAAATGAAATGCGTTTGTTCCCTTTTTATTTTTTTGTAATTAGCTGAATTTTGGGCGCTTTGCATCGAGAGCAAGGCAAGGCGTTCAGTTATTTGAATGCGTTTGAATTTTGAAGGGACGCATAAAAGGAGCGAAATTAAGTTGGCTAATTTTCAAGCAGTCGTCGTACGTCTACATAACTCAATGTATGCTACTTAAATAGGTAACTCAAGTATTCTTTGTTCTTGTTATTGATCACTTAAGTATTTTTAGTTCTTAGTAAGTTTTGTCAATGATCTGGAAAACAATCAACTCTTCAATTTTCAATATATATTTATTTGAACCTCAAAAAACAGAGACAGAAATGTAAAGTGTGGGAGCAAGCAGCGGCACCATTAAAATTCGCTTCAGGTCTCCATGGACACATTTAAATTGAATGCAGAGAAAATTCGACTATAAATAAAAACGCGGCGATAACCACAGGATACGGTTAAGGCCCGTCTAGGTTCAAGAGGGGAAACGCACGCAAAAATCGTCTACGAAAATCATTATCGAAACTTTTGTGGCATTTGGGAAAAGGCTCTCAGTGCTTTTGGCTGACTGATTTGGTAATTATTCGTTTGTATCGAATTTAAATAAAGTTCTCTTCGGCGCAAGAAAAAAGTTTTGATTTTTCATGAGACGAGTGAGTTTGCAATTTATTTTTCGAATGTTTGTGTCTTTCCTCTCTTTCTCTTATAGCATTGCAAATAATTTGTAATGAATTGACAAAATTCTACTGGGACAGGGGAAGACGGCAGACACTTTTACCCACCTTCCCACCTTCATATACTTGTATAATACGCTTTTAATGAGGAATACGGTATTGGGGTTGGGCTCTAGGCGAGCAAGTCCTTGGGGATGTAGACAAAAGCACTGTCCGCGAGCTGTCAATTAAATTAAATGCTGCGTTTCGTTCGAGTTCGAGACTTTGCTTAATTTCGATTACGCATCTTCTTTTTTGGAACGTGGTCTGTGGGCTTTGGTTTTAGCAGAGTCATGCGATGACAATACTTGATTACCAGTGACACGCCACTCGATCGCTGAAGTATTAACTCGGACCAAGTTTAATTACTTTCTCACATGCAGCGAGCATCTGTGCGCAGTTTCTTGTATATCATTTGTATTAACGTGTTGGCTGCTTTTAGGCTGCGTTTAAAGTTTCATGGCTGATACAATAACATATACAGCCACCAAACACTTAATATTTAATGCTGCCTTAAATTCGGTTATACAGATTATTTTGGGCTTTCATGCATCATGACTTTGAACAACAAGAATATAAAAAGAAGCAAAACTCGATGGAAGCCAGAAGGAGCCTCATGTTGGAATTCGAAGTTGGCTCCCAACACAAAAGTGAAAATTATCGCCAGGCACAGGAGGCGATGGCAGATGGAAGTACACTCAAGCAGTCTCGCTGCCTTCTAGTGTTTGCATGGCTTATTCAACTTTACCCAGTTCCAAAAAGAAGGAAAAGAATCGCTGGAACAAGTGTCTATGTGAGATTCGGACTGGCTGTAGGCTGGGTGGCCCTCTTAGGCGTCTACAAATCTCAAAAATGTGCACAGACTCCGCGTCATCCGCTTCCGCCCGCTTATCCACGATGGGATCCAGCAACAACTGCTGGGGCAGCCCCGACTTCAGCCCTGCCGACGATGTCTGGCAAGGCGATTTAGCAAATTAAAAGGTTTTTAATGCATGGAGTGCTCTCTTACTTACTTCATAATTTGATGCCAACTGTGCCATGCAAATGCGAGCACGAGTCCACGGGACAGGCCAGGATCCAGGATACAGAATCCGACTTTGCTTCAGTGGGCTGTCTTTTATTTTTATCCAAGATTTATTTTTTCATCTTATGGAAGGGTTTCTCCTCTGAGTTTTGGGTAGGCCCTGTGTAATTTCCTTTTTGACTATTGCAGACGAAATATTTATAGGCGGCATATTCACAGGATGCTTGGAATTTGTTTTTTAATTGCAAAATAAATGCAAATAAAGAACTGAGATTTGCATGGTCGAACAAACAACTAGACGAAATCAAACAAAAGTTGTTTGGTACGAAACAAAATAAAGTACTACTGTAGATACCTTAAAAATAAATTTATTTTAAAAATAAGCACTTACAACTGATGTTATTATCGGATTAAATGCCGTGATACCCCACACTCTTGAATTAATCCACCAAATCTAAATGAAGTAATCTATTCAAACCCTCTTAAACGCTACCGCAAATTACACACTTGACTGCGACAGTTACACACGTTCGGCACATTGCGAAACCGGGAAACTGGGAAATGGAAAACGAAGCCTTATTTTGCAGACGCACACACGAACAACTGTCACGTGTCCCGTTGAGTGCTTTGTTCTGGAAAATTTCGCAGGTCGGAAAATTCGCAAGTCAGTGGTGTGAGCGGCTTCCACCCTCAACATGTTTCCCTCTTGTTTCGGCAAGTCCCGTCAGCCAATTTCCCTAATATTGGGTTATTGGGTTGTGTACATTTGCGGGTTGCGGGGGTAATGTAGATCTGGCACTTGTACATTTTTCGCCAACATTGAAGCTTATGAATGTTCAATTGCTTTGTGCAAAAAAGCAAAGAATTTAAATACGCCTTGCGATTGCCATAAATGACAGTTGAATTTTTGATAAATGTCGACGCGTGTGCGGTACGAGTAAAATAGCACGCTGTGCCTGCAAATGGAGGGGGGGTTTGTGTTCGTAGGACTTCTGCAGATTTTATTGCTTGGAAAATGGTAAGCAAGTGAAAGTTTCTTCCACGTTGCTCTGGGCTATTTCTCGTGACTTAAGGACGCCACTTTCGACAAATTAAGCCAATTTTGTAATAATGGGTGTAGTGGGGCAGTTTTTTTCGTACGCATTTAAAAGCTGCGATGGAAAGGGATATGTTTTGATTTGACTAAATGGTGGGGCAGGAAACCCAAAAAACCAAATTATTAAAATAAATGCATAAATAGCAAGGAATTCAAACTATTGTATACTTCACAGATAAATTCAAAATCCAATTTCCTGTTGCTAATATTCAATCCTTTGCGTCCGACCTAACGAACCAAAAGACAAACTTGGACGGTCACAAGAAAGGCATGCCTTTCCCAGGACAAGAAACTTTAAGAACAACTAAAAATTCCTGAGCAAGCAAATAATAATAATTTTGTGTGCAATCCTTGGACTCGGCCTCCCCCTTTCTGCCGCCTTTGCAGGAGAGGTCAGACTACGCCTTTGTTTATGACGTAGTAATATTGAAATCAGGATAATTGTGCAAAAGGATGTGAAGAAAAAACCGCAAATACTTTGGGTCTAGAGCAAAGTACCAGTCCCAAGTAGTCATTCATTTCGGAACGAAGATATCTCGAGAGCAATTCCAGTGCGACAAAAACTGAAAACAGGGAGGGCAGCGGACGGCGAAGGCTGAAGTGGAGTGAAAAACTCTACCATGCAGAAAGTGGTCAACATTTTTGCCACTGCCATGGGCAAGAATAAAAGACGTCGCCCGGCAAATGCAATCCGAATGCAGCAAAAAGGTAGCAATCATGGTGCCGAGTAGTCGTCGAATAATAATAACCTCCATCCTAGTTTCTGTTGTATGCTGCTTAGCAGTGGCAGCTCTTGCGGTAATAAACCATAAGACATTCCCCGTGGAATATTCTCGTAAATGTGGCAGTGAAAGGCAAATTAAAATGAGCACTCATCTCGGAAATAAAACCAGTTAAACTGAGTTCTGCCGGTCCCGAGTTCAAGGGTCTATGGATTCTGGACGAATGAAAAAAATAATAGAAATAACTAGAAAAGTCGATTGGTATAAAATTTGTAAACAAGTGTAATCGAAGCGCTTTTGAGGAATTAAATAATTTGTTTAAATAAATCGTTTTACGGCCACAGCGATCCAGGCAATTACCTCTAACCCAACAACAGTAGCATTCCCAGTCGGTTGCAGAATCACCTCAGGGTCATAATAAAAATAATAACAAGGTCTCCCCCTTCTTAGCAACCCTATTCTAAATTCGAACCCAAAAAATAACCTCAAATTAGCATTCATAAAACTCCTGTTCATCAGAACCGCTGTCGCCATCTCATCGTGGCCGTCAAGCGCATCTCAAAGGACGTTCTTTCATAATTAATTCTCACACAGAAAAATGTTCAAAGATATTTTTGCACTTTTGCACAACCACCCTGGAAACCCCACCTCCTGCACTTCCTACCTACCGTGCACTTGCCTTTCAAAACATCCTGCTTGTGTGGCAACGTCAAAAGCAGCGACAGCGCAAAACAAAGCAAAATGCTAAATGCGGCGAAAAATCAAAAAGCAAAGCGCGCAAAAATAAAACATGTTTACCTCTACAATTCGACTGCTACTTTTTTCATTCGGGTGGGTGGATATGCAAATTTCGCATGGCTGGTATTTCGGGACCTACTCCTTACCCAGCTGGGCCAGCTCGTTTGCTTGACTAAGTTCGGTGCACTGCCTCTGCTGTTATGATTTATATACTCACGGCGTGCGCGTATTTATCAAACTCTAATTAATCGGTGATAAACCGATCAAGACGCTAAATGCTGCACTACACGAAGCCGCCAAGACACCGAAAACGAAGACTCTGGGCAGGCGGCTCTCACAGCGAATCTGCACTTTGCGCCTGCAAACGGGTTTGGAACACCTCTTCCCAAAACTTGGCTTCGATTGCTTTTACGTTTCTGGTTTCGGTTTCGCAGTGCACCGATTACCATGTGATTCCGTCCAACTCCTCCCACTCCACTCCGACATCATCATCCACTGTCCACGTTTCTAGCCCCTTTCCGCTCTCTCTGTTTTGGCAGTACGAGTATTTGTTGAAGCAATTTGCTTTCCTGCCTCTTGTGGCTGACCAGGCGACTGCGATGCAATCAATATATGCTCGTGTCCAGCAAATAATAGACTTCAAACTGGCATTTTAAGCGTTTCTTTTTCATAGCGAACGTCTCTGTGCGAAGTGCGACTGAGCCTGCAAGAGCCCACCGAGCGTTTTGGGGATACGATAATTTCATTCCTCTCTCCGTGGGCAGAAGACTTTTCCCCCAAATGCTCACATAGTTAGAGTTAAAAATAGTTGGCTCCGCGTTGAGCGTACAGGGGGCCCCAGCAAGGCCAAGATGCATTTTCTCGATCAGACCAAGAACCTGAAGATCACTCTTCAGCAACGGAGTCCAAACATCCTGTATATGTCCTAGCAATGAACTCTAATCCACTTTAGCAAATCAATTTATTAGCCACGTATGACTTATGCCTTTTTAAATGTGCGCTTGCATGTGTTGTCTAGTTTAAAGTTGAGCGTTTAGGAACTGGCCATGCCACAAAGGGGTGCAACCAACTGAGGAGGCGCAAGAAATTTATGTTAACATGGTCTGCGTAGCGCCCTCTGGTATGTAATTTGGCGTTGTTTAGGTATCACGATTACGATTTGACTTCAACTGGGTCTTCTGCTGCTTAGGGTCGGTGCAAATAGACCGTAAAATACGATGACTCGTATATGTGTGTCTCGCAACAGTTGCTTGGGTGTTAACCATGATTATCTCTGCCATAAATGATATGTGTAAGAGAAATTGAGTTCTGTAGGAGGCCACTTGGCGTCGATACTAAGCGTGTGAAATGACCGATGGGAGTGGTGGAGCCGTACATATTTATTGGTTTGAAATAGTGGCCAGCCAAAGATTGCCGTCTCTACTTTCAAAGTCAACAAATAGGAAAAAGTTCGAAATATCAATTACCCATCTAGGCGACACTTGTTGCCAAAAAAGAGGGGGGGGAAAAATGTTTAGTTTTTCTGGTTTAACTTTTTGGACAGCTTCCGCCATCTGCGGATCCGCACATAAACGTTGAGTATAAATTGAAAAAGCCATTTTGCTGCCAATTTAGCAAACACTTAAACCAATTTTGCACTTCAGTCCACCGACGCACACAAAAAAGCAGCTTCCCACACTGCTCCAGTTCGTCTGCAGCTGAAGCCACACACTTGCACATCCCGGAGCCAAGGCGAGTGACAGTCCGTGCAGCTTGCATCGACTCCGACTTTGACGCGCCAACGACCCAAAAGTCAGTGGCCCATCCCCACAGGAAGGAATGTGTAGGAAGCATCCAAAACGTTGCCAACAAAGTGTGAAAATGTCAAGTCGTAAAGTGTGCACTGGCCTGGGTTCAGTCCGTAAAGTGGAATACTTACTTGGCTGCGGGTTTGCTCGACACCCTTATCTGCCCAGGCAGTTTTAATTTAATAGTCTACTTTGGGATTGGTATCAGATTTTAAAATGAGAGGAAACTCTGTCTGGATAAGTGAAGTATAGTTCATAGCAGAAAAGAAGACATTGTGATAAAAAGAGGTTAGGCTGTGATCTAGTCACCTCTGGGTGGGCCAATCGTGTGCAATCAATCGTGTCAAAAACTCCGAAAATTATAGAAAAATGTCCTGTATTTGCCAGTACTATTCGCCCGGTGTGGACAGCCCCGACGCCCTTGTGACTGTTCCCCGGCCTGATAAACTTCCTTCACCTGCAAACCCCACAAACAAGTGAGCTTCGATTTGATTAGCTATCGGTGGCTACCATTTTTTGATTTTTAGTGCAGAGGAAACCGCTACCAAGGTCATAGTGTCTGCCTCTGACCTGGTCGACAGTCGGTCGGAAAACTGGCTTCTTAGGAAGAAGCTTTGCGAATACGAGACTACAGTTGAGAACTTGGAACAGCTGGTGACTACTTTGGTTGAGAAGCAACATCAGATCTTGAGCGAAATGTTATATTTGCGCAATGAAAACCGAGAGCTGCAGTCCGAGTGCCATCTTCAACGCGAGTATCACTCAATGGAGAGGAATGCCCTGATGAGGGAGCTTCATGACGCTCAGACCTTGTCGCGAAACAGAAGTCTTACAATGGTAAGTGCAATAGCCTCAGGGCAATGTTATATATTCTATCTTTCGCTCAGGAATGTCGATCAAAGGAAAGCAATATCAGTTTGAGCCATATACCTGTTGATCCGCTAATCAACTCGGATAATTGTAGTGAATCTAACGACAAAATTCAGTGTGAAAATGGTAGCGACAGAAATGAAGACAGCGGATCGGATGTTGAAGACTACGGCGAGGTCTTAACAGCAAGTTCGGGAAGTGAATCTTCAGGTAGGACATCCCCGTCCTCATCGGACGCAGCATCGAGTGACTCAGATTCGGATCTCGATCAAAGCCCTGATTACAGAAGCAGTGAGGAAAGCACTGCAAGCAACACCGACACAGGGTGACCATATTGATAGTTGTAGATTACGTCAAACAATTGAGCTTATATATTTTTAAAGAATCAAAATATTCCATCTTTTTGACGCGTTTTCGGGGCAAGACTCTTTATGCTTTAACACTTAAGCCCCTGACAGCACTGTTAATAACTTCACATTTATCGCATTAAGTAATCAAAACAAAAACGTGACATTCGCACAAAACAAACCAAACAATAAATTTGACATAACGTGACGGTAGCAGACCGTCAAACAGACAACCAATGCAAAAAGCAAACGCGTCAAATGAGAAAAATGGAGAAAACCTGTGCAAAGTATTTGCATATCAAAATGCTGAAGGGATGTAGAAAAACCTAGCAGAAGTGCTTCTTGGTCGTTGCCACACAAATATGATTGAATGGCTGGTAAATAAATGGGTGGTTGGGCAGAAAAGGAGAAGTATTTAAATCACTGGCAAAAACGTGTTAAGTGTTTATCTATCGAAAAAGTTGAAGGCAAAAAACAGTACGACCTCAGCAGCAAGCCCGTTTTTAGCTACTGCCTGAACTCCACATGGTTTGAGATTGGCCCCAAGCGAAGTGTTAAGAGTAGCGAGAATGAATGTGTGTTGGCTGCTTGTGTGCTGGGCAATTTATCAAGCTGGAAAGTTTTTAGCACAAATGAGTCGTGGCAAGGCAGCCGAAGGTCCCGGCCTCCCGTTCGCCACCAGGATTAATGAGTCTCGTGTGTCGCTGCTGCTGGCTGTCCTATTCTACATCCTCGAAACCCGCTTTGCAACACGTACCAATAATCCATCATCAGCCCTCCTTAAGCGGATACTTGTGGAAGCTTTTGGATTGCTTCACAGGTCGCTTATCGGAGCTCTGTTGCGTTTGAGGATCTTCGATACCACATATGGGACGTGATAATAACCGAACTTATGATATGTCGTAAATGGTAAGCAAACATGGCTTTTTTAAGGTAAACTTTCTTGACTTATCTGTCCGCACAAACAAAGGAGAAAATAACAATGCACGCTGTGCTGCTGGTCAGCAACGTAGCTGCCGTTCCACTGCAGTTATTAATGACCAGCAACCTCGACTCTATGCATATCGAGTCAAGAACTGTTTGCAATATCATTTATCAGGCGAGAATTTTGTACAGAAACTTGTTGCGCACAAAAAAGATTTTCGTGTACACGTGAGAATCGCAACGGATACCTTTCCACCGACAAGCTACTGAGGACTCCCGCAGCACACAGCACAAATGGCTCGGATAAGAGATGTGAAACCGAACCAGGCATGAAAGGAAAGCGCGCGTTTACGACTTAAATATATTAATATGCGATGCCAACCTGGCACCTAAACGCTATGCAAATCGCATCCTGAAAGGTGAGGCGGTATCTCACTGCAGTGGTTGCTGGGTTAGTTCCTCGCACAGGCTCCTTCTCATCAGTATCAGCATCTGATGCTGCATCAGCATCTCCGAAAGCAGCAGCAACAAGTAGCTCAAAATTGCATGTGACTGAGCAATGGAGGCGAGTTCTAGTGGGCAAGAGATTAATGGACTTGTGTTTCAGGCTACATTGAATTCTACTGAAGGTCTTGTTCAACACAGACGTATTCCACCAGAGAGTTGCTAAGTGGTTGTCCGCTTTACTTTGTGAATGACTAATATGTCGTATGCGTGAAACGTACGACCATGCCTCCAACTCCATAATATAACAGTATAAAGACAACCCCCAGCAATAAAAAACCGAATTTTCTGGATCAACGCCTACCTATTTACTCAACCGTGTAAGTACACAAAACATTCGCAGAAAAAACTGCAAAAACGTTTTCGCGTGTTCTAAGCAATTTCAAACCAATAATCGTTGGGTGTCTTTTAAATTAAGTAACCAGAGCCATGCAAGCCAAATATTAAGCCATATTGACATGCCTGTCAATACAACGATGATGTGTGTGATGGGAAAAAGGCAAGGACTTTTTTGTTATTTTTCATTTAACTAATCTAAAATTAAAATCATTTTGTTACAGAGCTCGCAGGAACTGCGGCAGGACGACAAAAGAACGAATAAATGATACATGGCGATTGATAAAGTTATGAAACATATACGCTAGCATTTAAAGGTGAAACCAGCTCGGTACTCGTATTTTTTCTTTAACGAGAATGACAAACCAACAGAGCACAGAAAAACATAATTAACAAACACAGGAAGAGTTCCTGATCGCTTTGCTATATACATGTATTAGTAAGTCCTTAGGCACGGCGGTTTTCTACCCCTAATAAACAGTTTGATTTTAATCAATGAACCGCAAAGGCAAATTCATGAAAATGCTATCCAATGAAGGCAGACAGACATTTTTTTTCTCTTAATTGTAAACCTTTTCCGTTTATTCTCCGCGACTCATTAAATACGAGTAGCTACCGTATTTGCTTAGACACGGCAACTATGCAAACAGCTTTCAGCTGCAACTTTCTCCGGGGGGTGTGTGCTGCCAAGAAAACATTTCACTTTATATGTATTAATAAATACACCCGTTTACCTCATAGGTAAGCGTTTCTCATGCATATTTATGCCACTTAATTTTTTCGGTAGGCAAATGAATGAAATCGAAGAGTATTTATTTCAGCGACTGTGTATGTATACTGTTTGATTTAAGCCTGAACCCCTTTTTGGCGTAATTAGAAGACCCCATTGTTGTTTTCTAGGCTGTCGGGATACCCTTGTGAGCCATGCATATTTATGAGTATAGATTTAATAAAGGACTTTATTTATTTGTCTGATTATAGTCACTGTCATGTTTGCGTATATTAATCGAAACCCTTATTGTCTTTGATGGTTTTGGTTTGTTGTAACAGAAGCATCGGAAGGCAAGGAGTAGCCAGTGCAAAACGATTACGTTAGTTAGTACACATGTATATAAATATACTCGTACGTACGTCTTTGACCAGAAATTTCAAGCTTTCACTAAAATGGGGTTATTGTTTTGATCATAGCCACATGGGAGCCAAAACATGTGTTTAACCCATCAGACTGCATACTCGAGGATTTAACAAGGAGAACGTACTATAAAAGCGAATATTGAATCATACTGATTTAAGTGGAAACCCCATTTTCTAAATTAAGGAAAATAATATAGCACACAACAAGGTGAAGGAGAGTCGTGGAAAGTGCAACATGTGTTGCACCCAGAGTACCGCTACGATTACGATCGTTATCACCAAATCAGCGGCAGGGGTTAATAGAGCTGTACCCAACAGGGCGCGGAGGAGGCGAACAGAGTTAATGATCGCCCAGCTTAAAGCCAGCGAGGCAGCACACATGGCCCCTACTTTGGCCTCGCAGCCTCCAGCCTCCAGAGGATCGGACCCAGATGCAGCTGCGGTGGAGTTGGCCACATTATTTGCAGATCTCGCACCTTGGCTACCAGCACTGCCAGCGAATGGAAAACGATCATGGCACCCCTGCCCCGGTCAGCAGCTTGCACTTGACCACACTTATCCATCTTCTTGGCAAAATGTTGTGATAAAGCCAGCGATCTGCAACCAGGAAAGATCGAAATCGCCGTTTGATCGCCTATTCGCTGTGCCATACTTCGATTATGCTTAAGTAGACAGCAAGCTACTTAACCCCCAGCTAAAGCGGTTGACTTTGACGATCAGCTCATGCTGTGAGGGAGCGGAAGAGTCGACTGCCGATTATCTTGTTTTGGCAGGGCGTCATTTTTTAGTAAATTACTTTAATAGTATAAACATAATCATTTGTACTGCGGCTGCTGCTCAGCAAGGCAGCCAAGTACATGGCACCATTCAACGCAGGCTGTAGATGCTCACATTTCACATTGTGCAGATGTGCAGAGGGGCAAGCTCGTGCCTCGGTTCTGGTAGTAATTTCATTCTAGTTACGAAGCTGTGATCGGTCGAACCACAGTTATCTGGGTAACTGCGAAAAATTGAAGATTGTACATGTGCTAGAAATAGCCCTGTGCAGACTCTTCATGTATATAGATCTATGTGTTTGTTGCGTACAGTTTTGACTGTACTCGTCGAAACCAGCTACAACGCTGTGGGGGTCGTTTTAACAGCTTTTAAAGCAGAAACCCGTCAAAAACAACTTATTTCAGGAATGAAAATAATTTTTGGCAGGTAAAAGAATCTTCAATCGACTTACATTCAAGTTTAGAAAATTAATTTCGACCCAAAATTTAAGAAATTTCGTGACCCCGTAAAAATAATACGAAATTTTGGCAAACATTATATTGCTCACCGTCGGCTTAAAGTTATAGGGAAAAGAATGTATGAGTCTAGAGAGTTTGCAACATCTCTTGAAAAGCTCAATATGGAATGAAAGTTGTTTGAGAATGTTTTTTCAAATTATTTTGATGAGGCCTTTTGCGATCACTCCCTTAGAGATCAAAAGGTGAATTAAATTAAGCTGAAACCTACGATCCACAAATTCGAGAACCTAAAACGCAGCTGTCAATGTTTTTGCCCTTTCACAAAAAGGTGTCCCCTGGCAAGGACCTCATTTAAATTTTTAATCAAACCTATTTGCATACCATACGCAGCAGCCTCATGTGTGTTCATATATCGCTTACCTGAGCATACAATATCGTCAGACAAAGATCCCCGAGGATCGTCCAAAAAGGGATTAATTCAAACAGCTGGAAGCTGTGTCGGCTCCGAAAAGGGTTGGTACTCCCTCTCCTTCGACTTTTTCCAGAATAAAAGCCGTTGCGCGTAAAATTTTGTTTTCCTAGAAATAAAAAATGCACACAAATTTGAATAAAACAGCAAGTAAAATGTTGCATAAAGGAAGGGAAACGGCTAAGAGGAAAGCGCGAAAACCACGAAAATTTCTGCATAATTTATTGAAATTTCGTGCCACAGACAAAGGAGTCGAAGCGGGACAAGAACCGTGCACGGGGCACCCGAGTCCGAAATTGCATGAAATGTGTTTCTATTTTCCCGCTGCTCCGCGGTGCTCCACGCTGCATTATCCTTTCTGGCTTGTGTGCATTTATTTTTCATTTGCATGAATTTTTCATTGTTTTCCCAGACACGAAAGGAGCTGCCGCTAGGATGCACTTAACGCTCCACGGGATCAAGGACAAACACGCGATATTTGTCAGTGGGAAATCAGCTTGCAAATCGAGCTAAGTTAAGTTGGGTTTTCAGTAGACACAGGCTAGTATATAGACATTCATCCTCTTGATAAACTTCCGAGAAGCATAAGTAAATATTTTTTCGTGCTAGTGCAGCAAAATCTATAACATTTTCAAGCACTCGACGTCATTGCGGGAGGAATGTAAACAGATTTTGACGCAATTTGTTGTCATTTATTAGACAGGCGATATTAGTTTGCTTATAAAGAGATGTTGAAGGTTAAATTGACAAGGTTAAGTAAAATAAATCTAAAAATTTTTTTAAGTAGTTCGTTAGGAAGTTTTTTGTTGGAATCCGTTTAATTTTCAGATTAAATAAATGTGATTTCTAGTTCCTAAGTATTTCTTCTTTGGAGTTTGATGTGGTAGCGTAAATCATGCATGCAAATAAAAATGCGTTCTGATAGAAAATGAACACTTTCGCAACGCCATCAGCCATTTTCCATGAACCAACTCGGGGGTGAAGAGCCTTGGGTTTAATCGAAAGCTAAATCCTTTACACGAGTGTGTCCATATCCTAACAACAACAATGGAAACGCATGCTCACCCCGACCCCACCATTGCATTTGTCTAGGAGAGGGTGGCAGCGTGGGTTGGTGGTGGTGCGGCGGTGGTATCTTTGGCGTCGGTGGTTGCTAAATGCAATTTATCATAAAAAGCAAAAAAGATAGAAGCTTGAAATTGAAGCAGACGACCCCTTCGAGAAAGGCAGGAAAGGGTGGGGTGGAGTAAGAGTCAAAGTTCGGTGGGAAATTGGGGGAATGGTGAGGGCAAACATGGCACACATAAAAACACCCACACACAGCACATCTAATAAGACGCATTTAGCGTCTGTCAGTTTCGAGTGTGGAACGGAACGGAGGGCCAGGGCAACCAAGGAAAAAGCAAATAGGAAAAAGTTATGGAGCTGTAATAAATTGGATTAGTTCGAGAAGCGACGCCATTTTGTCTTCAGCGCTGAAATTTATAAGCACACATACACCCAGAAAAAAATATGGACTAATATACCGAAAAATGGACTTAAAATAAGGTAAAATGGACTATTTTTTGCGCTTAGGAATCATGGACTTATTTTAAGTCCATGACATTTAAGGCTATAATATCCTTAAATCTAGTCCAAATATAGCCTTGAAAAGAAAAATATTTATTTTGACTTTTCTCATATTGTTTGCTTGGAATTGACTCGTTGAATGGATTTATAAGCAGAAGAATATTAATTTTAATCATTTGATATTATTTATAAAACTTACATTCCATTTGACTCCACTGGGATTCGAACCTCTGACCTTTGGATCTGTACGCGTGAGTCCTAACATCTGCTCTACAGTCGCTCTTAGTAGCCGCCGTTCTAAACAGCTTTTTAAAGGATGTGTGTGTGCATACCAAATTTATAGTTTCTTAGTGTTCCTTAAGTTAAAAACTAAGTTAAATAGTTTTTTACTATTAAGTAAAGTGCTACGGCAAATAAAAAAATAAAAAGTTTTAGAAAAAAAAAAAAAATGTTCTTTTGACACCGCTAGGAAGTGAACCCGGGCCATTTTGGCTCCCATGCGCGTGGGTCCACCTGCTTACCCCCTAGGCTACCCTCTAGCTAGTACGAAATAATTTTTAAGGTAATTGGACTATTTTTCGGATAGTAGATTCCTTAAGTTGTATTGCCTTAAATGATCAATTTAAGGCCAAAAATCCAAACATGTTTACTTTTTAAGTCCATTGTGCCCTTAAAAATTCAAATTTGGCAATGTAGTCCATAATTCCTAAATTTTAGGAATTTTTTTTTTCTGAGTGTATAAAGCGGCAGAAGGGGAAGAAAACTCAACTCAACTACACATTTTGCAGGCCGCACGCTGTTTTTCATTTGGAAGGGATTAGCGGGGACTTCAGGGGGTACAAGAGGGGGAAATCACAGAAGCACAGGGGGCACTTTAAAGGGAAGGGGAGCTCTCGAGAGCGCCACTTTCCCTCAAGTACGGACTGAGGCACCGTCATCTATCTGGCTGTAGGCTACGTGCCAAATCAAAATCAGATTCCCATTACGTTTTTCATCCAACTCGCTCGAATTGCACTTAAATTTGCATATGAAAGCAATTCATTTCTCTCCATTGTGCTGCCTAATATTTGGCACCTTTACATTTTTGTTCGCTAAATGATTCAATTCTATGTTCGCTTTCAGATTGTCTGTCATGTGAAGCGCGTTCCCCCTCACAGAATTCTGCATCAGCTTTCCAATTTTCCCGCCTCAGCAATTGGTTTCATGTATGCAAATTTTTCCTCATCTCTAACCTTTATGCGCCCGATGGATTTTTTGTTTGATGCAGCTGCCTCCTATCGAGATGCTTTTTTGAGTTGAGTTTTTGGGCTATTCAGTTTGCCGTCGGCAATCTATTGAACCATTGGTTTCCAGGCTTCTTCTGTAGTCCAAAAAATAAAAAAGTAAAGATGATGTTGATAGAAGTAAGATAACTGTAATCCAATGTCGCCACTTTATTATTAGTTGTATAGTTTTTTATGAATTATTTTGTAGCGCTGCCAAGAGCGACAAAAAGTTAATTTAATTTTAAATTTTGTTATATAATGTTCACAGATGTTTATGAATTCAGGTCCCAATTATACATATAAACACATAAGTTTTTGCAGTATTAAAATTACTTGCGCTATAAAGGTTTAATATATCACAACCAAAATATATTACTTTACACTTAGGTGGTAGGTTGTAAAACATTTTTAATTTTAAAAGCTTTTTAAAAAAGAGTAGATATACAAAAGCCCCAATTCACCAGTGTACACAAATATGCAATATGAATTCTAAGGCCTTTACCAATTACCAATGTTGGATCAACTACCGCGCTCTAAGCTTTTCCTTCTGCTGGCAAATTTAATTTATAATTCACATCAGTCAAAGAAAACAGAAACCCCTTGCGACAGATATATTACTTAACCCTTTCCATGCTCCCGCCCGCTGGCTGTAAATTTATTTAACTACCGAGCTTCTAAGGCCGCGCTTACCCCACATATCAAAGCTTCACTTGCCATCAAATGGATTTCATTTTGAAATCCAATAACTGCCAAAAGGAAACATTTTCTAGGCAGGACAACCCTTTTAGTCGCTATCTACTTGTGCAGAGCAAGCGGGGTACATGTACATATCGTAAAGTGAAACATTTTCGGAGTACATAATGTAGCCGGCCGCTGTGTGTGTGCAAGTACTCGTATACAGACACAGTGAATTTCGCACTTTACGCAATTTTTCCCCGCCAGCGCGAAAAGGGTTGAAAGTGCGTATGGACATGGAAGGACAAACACCCCAACAACGAACACACGCACACGCTCTGCGGCGTTGCCAGATTGTCATCGCATCTCGCCCTCATCGCTCTTGGCATCATCGTCATCGTCGCGGCCTGGAACCCTTTCTCTGACGGACTCCGTCCCGCGTTGGCGGCCATTATTATTTTCCCTTCCTTCCAGCTCTTTCACTTGCTTCGGACCACCTTCACCTCTCCCCCTGGGTCCTGCTCCCCCTCCGGTTTCTTCGACGTTTTCGTAATTTTCTTAAAAATATTTTGGCAGTAAACTTTCTAGATTTAAGCCCTTCGCAGCAGCTTTCCTTTCCTCCTCCACCCCCAAGTCCCGCCAAACCATTCCCGAGGTTTTGCGGTTTGCACGGCTTTACGGCGGCTCCCAGTGAACTCTTCCACAGTCAGCCTCCCGTCCTTCTCCTGCTCCCCTCGATGGCGACCAGGGAACTCGCGTTTTAATCTCATTTTATGAAATGAAAATTTTTCAATTTTTCGACAAGAGATAAACTTTTTCTACTTGAATGCGTAATTACTCGGCTTTCGAATGAAAATGCTGTGAATTCTCGTCGGGCTCTTTGCTGACTTTTGTTGGTCACCATAGCCGCTGGAGATGCGATGCTGCCGCCACTGCTGCGGTGAGCGAAGCCGCTGCTTCTGTATCCGTTAGCGTTGATTTCCATAATGGCGGACGATAGAAGCTAACTGTTAAGATTATTAAAACGTGTTGAAATACAGGCTGACTTATGATGTGGTCAGCTGAGTCGCTCATTATAAGCGCTGATGAAAGGGGTCATCAAGGATTGGGGCAAGAACAAAAAAGGTATCCTTCTTTACATTACATTTGAAAGCATAATTAAAACCGAACTTTTGAAGTAACTTTTGCATAAAATAGCGATGAAATGTTATGTTATATATATGACAGAAAAATAGAGTTGCTGTGGACTAAAATAACGGAGATGAATCAATTCTGTAAATGCCATTATTAAAAGACTTTTAAGAGATTTCTAAAAAAAAAAATTAAATCGTAAGATTGTGGAGTAGAACAACATTTTACCTCGATCAGCCCAAAATCAAAAGAGAAATCACAGGCCCAAAACAATACCTACAATACCTACAAGTAAGGGACTAAATAAACAAGCTGCGGAGGAGTACGGAAATTTTGCGTCGCGATAAGTAAAAATTAATGAGAGAAGCTTCAGTTCACTGGACAGCACATTAAATACAGGATGCCCAAAGAAATTATTTAATTAAATATATTGATTTCTAAAAAATCTACAATATATTTTGTAAACAATCCAACTAATACCAATTACCACAGCCTTTTTCTAACTATTTATCTGCAAATTGAAAAGCAGAATTAAAATGATAGAAGCACCCTGTGCTTGAATATAATGTCCGTATATGGATAGCAAAAACAAAAAAGGAAACCCCTAAAAGAAAGAAAAAATGCAAACAAAACGGAAAACAAAAAAATGTCTGAAGATGGTGAAAAACTTTTCCTTAACTTTGTTTTTGCTTAATGAGCAAATATACACACACACACGTAACGTCAGAAAACGCATTAAAAAATGCGTTAAGGGCGCGTTGCCAAGAGCCCAGAGAACAAATATTAATTTCTTGGCATAAGCGGCCTGCACACACACGCACATAACTCACAGATATATTTACATTCTTAAAAAAAAGTACATTTAAAAGTGTTTTGGGTTTTTGGGGAGTTCGAAGGAGTCCAAATACCCTTGCCACAGGGGTTGATTCTTATGATACCCTGCACTTGTTACGAAAAGTAGAATCAGTCGACCATACCGTTTACCCTAGATAGACTTAATATAATAAAGCTTTCTAAACTAGCCTGCATTTAAAAATCTAGTTGTTTCCAAATCATATTCAGTTTTTCAAAGACCTCTTTGATTTTTATTTTAAAAATATATTTTTATGCGCAACTAGGAAACGAATGCTCCACAAGGGTATTGCAGGTATCGGCTCTCGAAGCTTTCGTCCTTTTTTGTTTCAACTTTTTGTTGGAAAAAATGCCCGAAAATTCTCCACAGAAAAACGTTAAAAAATTAGCATCGGGCAGCGCTGATGCAAACACATGTCGCTTTGGGTGTTGCCTTCCGTCATTAACCACCCCACCATAAATCCTACCGCTGAACATCTCCTGTCCTCTACACACCCATATTCTAAACTTGACATAAATTATTTGGACTCATTTAATGTGCTGCTGCTGAGGCATCGCTTTTTTACGATTTTCAATTTTTATTCTAGCTTTTCTTTGCCACCCTTCGAATGCGTTTTTGTTCTCTCTTTGCGTTCACTTAGTTTGGGGTATATTTCTGGGTAAAAGCAAAGAAATTTTGTTGGAAAATTAAAATAATGTGTCCCCTGTCGCCGCCAGACGCGACTCTTAGCCTTAAATGTGATGTGGATGTAGTGGATTTTATGTGTGAGACTCAAGCAAAGAATTTTAACGAAATATGTACGAAGCTGCAGCAGGTTTTTGGGATTTTTGCGAAACGATAATCTGTGTAATTGTCCGCGGAAAAACCCGTCTTAGCCTGTGGTCATGGATGCACTATCAAGGCTTTATTTGCCTGTATAGCATTTTTTGTTGTTTTAATTTATACAAGCCCCTAAGGGTCAAGCGAAATCAACCAAACAAGCCCTTCGACCCTTGCAATCTAAAGGTAATTACCGCTACTTGAATTGACAATGCGGCTCATGTCATGTTTGCTTTGTCGTCCAACCCCCTAATAACACGCTCGTTAATTCGTGTTCACACTGACCACACCACACCAAACTGACCAGCCGAGGGGAGGTGTAAAACAGGAAGTGACCAGGCCAACCCAACGTGAAGTGGTCAGTTGGGTCAACTGGTTTATAGCTGACCCGCTGACTTCTGAAGTGTTTGTCCTGCTTTATAGTTTAATTCTGTGTGACTTTTCGCTTTGGGCAGTGCATAAATTAGCATTATTCGTTGAGGGGATTTTATAGCGGTCATTGGGTCAATTAGCATCGTAATTGATGGGCTAATGGCGTGTCGTAAAGGGGGAAGCCACCGATCCTACATAGTAATACAAGCAGAAAAACAACGACTTGATCTTGTTTTCAAATCGAATGGCCTAATACAGTTAATATATTTCCCTAACCAAGGCAGTGTTTATATCAGGAGTTTAGCAAGACGGTCCGCAGCTGCTGCAGCATCCACCCCCGCAGCAAGGTCCACACGGTCCACTATAAAATCCGCATCGCGGTCCGAAACAGCGGCCACTGAAGCATGGACTGCAGCAAGGGTAGTAGCAGGTTCCACAGCACGGTCCGCAACACATGACGAGGAGAGAGTACTGTGAGTTCTAAACGTCACAATTTATTATAATAAGAAAAAAATAGTCCGAATTTTGAAGTACTCTTACTTGTACGACGAAGGTAAAGACAACTTGAACAATAAACAATAAATTTTGATGTTGTCGTGTTGAAGGCAGGTGTAAGACTAAATATATCTGAACACTTATTTGACAAACTACAGAAAAGGGAACAAGGCTAACGTGATTTAGAATTTATTTTATTTCCTACGACGATTTTATTAATTTGATAAAAGAGGTCTAACAACTTTAATTTAGTTTTCTTTAGAGAAAGGGTTAGGACAATAAAAGCTTTTATAGAGTTGGAACTCCATCAGCAAATTATTTTACGGGCGATCCATTTGTAAAGCAGTTTCCGTTTTGCATCAGAAACCCATTTATGGTAAAGTTATAAACCAAAACGAAAACAGTCCTTGGAACCTTACCAAGTAATATGTCGAAAAACGCGTTAGTTTTCATTAATTTCCAAATATGCCTTACCCTAATCACCACCCACCTCACACACTCTTACACTTATGCAAATTAACGGCACCACGAATATTAACAAAATCCAGGCCACTCGTGGATAATTAACAACGTCAAATAGGTCCTCGTCCTGTTCGTTTCGTATCGTGCATTACCCTGAGCTCATGTGGTAAATGTGAATGACCACCACTTGACCATTTAGCGAGCCCGTACTCGGCACACGTCCTACAGCCGGCAAGAGTAATTCCAAGCCTAATGACCACTACGCACTTCCGCCGTGGCCCTCTGCAAATCAAGGACTCTCATGCGTATTTAGCGATTCTGGACTTTGGTAAGTATTCAAATTGGACTGACCGAGCACAGTCGCCAAAGTGTGTCGCATATTAAAAAGTCATTTTCCAAGCAAATGAGTTAACATTTTTTCCCTAAGTTGGTTCTGCCAAAAAAAAAAAAACAGTGGAAATGTGAAACGAGAAGGAAGCACATGCTGTTCGACATGAGTTTGACCGGAACTGCCATACGTGCCGGAAATGCGTGATTTTTGGTTTAGTATCGCATTATATTTAGGTCGATATGTGAAAGCCCAGAGGGCTTATGCTAACTCATGTCTAGCAATGAAAATTAATTTACTTTATTATAATATTTTTGTTGAACCAACGCTAACGTTTAACTTTTTCTGTTTTACTTCTTAAATAAATGCCTACCTCTAATGTACTTCTTTTAACATCAAACGAAATGAATATTAATGGCATTGGAGTATTCACAAAAGCTCCTGACAGCCTCTTTGTTTAATCATACTCTTCCCTATTCCTCCTGTATGTTTGCTTCATTTGAATTCTGATTGTTTTTTTTTTGGCGAACGTCAACTACAAATCCTTGAAAATCATAAATATTCTAAACGGTCCACGTTCTGTCTCCCGTTTGCGTCATGCGATTGTTGATGGTTGAGTTTTTCCGTGGATCGGCTTAGTTTGCTGGTTCTGCCCACAATATTCTCTCAACCACTTTTAACGATTTTTCGGTCGGACTCGTCGTCGTCAGGTCTCCTGAATGTTCCCGCTTCCCACTGTCATCATGTTTTTTATAGTGCCAGTGGAGCGTTCAATCTTTGCGAGCCTTAGCTTCAGACACAGCCAGGACTGTGGCTTTGAGTATCAACTCGGGATCGATTCGTTTTCTTTCGGCTGGGCGCTCTGGTTGTGTTTGTTGTTCGGGCCTGTCATCTGGCTAAGCTCTAAAAATTAATGATGCGCAGCACATTCGAGAGTCCCTGCTGTCATTGGCTGGGCTGGATATTCAGGATATTGGTAAGTATGCAAAAAAAAAAAAAAAATTAGAAACAAAATTCACATTCGCTGCTATAAGCTGCGGCTTAGGTTCGCTTGCTCATTGATGAAAATTAATGAGTGTGCGTGTTGTGCTCCGCAAACATTCAAAGGAATATTTTCGGAGATTCTGTACTTGTTTCCTGCCCCGGGACCTAGCGCGGTCTCAGCTATCGCGCATTTGCCTCACAACGAGCTACAGACTCAGGACTAATTTGCATAATTACAGCCCGTAATTTTTTTCCTCTTTTACGCAGACAAAAGTATACATACGAATTGCTTGTGTGCGCCCTTCAGCAAGGGGACGCTGTTTCCTTTTTTGTGTATGGCATTTTTTTTACTTGATGTTTGTTTATTACGCAATGGTACACACGCACTCACACACATTGGCTTGTTCAATTTTTGATTTCTAACGAACAAATACCACAGTCCACGCATTGTACATACACAAATAGGGAGAGCGTGACAATATCCTTTATGTTCATATGCATATTCACTATTAAAACTAAGCAACGGCTTTTAAATATGTAAATTCGTTTAAGGAATTATAGACTAGCAAATAAGCAGTTAGAAAGTTTACTAGGCAAGAGGGATAGCAAGCTTAAAAGAAATTTCAGCAAATCAGCGGAAGTATTCACACTTTTGCAGCTCGGTGGAATGAGTACTTTAGTATGATTATAATATTGGCACTGAGAACATGTACCTAGGCTTAGAAAAGTGGGTTACTTTCTTAAGTTTTTGTGCACAATTAAGATAGTAAATAATTTAATAATTTAACCACATACGACAAAACAGAAAAAATAGTTACTTGGGCCATGTTATGTGGCAAGGAGCTAAGCCTAAATCTTTAGCTGATGAATGAATAATTGTAAATAATCATGTACTACTTGTTATAAGTCTGCTATAATAAAGATTTAAATAAGTCCCACTAAAATCTCATTAACTTTTTGTTTGGCGAGAAATGTTTTCCCACTCTAAACTTTTGAAGCTACACAAGTGCAACCCTCAAAGTAATTTCCTTTTTTTTTCGTTTTTCGGGGTACATATACAGATTTTTAAACTAATTTCAAGACGCGCTCTTCTCTCTTTTCGGCTGGATTTTCTCTCGATTCAAGAATGGAGTCGTCGGACTCGGGACAGTGCGGATTCGAGTTCATTCCACTCATTAGCATGTGCTCGGGGTACAGAGGAAAAAGGGAGTGGAGGGTAGGCAGCTTTTCTTGTCTGCCGTCTTCTTTAAATTTATCGATTTTCTTGGGTGGGTCGCACTGCTCTTTACCGTTACTAGCTAATGAGCTGCACTTGTGTTCCGATTTGCTGGACTCTTCTCGGTCCGGGTGTAATCATTCAACTTTGCTGGCATCGCTGATTATAATCAGCATAATGTGTACTCTCTTACACTTCAATAGTTCACGCCACGGATCAGTGGAGCTCCGCTCGGTTCGTCCTGACCGGACCCCTCCCTTTCCCGGGGCACTGATGCGTATTGAGAGTGGAATGGAAAGACGCTTCTCTGCCATCTTTCTTATAGGCTCTAATAACCGTAATCAGGTTAACGTTAACGTTCAGTTTACCTACTGATTTGCTGCCACTTGGCAGTCACTCCTATTCCGGCCAGGCCACGGTTTCTGCTCAGTGAATGTGTGAACATTCAGAGCCTAGTTTCTGCGGAGCCGTTTCCAGTTGCAGATTGCCCCGCAGGTACTAGCACAGAAGATTTTAGATACTCGATTTTAATCAAAATGGTGAGGCTTCTCTGGCCAGACCCAAATCGTAGCCGCTGGTCCGTTGCCCAGCCGAAAGACCTTTCTCCCGCACGTTAGCTGTTTATATAATTATGATATTTGATTTAATGACGACTTGCTTCCGAAACAATCCAATCAAAAAATTTGATTGAAGTGGGCGTCGCCGCAACCAAACGGCCAAAGTAACTTCTGCTGCCTGCCAGACGTGAAACTATTCAAAAGGTCAGGCGGCTGAAAGAGTTCCTTACACTTGCTAATGGTTAACCAGCTCCGGGAATTGTTTTAGCTGATTTACTGTAATGGCCCACACCGAGAGCTATTCAGTGCACTCAGTACAGTTTTCCAGCAACTTTATAACCACCTGATCAACCCACACACTCACATGGCAAGGTATTAAATTCTTAATTTGGAATCATTAGCAGGCCGGGCACGCTGGACAAGGTGGCGAAGTTAGCAGCAGTCAGAGACTCCTTTCTGGGCATTCTGGATCCAGGAACACGAGTGTGCACAAGCAGTCTCCACTGTGCCTCGCCAAGGGCGAAGTCAAGGCGGCAAAATTTAATACCCATATATCGTTACAGGCTGCTCCACAACACACACGGAATGGCAACAGTGCTCCGGGATTCGATCCGCGCGCACCTCCCTCCTGCTTTGGATTTTTAAATTGAAAATAATAATTTTGCGCACTCAATTTTCAGCGATTTGTCAAAACATTGTTTATTGTCGACGCCAAGTCCCGATCCTCGAATCCTCCGGCCCGACTTCACATCGCCCTGCCTCTGTTCTCTGTTCCCTGTTCCCTGTCCGCTGTCCTCTGTCCTCCACTGCGGCGGCGCACTTTAAGTTAATTGAAATATTTCAACGATTTTCGCCCTGTGGTTTCTTCTACCTGCCGTCGTGTGTCCGTCTTCGGGATCAAAGGGGATTCCTCTCTGCATGCGGCTGCGATCAAAGAGCTTTTTGCATATTCCCTCGGTTCACTTCCCTGGCTGCCTTTTAATAGAATTCAACGCTCATTTCTATCGCATGCGATTTATTTCCTTCGATTTTCGGTTCACGAGTCTTTGCCCCTCGGAGTTCAATATTGATTTTTATTGCCATTTGACCGCTAGGCGCCATATTGCTTTTAAATTGAGTGATTATTGCTCTTGGAAAAGCCAGCCAGTATTGATATGGGAAAATGTAAGCGGCAAGTGCTGGGAGGCAATTTACTGGGAGTCGAAGAAAGGATCGTGAACAGCGTCTGATTAGCTTTGCTGAAGAAGTGGGCATCGTTTTTCTTGCTAGCTTTTAGTAGTCGAAACCTGTTCTTAATAATACTAAAACGAATTAGGAAACCATCAATAACAAAGAGGCATAGGTTGTGTTTTATAAACCTGAAATAACTTGGATCTCAGCCCGGGAAATCAGAACCCGCTTGAAATGATTAACTGCCCCATAAGCTCCAGCCCAATGTCTACAAGGCTCTTGTCACTTGGCCAGAGGCCTGCTGAGCACTTTCTGAGGTAATCCTGGGCTTTGTAGCCTACAAATTTGCGGCTTGTTAGTTCTCACAGGCTGCACCTCATCATACTAGAACTCCCGCGTGCCCAGCCCACTGTATCTGGCATCTGGCAGCGCATAGGCAAATGGTTTTCCTTCTGTGAGTATATGACTGTCATACGCCATTTCCAGTGCTGCGTCCGGCTAAAAATTGTGTACAATGTCAGCCAGCATTCAGAAATCTGCCAACGCCCCAAAAGTTTCTGAGCCGTCGGAAGGCAGCGCGTAAATCTTTTGCATAATTCAGTGCCTGCTTTTTCTTGTGCCTCTCCAGACCCACTTGAGGGGCCACTTCCACCTCCTGGCCCAGCAGCTGCCTGTCACACCAACGGAACGGCTCAGGCCCATGCCACCACCACCCTCACGCACTGTCCCCACAGTCCTTGTTTGTGTCCGTCCAGTGAAGGGCAGAGAGCCCTCTGTCTGTACCCATTCTCCGGCAGCATCTTGCTGGGTGTCCTTCATTCGCGCCCAACCCACCCTTGGCCTCATCCTGGTCGCGTGCGTTTTATAGTTAAACATGCCACCCATTTAATAATCATCCCTCCGCGTTCCTGTAATGTCGCAGCCACATGTAAATGATTTCTTCCCCGCCCTGCTCCACACTTTGCTACTTTCTCGGGCTCTGTTCAAACGCACTCTAGATGTCCCCTGCTTATGTAGATGTAGATGAGTGTATATACACTTTTTAAAACTTATCCCAGAGCTCCGGTTGGGAGCGTGTTCAGAGCCAAGAGTTTTTTCCTTGGTCTCTCGGGGCGTCATTTGTACAAAGCGAAGGTGAAGGATTTTTCAATTCCCGTTGCTGCCCCTCACTTTACGTGTTTAGCTTCTTTGTTTTCGATTGTGCCACTGTGGAATGAATTGCTCTAAGGCAGCGGCATTCCTTATAGCCAGTTACATTGCAGACTGAGCCCCACTGTTCGAAACGCCAATTTATTTCCATCTACGCACTTCGATCCTTCTTCATTCACCTTAATTTTTATTGCATGTAAACGAAGCGCTGGTCAGGGGAGTGAAGTCAAGTCCGCTTCCTGCAAGGACTTGGGGGTTTATTTTTGGGATTTCCTCAAAGGGGGCTGGGGTGAAGTTGCCATTTTTATTTATATAGTAAACAGACTGAAATTATTTTAAGTTGGAATATAGATTTTTCTGGGTCCTAGGCCAGCCGTCACCATAAGAGCCAATTCGACATAAAGCCTTGTTTTATCAAAGGATCTCACGTGCAATTTAACGAATTTGGCAAGACACTTAGAAACAAGGCACAAATCTGAGGCGGTGGACAGACAACCACAGCTACGCAGTTATACTCAAACGCCCATTCGGTTACTTCTCCCACTTACTCCTACTCGCAAAGCGAAGTTTACACGAGCACTGGAAGTGGAAGTTGCGCATGCGCAGTTGGCGTTCTGCGGCGATGATATCGGATCGGAGTGGAGGCATCGATGCCTGCCTGGCACGAAACATGAACTCGCCAGCCTCAAATATAATATTTGTATGCGTTATGGGCACATGCGGTCCCGGGAGGTGTAAGGAAGCAGTTGCAGTTGCAGAAAGGCTTGTTAGTCGGGCTGCCCTGACCATGGCTGTTTGGCTGTGGCCACCATCGTCATCATCTTCGTGGCCTAAGCAGGCATTGAGTTGTGAACGCTAGTTACTCTGGGTCCGTCCTGCGATCGCTGGGGCTTTGGCAGGGGAACCCTGGGGTCATTTAGCTTCTTAAATGTAATTCGACGTGTTCGTGCGGTATTTTTCGGCAACACTTTGCAAGTGATTCTTGCACTTTAACCAGCCTGGTTAGCTTTGCTTCCTGAAAGTATTTTCTGACAGGGTTGCCAAAGCTTGTTTGGTTAAAGTCATAGCACACCTTTTCCAAGGAAATACGTTCTTAAAGTTCTAAAAACTAATTGACAGCCTATTTGGGCACTCTGGCAACCTTTCTCTGGCACTAGCGAATTGTTTAGGAGATAGCTGGACAGCGCCAGCAAAATAATATAAGAAGTGTAGAATGTCTTCCAAATGGCTGGGCAGATGATCGCCTAAAGGCTAACTCCGGTAAATTTCATTGTTTTCCGGTGTCTAAATTGTTATCCTTCGCACCGGAGTCAGCCAACCTTCCTACATTGGAACGGCTGCCCCCACAGACACATACGACTCCCGAGTACTTGGATCCCCTTCTCCACTTCTTCACGAGTTTTTCCTGCTTTGGCAGCCTTTCTGCTACTCAGTTGGCTGGACTTTTGTTACACCCACAATTGTGCTCTCCCAGTCCACTTCTTAGTTTGCGGCACTTTTGCACTTGAAATAAGATCGCCAATGGATCAGACACTCGAGTCATGGAAATGATTTATTTGAGCACGCGCACTTGAACCCACAAAGTGAGCCCCCGAAGCTTATTGGTAGTTTTAAAGCCCCTGCTATCAGTGGGCAATTAATCCGAGTGATTGGTACTTTCACGCCCACATAGAGTTTAGGTTCGTTGAAAGATGGAGGGAATTCCAAAAGTATCGAATGGAGAACGAAAAGCATCAACAGGAAACGAACGGTGATTGCCTTTTGGATGGTTTTTTTTATAGAAAATTTAAGAAGTTCTTGCTAATATATTAAGTACAATATTTATGTTGTTTTTTACATTAGCATAAATCTATCACGAAAACAATAACCAGCATAGAGACAAAATCATTTTTGTTCGGGCTCCAATAACTTCAGTGTAAATTAAAGACCTTACCCAAAATACCTCATATATTTGTCCTGTATTTGCAAATCCCTGCTAGTTCCAACCAATTGCTAATTTGAAGGAAAACATTTCAAACTCGTTCGTAGCGAATCGTGCAGTGAATGTCAGAGCAACCACCTCGCAGCCCGATTCCTTGCCCCCAGAACAAAGATAAATGACAGCAATTGACTTCATTAGCAGTTAATGTCGAGCAATGCATCGCATGGAGAAAGCGTGTGTAATTTTTTATAACAACAAACAAAACGTCAGCATGTTCCCTCTACCCACTGGCCTCGGTACAACCACCCACCCACCCATCAGTCCAGTAGCACATGCCATCTCCACGCACCCCATTCCTCGAGGCACTTGCCAAAACCCCCGGAAAAGTCAGGGTAAATTTGCATACGCATTTCGCTTGCATCGCTGGAGGCAGTCGCAGTAAGCTGGCCGCAGTGACTCCATTACTGCGGACCCCGGGACAGACAATGAAACCATCAAAATCCAATGAAATAAAATAAAATTCCAATAAAAACATTTTGGCAAAAGGGCAACCAGGGGAGAGTTCTGCGCCCTTGGCCCCGGCTCCTGGCCATGCCTCTGTTGACATCCCTTTCAGGGGAAGAAAGTGTGTGCAGCCAACCAAAATCTGCACATATAGAAAATACGAGCCACCACCACCCACCCTCAGCCCACATCCCCCGCACCCGTCGACGTGTGCTTGGGATTTTGCGAATTTTCGCAACGTCGTGGAAAAACCACTGGAAAAACTGTTTTCTCTGTGCTGACGCTGTGCTGGTGTTTGCCTTTACCCTTGTTAGCGGTTTCTGCCATGCGATTTTGCTAAACTGTCAAATGTCAACATGACACTTGGTGGGTTTCGCCAAACAAGGGCAAGAAGGGAATGGGAGGACACTCCAATACATTCCTCCAGTATGCAAATAATATATTGTTTGGTTATTTGCAAATCTCAGCTTCAGACATTTAAACTTTTTCACGTACTGACTGTTTTCACGAGCTATTAAGAATTTAAGCGAATTCGATGCGTACTCGGATGAAATTGCTGAGTGGCAGGCGAACGAAAACGTGGCGAGTGCCACAGTCACAAAATCAGAGCGAGATACAGATACAGATACGGGCAGATCCACAACATGCAATTACCGACATATGCCACACATATCCACGAGCAGCAAACAAAGGCCAAGTAAAGTAATTCACTTTGACTAGCCAGTTGGCCAGCTCTGCGACTGCTCTGGAGTTCAGTTTGCCTTTGGAGCCGCACAATTTACGATGCATATTGGGATCAGGCCACGTTATACGGTGTAATCGTTCCACAGACGCTTGCTGCACGTTCCGTGCAAATTGGAACAGAGCCATGCTGTTGATGGGCAGGGAATATTCCCTTTAGACCCTCGTTCCTGGCAGTCACATCAACCTCACCGCTATCAAATTAGGGTTTGCTTAGCTTTTGGCTTACTCTGCCTTGGCTGGTTCGAATTGCGGTATTCGCACCATTTAACCTTGAGAAAAGTAGTCTCAGAGAGATGTAAAAATTATAGAAAGGTCAAAAATAGAAACTTCGAACTTTTCATGTGATTTAACGAAGCAAACTGGTCAGCATGTATTTGCCTTTTTTACTTGTTATAGTCCTGATTCAGTCTCAGTTACATCCAATGTATCACGAGCGGGTATTTAACACCACTTAGCGAACATCCGTGCCAGCAGTCGCTTCTGGAACCGGTCTGGAAGGGCCAGTTTCGAGCCCTTCTTCAACTCTTTTATTTCGTCTACAAATTACAACTTAATCAGGAATTGACCCACAACACGAGTGCGATTCAAAAATTAGCGGAGGGCAACGGTGGCGGGCAAACAAGCAGGGGAAACGAAACGGTGACAAGCAAAGGTCACCCAATGTCCATGACGACGACGGATTTCGGGCAGCCGACTGACCGCACGAACAAATAAATGGACACGGGTCGGTGGTAGAGGTCAGTTTCAGTTTCAGCCCCGGTAGCAGCAACAAAGGGTGGGCAATCATAATAAAAAGAATTCGTAAAGGGGTGTCGATTATCCGTAGGGGTGAGTGCTTCAGGCGGAGGGCGGCAGGCCAGAGGCTACTCAACGTTGCTGTCGCTGTGTTGTTGTTTCTGCTGCTCCTGGCAGCGGCCGCAAATCAATTAAGGTGGCAAATCATAACGAAAAACGGCAGACCGGTTTTTTCAGCGTTTCAGTTTGTCGGCTTTTCAGCAGGTTGACCTAGGTCGAAACCCGTAGCCCTTTTTCAGGACCAACAAAGGGAGCACTCAGGGGAAGTCTGCGAAATCAGCACAGCCGTTAAATTAAGCGTCCGGAAATAAACGGAAATGCTTGCTTTAAAAGCCAAACAATAAATTCGCAGCAGAAGACTCATAGACCAGCAATAAAAAAGTTTTATTAACAACAATATTCCAGAAAATAAAACATTTCATTGGCCCTTCTTTTGTCTTACATAATGCAAGGCTGTCAAATTTTCTAGTTCTCATAACAATTCCACTCCCAATCGTGCGGTTTCCTACTAAAATTCGTATTTGTACTTATTTGTAAAATACCAAAAGATAAGTACGGGCGAAATAAAGAAAGGCTAAAATATTACACGCTCCAGAACGTGACCAATGCAAATGCATATGAGTCGGTGGGAAGGGGTGAGGTGAAGAAGTCAACTTAATTGAACTTTGCGGCCCAACGTGTTGCTTTTGCGGACGGGAACTGCTGCAGACTCTTGGCCTCAGCCTTCATGTAGATCATCTGGACGGCGAACAAGAATAAAAGCTGGCCCTTACACTCCTGCTCGCTCGCGTGTGTATCGCAGCTGGAGGATCAGCAGCGGCAGCAGCCGAGGAATGGAATTATCGGTCACGTAGTAAAACAAACATTTTTATAAGAATGCCATACGTAAGCTTCGGCTTTGGCTTTGGCTTTGGCGCATTCATGTCCGAAGAGGAGGACTTGCCATGGAAACCCCTTATAATGGATGATAATCGTTTATGGATTGCAGTGGGACCAGGGACCTTCGGCTGAGGCATTTTGGCAATGCCTGTGAAGCGCCACTTGCCCACAGTTCGTGTATGGAAGTTCGGTCTGTCCGTCAGACTTGATCGCGTTGCTCTCTTCGGTGTGGGAAGTGGTCAACCTCTCGCCACTTTCAATCACCCTTTATGGACAATGACTTAAAATGAGGCTTACAAAATAACTAAGTACAAAGTACAAATTGCTTAGCAGGTGAATGTGTGTGATAGATTCCGATTCATGAACAATTTTCCACAAAATGAAGCTCAAGCCCCTTTGCAGAGTCGGGTTGTATGACAATCAGATAATAATACCTCCGAGATACACGGCAATTCCCTTTATAACCATGAGCCGTTGACAGGCGCCGCATGCTGCCCCCAAGGGGGCGGGGGTGGGCGGCGCTTGGGCAGAGAGCTCGCTACTTTGTCGGCGTGCAAATTTATTCTGGGAACAAGAATTTATGACACGCAACTTCGCACACCCGCTGCACGTAAACAAACATACAGCCTCACCCTCCCAAAGGCAGCCAATAAACTAAACGACGAGCCATCCTCCTCTTCAAATCCCCCCTTCAACGTTTGCAAAAAAGCAGGGAAGGAAAGAATCAGGCTTACCCTAATTTAGTTTGGCTTTCACTTTCATATTCTGTGTTTTGGCAAACGGCAATCGGCGAACGGAGCGACTGGCGGCAGGACTTTCTCCTGCATCCCTTCCTTCCCATCCCCCGACAAAGTGAGCATCTACCCCTGCGACTCGGGTTTTCTATTTCACGTCATCGCTTTGATTGCAATTCAATTGCAAAATTGGCAAAAACATCAATTTCATGCCGCCGCAGAACAATCATCAAGTGCCAAACCATTACGTAATCAGCAGCAACAATGGCGGGGGTGGTGAAGGGGGAGGGCGAGGACGAGGACAAGGACGAGGACGAGGGGTGTGACCCAACAAGTATTGGGCAAACATGTTACCCATATCCTAATCCTGCGCCCTGCTCAGCGAACCCCATAAAGGATACTTAACTCGACTTTACACAATCTGATTTTCGGCTTGCAAATTTTTCCTCCTGCGTGGCGCACTTTTCCGAGTTTGCCAATTTTCCTATCTCGTTCCTCGTGCGGGAGAGGCAGAGGCAGAGGGTGGCTTGTTGTGGTTGTTGATTTAGTGGTGTTGTGATTCGTGGCTCTTCCATTGTTGGGTTCGGGCCTTTTGTTGTTATTGTCGTTCTTGGTGTTCAAGGTAACCAGGAAATATTTGATAAACGGTTCAATCGCATTTGCATTAGAATAAGTAACGGAAAAGTCTATCGGCAGCGAAAGGAGAGCAAAAATTGTGAAAGGGATGTTCACTTAGTGCGAATTTCGATCAAATTAGCGGCCTGGAGGCCTGCTTTACTGTCATGGCAGCGAATTGGCCGAAGGGAAAGGTAATTGCTAATTTTTAACTTTTCCGATTTAATGACATGCTATTTACTAAATATTTTTTGGCGGTAGCAAAAAATTCACCAGTAGCCATTACAGCAAACTCAGTTTCTCGTTTTCTGGAGTATATCATTCCTTTCAAGGAAAGTGCTTACCGCTCCAACTTTTGTTACTCGGCAGTTACTCCTCGACACTCAGACTTAGTATTATGCTAATCCCAATTCATGCGCTACTCGACGGGAAAACAAATCAATAGGCTCATGTGCAGCATCCAGAGCTTCAGCAATCCCAACCAAACCCAACCCTCGTTACTGGGGCGATTGAAAATGCTAATGGCACCGCCACCTAGCTGCCTGAGTCGGCCTGCTGTCGCTCAAAAAGTTCCTGCCACCAAATCCAATTGATTTCAACCAATTTCTCAAACTCCTCCGCCGAAAGGAGAAAGAGAAATGGAGAATAAAAAGAATACGTGCCAGGCGGAAACAAAAAAAAAACGAAAAATAGCAAAAAATCAATTGAAGAAACTTTTTATTTTCCCGCTGCCAGCACAGAAAAGTCTCACGCCCACGCCCCGTACCTCGAAACCCCTAAGCCTCCAGAGAGTCCAAGCACTCCAAGCACCAATGGGTCCATACTCGTGCGTCGCATGAGTGACAAAGAAATGGGAAAAATTGAGAACTAAATCCGGCGGTGCTGCGAGTCCTTCGACAGCTCCGAGGATTCTCATTGGCCGTTGTGCAACACATGGAACATGGATTGTCAATGGAGTTGCGTATCCAAATGGGCAGCCCCCAGCTACACACACACATTTAAACGCATGTACATATATACGAACGAATATATATCGCTGTCTATCCTGGTCGGTATATGTATGTATATCGCAGAGGAGGCTGCTTGCAAATGTAGCAAATAAAATGCAAAAGATGCCAAATAAAAAATGACATTTGGATACAAATCGAAACCGGAAGGCGATGGTGGATGGACCCGGGCAGAGGAAGTGCGGAGAGAATTTCAATTGAATATTTAATGGCAGCCAACTGCTGCTCAGATGGCTTGGGCGTTGGGGTGAGCGAGGGATTGGAATTCCGATTTCTTTTGTGGTTACGAGCCTTCTTCGGCTATCGAAAAAATATGTTCTCCGTATTATACTTATTTTGAAAGTGGTATTGCAACTATATTAGTAGAAATAAAATACAGGAATATCCCTTTCCAATACTTGTATTTTATATACCCAAGGGAAAACATTTGGAAACATTGAAGTTACGTAATCTCATCGGTTTTACGAAATACCATTTTGATTAACACTTCAGAGCGAAAACCATACACGTGTCATTGAGCTTGACACGCGACTATTGGGCATTAATAAATTTTATATTAAACAAAGCGACAGAATTTTAGTGCTACGATTAAAAATACTTTTCAGTTAAAATCGAAATCAACCCAACATAATGGAGAAGACATTCAATTGATTTCGGCTTAAAGCGCTCCTTGAGTTGTCAACGTTTGCCCGGAAATTGGTCATTATGTGCAACGTCTCGAGCAAACTTCACGTGGCTTTTGGTCATTATGGCCAAGCACAGAGTAAAGAACGAAAATGAAAATATAAAAAAACCTTGGGAAAACTTGCGCTTTTTCTTTTTCCGGCAGTCCATTGTGCTTGGCAAGACGGCAAAGCGAGGTGCAGAGGAGAGCGAAGAGCGAAAAGCGAAGAAAAAAGCCATCCAGGCGAACTGTTGTTCAAAGTCAAGGCGAAATCTTAAAGTAATAAAGTAGCCGCCATCGCGAGGTCAGTGCCGGACCTGGTCCGAAGTGTGAATGACCTTAAAGTGACCCGTTTTCCAGCTCCGCATTGTGGCTGCGTCGGCTGCTCTTCCGCGCTTTAACTTCCGCGTTTTACCCCACCCTCTGCCGCCCAGGACTTGGCCTTGACTTGAATAAAATTAAACTTTCTTCGGTCCATTTCTAAAATTTCTTCTTTCCATTATTTGATTTTTCAAGCGTTTCCATTTTCATTTGCAAGTGCTTTACGGAATTGCACTGCCTTTGCCAACCCTTTGCCTTTGACTATCATATTTTGCAAGTGGGGGTACTCTACTCCTCTACTCCTTGCAGCTCGCAAGTACTTTTGAAATAATTTGAAACCTTTGTGGGGCCTTTGGGGTTCGCTAAAGGGGTTTCGTTTCTGAATACACGAGTAGTTTTACAAAGACAAGTACTGGCCAGCTGAAACGGCAATTAAGGAGGTCCGCCTGGCTTATCATTTTTATTCAACGGGACCACCAGTCGTATACGCAATTTGTGCAGTATACATAACTCATACGCCCAACTCGACCCTTTTTACTCGCCTTGTCAATTTTAATTTGAATTGCATTTAGTAACCATCATGTCGTATGCGCAATGTATTTGCAGCATAACTCTTGCATTCGTCTCTTTCTCCTCGTCACTCCTTCCGTAGCAGGAAACGTATGAACATACACAAGAACACATGGACATTGCCATTTCAGTCAATCGCATGCGTGCAATGTACTAGCATGTAGATATGTACATAGGGAAAGTGGGAGGGAGAGGCACGAGTACATAAGGCTGCAGTCGTATGTATGATTTTGTGTGCTAAATAAACCTAAACATGCTACCGGGCAGAACTCATTCGTTTCCCATTCGTCGCTTCGTTGGGAGACCCAGCAACACATTAAGTCCAAAACGAATGGATGAGATTTAAAATGAGCCACACACACACACAAGCACACACACAGGGCAAGTGAGCATAAGTACGCAACGAGTACAGAGAATAAATCACACGAAATGCGAATGGAACGAAACGAAACCGAAGCACAGTCAGTACCAAACAGTCTCTTACATACATTCACTCTTTCACCAGGCAGCCTCCCACCTCCCTACCCACTACCCCTATCCATCCTCCTCTTCCTCTCCACACCCCATTCCACCTTCTAACACAAGCAGCAACGACGACGACGTCGCTTAAAAATCCCACAACAGAAGAAAGTGCGGGGAAAAGGGGAGGACCGCTGAAAAAGGGGGGAAGGCGAAGACACACAACCAGAGACATGCAGACGACAAAAAAGGCGGAGTCTAAAAACTGGGGAGCAAAACAACTACAACAACAGCAGCAACAACAACAGCAACGTCAACTGAAAAAGGAAATAAAAATCATGTAAGACTCAGACACACACCCACCCAGACAAAAACACAAAAACACATACACACATATATACCTCTGTATGTATTAAAGCGCCAACTCGTGTGCAGCGCAATAACAACAACAACAACACGCGCCAGTGTGTGTGTGTATATCTATGTGTGAGCAGCGCTCTCTTTCTGTCGTTGGCGCTCGCTCTTTCTCTCAGCTGGAGCTTGGAACGAAAAAAGCGTGGAGCAAAAAAATTAAGCGAATACCGAGTAAAAGCCGGGCTGCGCAGCCGGCAGCGCAGCTGGCGCCTCAGCCGCAGTCGACGTCAACGCAGCGTGTATGACGAATACAACTCGCATTGCACACTCTCATACGTGGCCGGTGGCGGAGCTGGAAAGGGAGTGGGGAGTGGGGAGGGGGAGCTCGGAGCCGGAGAGGGGACGGAGATGATGACGCTGCCTGATTCGTACATGGGTAAATATGCTTACATACGAATGTACCTATGCGAACGTGTGTGTGCGAACATATATACACTCATATATCTCAGGGAGGTGCATGTGTTTTTCAATTTATTTCTGCACGGAGGGAGGGGCGGTAGGAGTGGGGGGATGCACTGGTTTTGGCCCCTACTCGATAACTGATGGAAAGGGAAACAGAGCTTGCAGTATATGAGCATACGGCTTAGGTAGTTCTTGTGGGGACAGAGTTACAGAGGAGAGGGTTCCGAATTAAAATCTAGAAAATTTAAGGCTTGAAAATGAGTGATTTAAAGATAGGAAAAATCTTTAAAAGGCTTATGATTTCAAATATAAATTAACTAATCTTTGGTAAGAATTCAGCTGGGTCAAAAACCTTCTACATAATCCCATTGTCCATGTTTTCTTTCTTAAACGCGTAAATAAATAATAATCATATGCACAAGAAACGCCCAAGCTGATAAGCTGCTCCTTTTCGGGCTCCTTCCTGTGCAGATTTTAGCGACAAAACGCGGCTGAAAGCAAATTGTGCAAATACAAAACGGAAATGTTTCCATCAACAAACGAGGACGAAGCGATCCCTTTTCGCCCAGAAAGGCGAAGGAAGGTGGAGGCAAATAAATTAAAAATCTGACTTAATGCGCAAAAAAAGAATGGCGAAAATCTGTGCATTTGTAAGAGGAAACAAGATATCCCCAAACAAAATATGCCAGTGGACGGGAGAGTTATCTGGAACACGAGCAGCGGCGGAGCACGGGAAGGCACTGGGGGCACTCAGCACATTCCAGTAGGAGTCGAGTGGAAGTCGAAGCCAACTGACGACGCTCTGTCTGTGAGGGAAAAGCACTCAAGCTGGCTGTGTGTGGGGCAGAGAGACAGCGCACTCGTGCGAGAGAGGAAAAGCGGGCGCTCGGAGCGTATGAGTGACTTTTCGGCTCCCTCTCTCGCTTTTGTCGATGTGACTCGGTTTTCTTTATTTATCTGCTGACTCCTTATGTACAGAGACATATAGTGAAAGGGTTAAAAACCTGTGATCTTTGCAGACACCCCCACCAACTTTCCCCTTGTTACTTGGCCATAGTTAAGAGTTGAACTTTTCTTGTCTGAATTATTGATTAATCTTCTCGGTCATTTAATTCGATATGCTGGGTAGAACTATTCTGGACATTTCGCATTGTCTTTAAAATGACAGACCCTTATTAAACATTACCTTCTTTAAGTGTTGTAACCCCTAAGTATTTCGTATAAGCGGTAACCCTTAAAGCTTGAAATTATTCAGTCCTTACACCTGCGAAGCTCATTTATCGCAGCCCCTTCTGCTTAACCTTTAAATTATGGTTATCAGCCTATTTCGGGCTTTGAATGATTCTCAGTGATTTTTCACACAAATCAATGTGCCTGGGCCTGTGCCCTTTTCCCCCTTTCCAACCGAAGCTCTTAAAAGCCTAATTGATAATTTTACCTCAAGACTTCATCATCATCATCGTCGTTCGCAATGGAGGACAACTCCTGTGCTATGCAAATCAATCAGCTTGGCATTTGGGAAAATTAATTTCCTACATTTTTCTTTCCTCGAAAATTAAATGTGAAGAAGTTGGCAATGCCTCCTACTTGGAAAGGGCCACCCAGGTTTGAATGTCTGAAGTATTCGCTAGCCACTGTTTTCAAGAATTAATTAACGGTTCAACGTAGACCCCAAAAATCGTTGGCATTTTGCTAGACGTTATAAATGACTAGTTATCGAGCATTTAACTCGATTATATTTAAGCAGGTAAATAATTTAGGACGAGGTTTCAGTTTCACTGCAGACAGTAATGGCTGAAGTAATGGGCTCACTTACGTAATAATCCATATCACCCCCACAGTGAGTAATATTGACCGCCCACACCAATAAGAGCCTTAAACGTGCCTCTGATCGCGACGATTGATCATTTAGCAAGGGTTCCACCTCCTTTGGCCGGTGCTGCACTTTTCCACATTTTCTGTGGCTTGCAGGCATCGCGAGGTGTTTTCTTATACGCCGACAAGCAATTTGTTGCCATCAACCTTTCAATACTCTCGCAAAGTGTAGAGCAATTTATTCAAAACTTTCGAGTGCTTTGTTATGGCTTAGCATAAAATATTCCCATTAAAAAGCAGCAGCTTAGAAGGTGAACTACATACTGACATTATTTTTTATCCGCGTAAGGGTATATACTTTTTCGTCGTGAAAAAAGATGTGAGATACTTTTTTGTCTTGTTTCAGTTTTGTTTTCAGTCCTTGGTCCAAGTCAAATGTTTAATTTATGGCTTTGGCGATATTATGCTTGCTGCGAGATGGATCAAATATTTTTTCATTCGCTTCAGCATCGGACAAATTTTTGTTTCATGGCACCATTGAGGAGCGAGTAGGTCAGAAAACAGTTTGGCCCTCCTTTTACTTCCAAAGTTTTTGGATAAACTCATTTGCTAATGATGCACTGATTTGTTTACCATTTGGACCCTAGAAGTGAGGCCCTCACAGCGCTAGTCAACTCCGCAGTGGAGCGCCATCGACGGACTGTCAGCTCGAGGTAAACGAGTGAAGAGAAGTTAACACTTTAAGAGGACTATGATCTATTTTGAGCAGAGGCAAAGGCTCGCTGAGCCCTCGAAGAGAGAATAAATGAGCTCAAACAGAAGCTGCAGACGAAAACGGAGCTGCAAATAAAATAGGGATAGGGGTTGAGAGCCAAGATCCAAAAGCCCAGAGTCGAGTGCTTGGAGATCAGAGCTTGCAAAATCGATTTTGGCACCAGCGAGCGGTTGGACATCTTCGACGCTCCAGCATCTCCAGCTTCGTTAGCCGAACTCGCTGGCTGTTGTCTTGGGAAATCTTGTCCAGACGGCAAATTTAGCTGTAAAATGTCATTTCGTGCAGACAAGTTAACAAGGCAAATAATAATGTTGACGGGTTGCATGGACCCAATACCAATCCCAATCCCAATAGCCGAAATCCAGCTCGGCTCGGTCAACTGGTTTACTGGGTCAATCTGATTAGTTTGAGGAGTCTGTCCACTTCCACGGCTCCCTGCAACCAGCTTTTAGTGTCGAAACTTATTCGCGTAACAATAAATTATCGGCGGCGATTATGAGAGCCCCTTTCCCCCGTGGTACGTTGAACTTTCTGTTGACATTTGAGTTTGTCTAATTACCGGCTAAAGTTCAGGCACAGTCCGATGATGGATCAATAGTAGACACGCTACAGATACCTAGATACGGATCACTCCCGGCGGATCATTCCACGCTTCGTTCACACACAGCTCTCAGAAATTTCTCACACTGGCTCCCCAGCAACTACAATGGGTGAAAAATATAATAGACACATTATAAGACCAGACAAAACAGACAAATACCCAAACTACGATTCGTCAATTGTATTCAAATTCATGCAAATGGGCAGCGCCTTCGGAGGCGGCTCAAGAAGAAGTCATCCCATCCCCTTCCACCTCCCGCCAGTCACCATCTCGCCACCTCACCACCAGTGCCCGGTAACGTGCCGTGAAATTGATCTTCACACTTGAAACAATTTGAAAGCGCTCACATGCTGGGCCCTGGGCAGCTCAACTGTTGTCTGTTGTTTCAAATAAACCATTTCAGAGGGCTCGGATCGTTTTCGGCGGTTGTTTGAGTTTGCCCGATCCGCTGATCTGCTGATCTGCTGTTAATCTCGATTAGTTTCTGCCGAGCTTTGGTCGGCGCATATGTCTGACGAGAGACGTCTGGCCTGTGTCTTTGTTTTCATTGGTGTTGCTGTGCTCTTCAGCTGCTAATCACGCGTGCAACATGCCGCAAAGGCAAAGTTACAAAGGGATCTCCGTTGGACCACTGTTTGCCGGAGATTTGAATTGCGAGAAATGTGTGTCAGCTACTTTCCTTTTATAGAAGCGGTAGGAGAGGGAAAAGTGGCAAAAAGTTGCTTCGGTAAAAGAGCTTGAAGATCAGTTTTATACTCATGTTTTGATATTTTTGGACCTTTCTTTCGGCCGAGATGCTCGCAAAGCCCTCGCATCAAACGCATTTAATGCTGATGCGCCGATAAAGCGAGTCCGATAGGCGAATAAAGCGCCAAATAGCGCACAAAAGGGGCAGAAAGCTGAAAGCGGCTCAGGAACCCACGACCCGATCTGGGTGCACAAATCGGTTGTGGCATGATGACGGGCTGCATGAAGACTCGGCGCAGCACCAGCTGACGAACCAGAACAGGGAACACCAGCGCCGACAATTAGAATCAAATTTGGTGCTGGTTCCGCTCTCCTCTCCTCTCCAGTGGAGATGCATCTGCATCTGCATCTAACTAGGAAGGTTGGCCATGACCACATTGTGCGTCACGATGCGGCCTCCGATCGAGATCTCGGACTCGACTTACTCACACACGTGGAGCGGAAGACTCGACTCGACTCGGACTCCCTTTCCCTTCGTTTTGATCCCGACGGCGTGGCCGATGATGCTGCTGATTCGGATCTTCCAGTTTCTATGTTCTGATCTTGATTTCGATTTCAGCGACATGCATTGTTGGTGGGTTCTGGCTCTGCTCTTGTGTTGCTGTTGCTGTTGTGCGCTGGCGACGACTCCCCGGTGCGGCAGCTGCAGCTTCAACTCTGAACTTGCAACAAATTCAAGCGCCAAATTTGAATGCCCCACCACGACGATGAAGATGATGACGATGATTGGGCGCACCCGGCGCAGGGCAGGAGGAGGGGAGTGGGAGTGGCAGTGTTCCAGCGGCGGCAGGAGCGACAGGAGCGTGTTGTGTATGCGATCGGTTGGCTCCGAGTTCCAAGTCGCAAGTTCTACTCGCAGAGCACGGAGCACAGGGCTCCCTTCCCTCATTGTACTATTTTTCTTTTCGTATGACACGACAAACATGATCTTGTTGCGGCAGTTGTTGTTGTGGTGGCTGTTTCTGTTAGTAGATCACTTCGCTCTTTGTGTGGCTTTATCAGTCGAGACAAGCGCTACGTTTATTGCTGCAGGAGTTAAGGAGTTGAGTTCAGTGCAGTTCCTCCTGCAACTCCACCTACACCAGGGAACTCCACTCCCCTCCACTGCACTCCAATCCTCCCCTGAACCTCGCTCTGGGCTGGCCCTCTTGACCACGTGATCACGATTTATTTGCTAGCCTTGCATTGTTGCCGTTCTTGTTGTTGCTGTATGTTTGTTTGGGCCTAAATACCCCGCGTGTTGCTGCTGCTGTTGAAGCAGCCACTGCAACTGTTGCATTGCCGTTACCGCTCCCGTTGCAGCCGCTGCCTCCAAAGCTGATTTCGTTGCTTTTGCTGTTGCTGTTCTGTAGCCTCAAACTGTTCCCGTTGTGTGCTGATGCAGCTTGATCCCATTTTTATTATTTCACGGCAGCAATGGGAATCACTGGTTTTTCTTGGGACTGAGTTTTAATCAAAGTCGCAGCTCGACAGATTTAATTTTTATATATAGCACCCCCGGATCACATTAAAAAACTGATCCAACTAAATTCAGAACAAGTTTAATTGCGATCACACATTTCAACAATGAATGCGATCTCAACCCAGAACATTTGATGCAAAAATATGTACACCTTTACCTACTCAGTTTCAGCCTCGTTAATGAAAACAAGTATTCCACAACCTTTCCGCATCATTGCTCATCCAAAACCAGGTGGAAACCCAATTAGCATTCAGCCTCCATACACCACATTTCAAAATCAGATGATACAAACTAGCAAAAACAGACAAATAGCATGGCCAATTCAGCCAAGATCCGATCTGGGCATTGACAGCAGTCGCAAAAGCAAAAACCAGTTCAGATGGCTCCTTGCTGTTTTTGCTGTTTTTGCTGCAGTCGTCGCCACTCGCGATCAGTCGAGGCAAATGTCGGTCATAATATATTTCTGACCAATTAGAACGAAAACTAATTGCTCAAGAGCCAACGGGGAAGACCGCTGACCAATTAGTCAGGCCAACAAAGCATTAACCACGACGTCAATAGAAGCAGCGAAGAGCACCTCTACCATGTGGCCGAAACCAGTTCCGAGCCTCTCTGGAAGTTGGCCAGCCAACCAGGGAACCCGAAAAGCGCTCAAAACCCACAAACCCACCGAAAGCCCTCGATCCAGCTTAAAGCCGAACTCGTCGAGTGGCCGCGGTCGATCTTGGCCGATCCAAGCCATGTTGCCATCAGTTGCGGGCCAAACGCGAAGCGAACCTGACGCGCAGGCGCACAGTCCAATTGGAAACGCAAGGGAATATCGTAACGTGATCAAATATCGTAACAGCATCGAAGGTCCACGCGCCGCCGGAAGTTCCAACCAAAAACTTATCAGAAAACGGTTAAAGCAAAGCAATGGAAACGAAAGTTAATTTTAAGGTCCAGACAGCAGTTAGCAGCTCGTAAACCTTAAAGCCCAGAAATTAATTAACTTCGAGCGCACGCGAATGCAAATGTAAAATTTTCACGTTGCCTGGCAAACAAAAATAAATTGAATGAGAAATATAAATATTTGGATACATGAAATGCAAATGTCTAACTTTGTGTTTAGCATTTCTCATTTAATAAGTAGCAATTTGATTAAAAGTGAGCAACAAAAAGTTGAGAAAAATTGTCAGAAATCCCGTGTGTCTTTGTGAGGGTCGCCGACTGAGATATTTCCAATATTTGCATAAGTTCACATCGCAAATAAATAATAAAGAATCGCGGGTATTTTTACTCAAATTAAGTTAATTTTAAATACTTCTTAATTGAATGTTAATGGGCACTCGCAGGCCCCCGTGTCGATGTTTCAATGAGCACCTTCAACTTGGCCAGTTCTTGAATACTGCAAGCGGTTTTAACTTGAAGGTAAGTTCAATTAGTTGTACCTAAGAGGTTAAGAGTTCGGGCCTCTCTGCATTCTGTCCCTGACAGTCAACTTCTGTCGTAAAATATGCACAGCCCAGCACGCAAGGCAGAGTTGCGAATATTTTCGTGTAGGAGGCAACTGATTTAATGCAGTAGGTTCTCAAACCACAATAACATCACCATCCTTGGATTTCACTTTTCTAAACTAGTAAATGTGCTTTCGAGTTGTCTATAGGTACTACATGCCGAGGTCAGAGATTTATCGAATTAATATTTGACACGTTTATCCGAACCACACAGGGATGAATCTTATCAAATCTCCTGTTCCCCCGTATTTCAACAAGTTTTTGCAATCAAGAAACCCAAATAATTGCCAAATACCAAAACCGGCTCTCGGGTGGTGCGGCACAAAATAGACTTTTGGCTGCCATGACAGCAAATGTCGAAGTCCAGAAATAAGGTTGAACTGGAGAACTGCAGGGAGCGGGAGGGCGGGTGTCCAGGGGCTGGAGTGGAAAAGACATCCACAAGTCGAACAATGCGAGGCGAGTGAACCAGACATGGATAGCATAAAACGTCATATCCGCAGGGAATTGGCAACAATTACTAATAACAAAAACAATAAAAACCAACAGCAACATACAAAAAGGTTATCAAACTGCTGAAATCAAAACAAATCGCACAGCGAAATGAAGCAATAAAAGCCAAAGCGCCGGCACTCGGTTTGGTTTTCTGGGTTTTCTGGGTTTTCTGCTTTGGTCGCCCGGTCGCTTCTGTAGCCCAGGGATATGGCAAGGATACGACATGTTGATAGTGGGTTTGGTTCGGCTTGGTCTCCCAGCTTTTTGTCCACTTGCTGCTTTGTGCAGTCAGTCGGCCAGATGCCAGCCTTTATTGGGAGCCGGCAAAAACAGTAGCCGACCTGCGAGGCGAGTGGCAGATTCACTCCATATCCAGATCCAAATCCAGATACGTGTTGATGGGGCCGTCCGAAGGGGCGTGCATAAATTTATTGCACAGTGAAAGTGCTCGAATATGCGAATGGGGCCTGCCTCAGATGTGCTATCGTGGGTGGGGCAGGCTAAAGTGTTGACAATTGTGGGAACTGCTTTATTTAAATTTTTCTTAAAATGTCAGGATGTTCGGATTCCCATTAACTATCGTAGGTTGATGCCTATCGACGCTTGCTACCCAAGCACCCTGTTAATGAGCCGACCGAATACTTTATCACTGATCTTGCCTAATTTTGATGATTATCCGGCGCTTCCGAAACAGAAACCCTGCCCATCCCTCATAACTCAGACTGACCTAATTTTTTGGTGTGTAGGGGATTAGCCGCCCCTGTCTTGTGGTCACTAATAGTGTTCCGTCGCTCCTCTGCGAGAACCTGGCAGAAAAGTCCTGCGAGACGACTTTGCCTGCCCCGTGGCTAGACGATGCTAATCTTAACTTTTGCTGCTAAGGGATTTTTGCATTCTGTGATGCTGCTAATGTTTATTTGATTTCGCCTTTGTCTGGCCTGCAGTGGGAACTGGGACAATGAACACTCGGCCGGGTCACGGCAAAGGTTGGCTAATCCTGGCGCTAGGATAATCCTCTATTTAGACATGGCTCAGTCACAAGTCTAGACAATGGTCAGCGCCAGGCATCTCGATAAGCGTAATTTGTTCCCAATTGCAATCAGCCAAATGGGCACGATGATGATGCTCTATGTACTTGACAAAAAGCAGACCACATGTGGGCGGCTCAGATTCGCATTGCCCATCAACTTCTAGGTCAACAAAAGCCTACTACTCCCTGCGGCACACAATGAACGAACAATGGACCACACCACGGCAAACAGAGATTTGCCTTGCTGGAGCTTGGATAACTTGTCCAAGTAGCAAAGTTAAGGTCCCTGCTTTTGGTGTGCCATAGAGATGGTCTCGTGACTTGGTCGTGGTACTGAATGCATATCCAGCAATTCTTTGACACTCGCCATCATTAAAAGAACCCACCAAATCAGCGAAAGAAGCTAGCTAGTTCCCACATCCAACACGATGAATAAGACGCCTTGGGCATCTGCAAATATTGATGTCGATGTCGATGCCATGCAGCTGGCTGCACACAGCGATTTCAATAATATTGTACAAACAATAAAGCCATTTGGGGGGCTGTAAATAAGTATTATTTTACTTATTTTAATTCATTTTTCATACTCGTACGACTAACCCGAGCCTGGCATTTGCATAGATCTTCTTTGTTGGCTAACAGAGCCATCAATTGTCCGACTTTGTTCAGTGGTGATCTGCCCGATCCGAGCCCATTGTTCGAGCTTGCTGCACGTGTGGCAAAACACACAAACCGATTCTCATATGTGCCGGGGTGTGGCCACTCTCGGTATTGAGTACTGAGTACCCCAACAGCCTTGGCACAAAAAGAAGAAGTAAGGCGGCGCCTTGGTCTGAAGGTTGTGAGGAAAACGCTGAAATAACTGCCACTGCCTGGAGCAAATCTGACCGGACAGATCTCAACAGTCAAATGTTACACATAAACACAGTGATTAGCTTCTAGGGGTTTGCTTTAAATCGTAAAGTTGGAACACTTTTTTAGTCGTTTATGATTTTCGTTTCTTCGGCATCGTTTTAAAAGTTTCTAAAGCTGTAGTCCAACCAAACTTTAATTGCGTTTTCTAATTACAAATATGACTCAATTAAAAGTTTTTCAGTCATATTTCCAATTAGTTGTGTGTGCAATCTCAAAGTTTGTCTGAAGTAATTTGAAGAACATCAACAAGTTGAAAATGGCAATTTGATTAAGACGAGAAATTCTTTTTAGCCAAATGTGAGGGGTGACATAGTTATCTTATCTAATTTTGTTTGAATTTCGTGTTATTGGTTATCTTGTTTTTAAAAAGGCTGGAAATGCAAGAGATCAATAATCTTTTCTTCCATCCAAACAGTGAAATCCTAATCAAAATGCGATAATGTACACAAAAGGCGAATTCGGAAGGCGCAACTTGAGTCGCAATTAAAAACAATGAGTGACCATTGTCCGAAAAAGAAATACTAACTGTGTGCTGCCAAAAAGCAAGATAGGGATTCCAATAGGAGGCAGCAACCGACAGCAGCATAGGTAGAATAAAAGAAAGACATCATAATCACTGAACAGTAGCGGACACTAAGAGGAACCCTAGCCGAAATATGAGGCTCAAGAACTCCACCCACGAACAAAGCGAAAAGAAATTCGAGCGGACAGGGGCTCTCCCGGGAAACTGGGCACTGATAATATCACTTTAAGGTGATTCCCAGCGCATATTATGACAGAGATAAACATCGCTTAAAGCCGGCGACGAAGAATGAAGTGACCAACTTTAAAGGTCGCTCTCAGCTCTCAGTACTCGCAGAATGTAAATTCACCTCGGAACATTTTTTTTTGTCCACCAAAAGAAAGCCGAAAAAAGTGCAAAAAAATGGAGGAAGAGAAAAGGAAAAGAAAATACCAGAGTAATAAGAAGAACAACTTTCGGACAATAAAGGTTAAGTTAGGAAAGTTGTCCGCCGCCTCGCTGGTCAGTTGTTGGTGGTGCCGACGACCGCGCGAATCGATTTTTATCTTGGCGATAAGAAAGCGGCGGGGGCGCCGAGGGAAGACCCTGAACACGGAACTATGTGCCCAAGTTAATGAGGCAGCGCTCCAGTCACGGCCTGGTCAACTTTCTTAAAGGGAGTACGAAGACGAAAATTTAAATTAGCCTAGACAGCAGTTTTGTTGAGCTCAGTCCACAGCCCACTGCCCACTGCCACCACGAAATGTATGCTCATGTGTAGGCATATGGGCGAGCTACCCCGAAATAAGAAAGTAACTGGAATTATAATTTAAGCGTGTGAAAAACTCATTGAATTGTGTGAAAAACCTAAAGATTTCCTTTTGTAGTTCTTAAGTGTGTTCACATTTGAGTTCGCAGCGAGGGAGGGGAAAACTGGACTAGTAATCAGAGAACAGTGTGCGACTATGGGAATGTGTAGTTACTGTATAAGTAATGATCGAGTTTGAATGCGCGAGAGCGTTTCGGCTTAATGTGTGTGAATGACCAGGCTTTAAACAAAACTTCAAAATGGCTCATATTAAACATTTCACTTTTCTCCGTTATCTGTTAAAATTGTGAGAAGATTTCAGAGACAAACCTACCAACTCAACTCAAATGAGTATTTCCCATACGTAGATCCAATCAAAAATAGTTCTGTCTATATTACTCAAGTACATGAGTACGAGCACCACGACCCATCGAACTCGTCTCCCAAAGGGGGAAGGGCTTAGGGGCTCAGACACCATTGGGGAACGAACAGGCATCGGGTGAGTACTCCTATGTGAGCGGGTACATTATATGGGACACATATATACGCAAACATTCGATAATACACGAGCTCTTGGGTTTATACGAGTGTATAAGTGTGTCTCCGCATGTAACGATTGTGGAAAATCATCAGCGACAACGACGAACTTTTCGTGTGGGCGGCGAACGAGGAAAAAACGAAAACACCGTCAGCGGAAAAACTTTGGCACATACGCGGGAACGAGATGGATGACGATAACGACGAGATACGACGGTTGGGAAGGGAATGGGGCGGGAACGGGAAAAGCGCGCCTCGGAGAAAAGGGGAGTAGCTGTATACAGATGTGTGTGTGTGCGTGTGCGCAGCGCCAGTCGCTGAGTAATGTTGGAAAACTGTGCTGGAAAAGCGATGGCGAGTTGGAGGAGGTCCCCATCAACGCACGTTCCTGCCAAGTCCCCCCTAGGTCCTCTGATGAGTTCGAAAACACTTGTGGTGCCCTGCATGTATATCAGCACGGTAGAAAAAGTCTTAAGACCCCTCCAAATCGGGAACTCATTTTCTTGGTCTGCTCGGAAACCGACTTTCACTTTTCGCTCCTTTGTCGCCCATAATGAACTCATTGGGCGGTAGGGGTGTGTGTTGGGGGCCAATTCAGAGTCCGACGAGGGAATTGGGCAGCGTAAAGAACTCGGAGGGCAGTTTATTAGACCGATAATGTTGTGCAAGAGAAACAGAATGAGGAGCAACCCAAGAATCTTGCCCTTAACTGAGATGGTAAAAAATCATGGTGCTGCTTATAAAACGAAGCTAGACACTTCCGAAAAATGATTGTTGACAAATTCTGAATCGAATTGTACAAAATGTAAATGTATGAACTAGAGAATGAAGGGAAACAAGACGAACTCATTAATGAAAACGGACAGAAATGAAGATGAGAGAAGTACAGGAGAACAACCAACAAAGCGACAGTTCAAAATTACAACGCAACGTTTCCTTCTGAAACGAAGCACAAAGAATGTCTGGAGCTGGCTAATAAGAAGTAGCAGAGGTTGGAATATCCTTAGCAGAAGAAATTAATGAAAGTAGCAGAGCGGGAAGAAGCGGAGAAAGCCACCACCAAGCCCAGAATGTCCACATATCCTTTGGCCCACCCCCACCGAAATCGCTATTTGTTTCTATGCCCAGGAAGTTATTTAAAAAACTCGGCTATTGTCTTTTGAGCTCAAATTTCAACTTAAGGCAAACAAGGAAGACGGACATGACAGGCGCGTGGTGGGGGATTGGGAAATGGGCAACCCGATGGGCATGGCCATGGCAACTGCTTCTGGATCTCAAGTAGATTCCGGAGGAGCAAGACAGCTGCTCTCGGGACGAAATATGCTTTGGTAAACAATATTAATGAATAAACGGAGAGTGCGGAAAACAGCAAGCACAAAAAAGGAAAGAAAATAACTTAAGCCATGCCAACTGTCTAGCTACATTTTTCATTTGACGCTAAGGAAAGAATAAGGTTGTAGACGATGTAGATATATGAATATTTACAAACATATATAACGAAAATACAAAAATGTAATAACATAAATGGAATCCTGGGTTAAGTTTGACGAATAAAATATTAAAACAAACAAGATCTGTTTCTTGCAATCACTACGTAGACAACGTCTTTCTTTGTATCGTTATGCAACCATTGTTAAAGAACCCAGTTAGACATCGTTATTATGTTCTGTTTTCGTCAGTTTCAATTACATCCTTCAGCCTGGTTCGGTCACGTCAAAAGTATCCTGACCAGGCCCGCCGTGGAGCTGACATTGTCAACAGTTGCAAAATGAAAATGGCGTTGACGGCCAGCGCAGTAAGCGCCTTTTTAATTTTCTCTTTTTTATTCTTGCGGCTGCCGCTGTTTTTGATGTTGTTGGTGTTTGTTATGCATGTCCCTATGGCTGTGAGCCTCCGAGGTGGCACTGGTGCGTCCACTTGGCCAACGCCGGAAACTTTCCTCCACCCTGCGTTAGAGGAGAGGTGCCCCCCAGTGGGTCTACGTGCCTGCGTTGCATCAGCCACCAACTTGGTGCAGCCCCATTCCCTTTTCCTCCTCCGTCTTCATCGCGAGGCCATCTCACACTACCCCGTCGAATCGGTCGCTTGTTGCTCCTGACTCCCCGGCGTATTTCTTGGGAAAACTTTTCTCGCACTCGCCATCCCTTTCCTTCGCTGCCCCTGCCTCTGCCTCCATCCCGTTTGCCCTTCTCCGCCGGCTTCCTTTTTATTTTCTTTTAATCATATTTAATTTTTTTAGCTTTTTCATTCTCTGGCTTGCTTTTTTTACTTCAGTTTTTCTCTTCTTTGCCTGCTTTTTCTGGCGCATTTTCTCGCCGGCGCTGAGCAACCTGCTGCTGGTTTCTGGGCGCCTGTTCCACCACTGGACTTGGCCGGCCATCCAGCTGCCACAGCCACTGTGCCAATGCCACTGCTGCCTCTCGCCTCTGTTTTCGGCCACGTTGTGTCCCTCGTCTGGTGGTCAAGTTGTATTTACACTTGTAGCGCATTGATTTTTTGCGTCTTCTTTTCTCGTTTTTTCCAGCACCGTCCGCTGAGTTATGCCTTTGTTTTTTAAGAGCTTTGTTTTTATGCGTTTTCTTCTGCAGACATTTTTTTGGTTCTCCCGTTGTCTTCGCCTTGTCAACTTTTGGCCAGACATTTGAGTTGGCTGGCAGGTGCTGCCATAGGAAAATATACAGAGGCGGGTGGAAAACGTCTGTGGATTCATAAGTTCCCTATTTCTCAGTTGTGTGCCTTAGTTTGATGGTATTAAACAATAACTTAAGCCTTCATTCTCCACACTAGACGTATCCTTAAATAATTTAATGTATTTCAAGCCATTGATGGATTGCTAGCTTAGCGTGGGGAGGAAGGAAAAAGGCTCATCCACAAAGGAGCATTACAAAATTAGATGAATAGAAAAGGGTTGTGAGCAACTGAGACATAAAGAGCTCCGAGCCGCAGAGATCCCGTGGCCACCTGATATCTCGTTAACATGCATCAATAATGACCCAATCCCAAGAGCATCCTCCTCTAGCTCCTCCATCCCTTCTTCATCGCGAAGTTACTCGCAGATAGAAGCTCTCGAAACACGCTCCGCCAAGCAACTGGCAACGGACGGTGGACGGAGAACGACGGCCAACTTGTGAGCTCTTAATTAGTAAATGCTGGCCATTATGGCGGATCCTGCGCCCCTCCACCTCCCTCCACCTCGCGGCCACTACAGAACATCTCGAGTAGCAAACAGACCAGAAGGCTCCTTCCCTCCTTTCATCCTTCCCCTCCGCACTCGCACGCTTGGTGGGGCTCGTATATAACCCATACAAAGGGAATTTCATACATTTCATAATTATCAGGCGAGTCAAGAACCCCTTTATCACAACCAGGCGCACCTACAAGCGCTTTTCCACCCACCGCTCTCCACAACCCCTCTATGTGCTTGGGAAGCCAAAAAGGATAACGAAGGAGAGGGCAAATAGACAGAGAGAGAAAGGGCGCATCTTCTCCTCCTCCTCCGTCAGCACTACGTCCTCTCAAGCGCGCTCATTTTCGCGAGCGTGAAAAATTGAGCAGCCCAGGAAAATACGGAAAAAAGAAAAATATAGCTGCGTCCTGGGCCGGAGACATGCGCACGTGTGCCGCGGAAATCGCGCGGAAGGGGTGGGAGCGAGGAGGGCGAGGAGGCGAGGAGGGCAAGGAAAGCGAGCTCGGGCAATGAAAATGTAAATTTCCACTCGGTTCCTGCAGGGCAGAGACTGAGCAGAGACCACGGCAGAGACGCAGCAGCCGCTGTCGTGGGCAGACCGCGGCAGGCACGCGCTGCATATGGCGGTTTGAATTCGAAACAACGGAACAGCATCACTCTGCTCACTCGAATCGAAAATCGAAATAGTTGGAAACTTAATTTGCATAATTTCCAGATAAATCCCTTCGAACGAACGCAGCCGAGAGGTGCATCCGCTTTTGGGACAGGGCAGGGACTATTGCAACCCCTTGAATCAGTTCCCTTTCTCTCTTTTTGTTGTAAGGTGTAAAAAATGTGTAAACGTATCCTTTATTTGTCCTTTGTCTGAACTGCATTTGCATATGAATCGCGGCACTTTCGTGCGCTGAATCCGTGGTATTTGCATAATCGGTGCGCGCATGCGTGCAGTTTTAGTTTTTGGTACGCAATACGATATCTTTTCTACCCCTCAGATTGATCAGATCCGAGTCCGACCTATTTTCACGTCATTGAGTATACGCATACAATTCATATTTTTTATGCCTGATCGATAGTTAGGGTTTCAACATTTTCATCTGTACCTTATTTAGTATGTTGGTAAAGACTGTCGAGTATCGGTAGCCACTAGCATTTAGTAAATAAAACTTCATGACCAAAACTAAGGCAAAACCCCTTTGTTTGACTCAAAAAACAAGTGCGCTCCCATAATCACAACAGTCCAAGGAAAAAGCGGAGCAGCCGAGAGACGACAAGGTGCGACTCGCCTTTACCCAGACCAAAAGTGGGCGCCACAGTAGAGAAACCCTCCGCCACTCGGGCTCCACCAACAAACTACCAGCGAAGGAATGGCGCAAAGTAAAAATCGAAGAAAGACAATTAAAATTTATGGCGAAAACGGAGCGTTGGAAACAAAGCGCTGGCAAACAAATCATAAAATGCAAATGAACTACCAAAGAGAAAACGGAATTAAATGCAAAAGGAGGCAAACAAAACGGTGAGAGTAGGCTGTAAAAATGGAACCGAAGCGAACAAGCGGCCTAATAGGCGCTTCCTTTAAGAGACAACCCTTCTGGGTTTTAATGTGGGGGAACCCTAGAAGAAAGTTAAAAAGCCTAAAATCTACAGTCACAAATGCAGTTTAAAATCGTAATAAGGGGTTCGACTCCCTACAAGGTTTAACTTTCCCTCCATATTTCCCATACGTCTGCCTCGCTCTTAGGACCCAGGGATCGACCAATAAATGGCTTCGGCTGCCAACTCCTAATCCGTCCGAGCACATATGTGGGCGTGTGTATATACGCGTGCTCCGAGTGCCGTATCCGTATCCTGACCCATGTACTCCTGTATTGGTGAGTGAGGGATTTGCGCCAACAAATCGAAATGTTGCAAAAACGGACTCATATGGCCCACACACAATGGCACAGGCACACATGCTGACATACACATCCACCCTCTACCTTCCGCTCGGAGTTTCCCACAACCGCTTTTCCGATTTCCACAAAAATCGCGCTCAACTAGGGGTTGGTTTTTCCGAACTTCGCGATGTACATACAAACATTTTTTGTTTTTCATTTCTCTTTCGCACACATGCCCGAGAGCGCGAGACATATGCACATACACACACACACACTGTGTGTAATATGTTGTGTATATGATTTTTTGTTGTGGCACTGCGCCAACGCCGAGCTCCCTTTTCCACTCTCCCCTCTCAGAGCTCCTATGTAAAGGCGGCAGCATGCATGGCACGGAATAGATAACATATTAAAAACTGAGCACATGCGACAAGGACGGCACCATCGGACGGCAGCAGCGCTGCGGCCGAGGGCAGAGCAGCAGCGTCGCCGCTGGAAAAGCTCGAAAGGCTGCGCTGCCGCTTTCCCGGGCAGATGAGCAGAAGAGTTGTACATGTGTGGCGGCCCACTCACACACAGACACACCCCCACGTACGTTGTTTGGTCTCGTGCTCTCTCTTTCCGAACTGTCGTCCGTCTCGCTCGCAGCTCTCTCCCTCTCCCTCTCGCTCACTGGGCCACTTTCCCCCATTCGTTGGACGGCGGCAACGGGAAAAACTCAACTCGCAGCTTTGAAATTTCCATAAGCTGGCGAAAAAAGGGATATGTTGCCGTCGACGTCGACGCTGACGCTGACGCTAGCGCTGGCGTCGGCGTCTTTGGGGGGCCTGTTAAAAAATGTTACACTCCCGCGCAGCCAACGTGTGACAACTGTGGGCTGTGAGTGAGTAAACTCCATGTGGGCCGCACAGCAACAACAAGCACACGGGGTGGGTGGGTGGCCTCCCTTCCTGTCGTTGTATTTGTTGTTGTTGCTGTTGTCTGGTGGTGGCTATTACTCTTTACTCGCATTCTGGGCCTCCACATGAATGTGTGTGTGTGTGTGTGTGTGTGTGTGTACGAGGGGGTGTCGGTGTTGCGCTCTTTCGTGCTCTTTTTTGAGCCTTTCGTGGCCCTTCGGGTCGAATCGTGCCGCTCGGCTCGTCCTCGGCTTCGGCTACGCATGTGTATGCAAATGTATTTCGTGTACACATATACATAATAATTTTTTTTCGGTGTACGTGACGTGCGAGGACATCCTCGCCCTCCGCCCGCAGCTGCTGTTGCTGTTGTGATAAGCGAGAATATATATTTTATATGATGAAGGAGTAAGGACGTCGGCGTCGCTGCCTCTGCTGACTCCGCAGCTTCCAAGCCGATCCGAGCGAGCTTCGTCCTGCCGAACGGAACGTCGCATCCTCATGTGATTCCCGTTTCGCAGGCTCCGCTGTTTGTGGCCCGCTGCTCATACGTGTGCGCGTACGTGGGCGGCTGCTGCCCACGCGGGCTGGGGGCGTGGCAACTGGGGGTGGCACTGGGGAGTGGGGGAGTGGGGAGCAGCGCGTGTGTGCCGTCGCTGCCGCCGCCGCTGCTGGCGCTTCCGTTGGCTGCGACGCAGTTGCTGTGTTTTTTTGGCCGGGCCGACATCATTTGAATTAGTCGCTTCGTGACGTTTGAACGGTTCGAAACATACACGCGACCCCACATACGCCGAGCATTACCCGTTAGCATTACCCGTTAACCGTTACGATGTTTAGCGGTCCTCTATAACGCCGCCGCCAATAAGTTCAAAAATTACTGCGATCAAGAAGTATGTTTAAACGTGAATGACAGTTTAAGACCTTACTATTTACGGAGTGATTATGAAAGAGATATAGAAAACAGATCTGTATAAAACAAACTGAACGAACAAGAGCCAAATGTTATTTACAAAATGTAAATCAATTTATATATTAAAAGTTTTTAATAAATTAAGTTCAAAAAATTATTACTGCTCATCCAAATTTTTGTACATCCAATATATCCAGTTTTTTTAAATATTTATTTAAGACAACTAAGAATTTGTAAAGTTATAGTTTTTTAAACTAAATTTTTCCGAACTGAAAAATGTTTTCCCTAATCTATGGAGCATTTCAAAATATTATTTTAACCAACTACGATTCGTGTGGAATCCGAAGCTGTGTTTAGAGTGTTACGGGTATCGCGCCCATCATAAACTAACATGTGCGAAACATTTCTAATGAAACCCAAAATCAGTTCTGAGAATATTGCCAGCCAAATTAAAGGATCGATATAGCCATAAAAACACACGAATGGGCCACAATTGACCTGTCAGCAGCCATTAAGGGAAAAATTCCTTTTCGCGATCTACCTGTTCGGCTGGTCCGCACTTTGTCCTGTTTATTTGTTTGCGTGCTCAAGCGGTATGTGTGTGTCAACATACACGATCACGCACCTGATTATCACCTGCACGGCCGACCAAGACGGGAATTCTGCGTCTGCAGAGTGAGGCGAATGCGAGAGCGAATCCCAACCGATCCTGCCCACCCGACTCACACATGCACGCTTCGTGTGGTGTGTGGTGCACAGTGGTGTGTGAGGGTTGCGTGTGTGCGGGGTGTGTGGTGAGGGCAGCACGCTCATAGGTGAACAGCGTTTCTGCTGTGCATTTATTTGCATAGATATAGCTCAGTTTGTTGCAAACCCTCGACCGGGACGTGTTACAATTGAACTGCGCGAGCTCGCTTTTACTTAGCAGCGACATTTTCCAATCGCTTGTACAATATTGAATAGTGATTACCTTTCTCTTTTGCACCCAGTTGAATAGTATGCAGATTGAATTTAAAAAGGACTTAAGTTAAAACTGTCGGCACACAATAGATAGTGCAAGTGAAAATCAACCAAAAAGTGTCGTCGGATATTGCACATTTACTGGGAATTCGCAAATGGTATGTAGGGTTAAAGAAAATAAAGGATACCTTAAACGATAATTACATTTTGTGAAAATGTTAGACTAATCAACAATAAATATTTTCAAATTTTTTAAAAGTGTTTTATACACATTTAAAAAACTTAATAAACTCTATTTTTTCACACACTGAATAGTGCATTCAAGTTGATTTTTAAATGAATCAATTGTAGGTAATTAGTGATAAGTGTGACACTTTTTGGCAATGTAAATAATAATTTATAAACAGGAAAACATAGCAAGTAACAACCAAATTTTTAAATCTCAAACTATGCAAAAGCTTTAAGATTAAAAAAAAGGGACAAATAAAAGACGGCGATAAGATCAAAATATATTTTAAATTCATCTATTCATGAGGTCCTTAGCCACCTTCCACTGACTTACTTTTCCATTAATTAAAAAACTTGACAGTTTCTCTGCTCAGCGTTCCACTAACTTGCTTTTACCTGTCGCCACTCTAAAGCAAAATAAACAAATAAAAATGTTGTCTCAGCTGCCGCAAACCGCAAATGAGTTACGAGCTACGAAAAAATAAAGTAAAAAAGGCGCAGACCAAACCCGAGAACGGAACGAGGTAAGCGCCTGGCAGTTCGCTGCTAATTGCACATTGTTGCATTGGAGCGTGGTTATCCTTTGGCTCTGGTTTCGGTCCCAGCAGCAGCAGCAGCAGCAGCTCCTGCCGTGGAGAAGCATGTGTTAATATGCGGTTAAAGCCCCGTCCGCCCACCATTCCATCCAACCACTCAACCACTCAGCAACCGTTTCCGAAAGACAGACGAGCGAGCCAAAGATGCAGCAACTACGGCAAATAAAAATGTTTATTTTGCTGGCGCTCCTAGTAAAGTTTTTTAATTTTGCCCCAAGAAGTCAGTGTGAGGGACTCGGAAGCTTCCTGGGCGGACGTAGTCAGGCAGCTGGTGACTCTTTTAAAAATTCACACACGCAGCGTGCGCAGATTTTAAATGGAAGGAGGGGTGCGAAGGTTGCTGAATTAATTAGATGCCTCGCACTGGATGCGGCAACAACTCGGAATAATTTACTGTGGCCGATCCGGGGCATGCAATCAGCGCTTGGAGTCTTCGAAAAGCTCAATGTTGATTACACCTCGGAAGTAAAAAAAACTAAATCATAGCAACTACCTGGTACACTTAAGTAAAGATCTTGCTGAACACAAAGTCTCGATTTTGGTTGTGTATTGCCTCTTTCACTCCACTGTGGCTTGTTTGGGGCACGGTTAAGCAAAGCAAAACAAAATCCGAGGCAGACGCATGCTGAGACAGCCGGGAGGGGGAAGGGGGAATGAGCCATTATCACACATCACACATCTGCATGTGATATCCTCGAGGATATGCGACACGACACGTAGCAACTGTGATTGCCACACCTTCATGCGTCTGTTCTCCGGCTTTGTTTTCCTTTCCTCATCCTCATCCTCGGCAGCTCCTGCCTGTTGTGCCGTTTTTGTTGCCATTCTTTGGCTCCGCAGCTGGAAAATGATATATGCCGCGACTCATTAACATATTATCACACGGTACACACTTCAGATATGCCTCACAGCATATGTCATGAATACGAATACATTAACATTACGCCCGGCATTATCCGAAAGCTTAGCTTATTCGTCTCCCTCTCTCTTCCCGATTCTTCCTTCCGCAGAAAAGTGGAGCGCCGTGCACGTGACTGGAACGGGGCATGTTAAAGGACGCCGACCAGGAGTTGATTAAACGCCGCCCGCCGACGTCGCTCCCCATGACCGAGCTCGCCCGCCAGGTGGCGCCCATCCAGCTGCCCCTGCCGCTCCAACTGCCGCTGCCGCATCCTCTGCCGCTTTTGGCCAAGACCTCGAGTAGCGATCACGCCCCCATGCACTCCACGCCCCCATCGACGCCGCCCACGCCCCCACCCCTGCCCTTGAACATGAGTCAAGCGGCGGAGGTGGCGACTCCGTCGGAGCACAGTCCTCCGGCCACGCCGCCCCCAGGAGGGGCGTCATCAGCAGCGAACGCGGCCCCACAGGACCACTACAGCCTGCGCTGGAACAACCACCAGAACCACATCCTGCGAGCCTTCGACGCCCTGCTGCAGACCAAGACGCTGGTTGACGTGACCCTGGTCTGCGCAGAGACCTCCATCCGGGCCCACAAGATGGTGCTCTCCGCCTGCTCGCCCTTCTTCCAGCGCGTCTTCGCGGAGACGCCCTGCAAGCACCCGGTGATCGTGCTCAAGGACTTCCGCGGCTGGGTGGTGCAGGCCATCGTGGACTTCATGTACCGTGGCGAGATCAGCGTCCCTCAGCAGCGCCTTCAGACGCTCATCCAGGCTGGGGAGTCGCTGCAGGTGCGAGGCCTCGTGGAGAGCTCCGTGCCGGAGCACACGCCCACGCCAGCCGCCTCGCCCGACGACTTTGGGATGCTGGACGCGTCGATGCTGTCCTCCAGCTTCGAGGACGAGTCGCCCTCGATGGTCCGTCCGTCGGCCACCGGCAAGCTGTTGCCGTCCGCCCGACTGTTCGGCAACGTAAGTGCGTCTAGCGCCATGGCAGCGCTGAGTCTGCGCCGCAAGCGGGAGCAGGAGTGCGACCGCGAACCGGAGAGCGACCAGGAGCTGGGCGGCAGCTCGCCCATGCCGCGACGCAAGCAGGCACGACCCCGCCGCCGCTCCGGCGATGTTCCCCACGACTTTGCCCTGAACAAGACCGAGGGGGAGTCCCTGCAAACTGTGATCAAGCACGAGCTGTTCGAGCGAGCGGAAAGAGATCACGACGACGAGGATCATCCTGGTCACAGACAAAGTGAAGCTGAGAAAAACGGCTCCTCGCCAGCGGAAACGTCGCAGGAACAGACCAAGGAGAAGCAATCCCTGAAGCCAGAGGGACCCGACCCACGCCTGAGCCTCAACGAGAGCCACCACCAACTCGAGCTGGACGACGACGAGGACGACGATCAGGATCAGGAGGAAGAGGAGGAGGAGCAGGACATCGAAGAGCTTATCCACACGACCAACGAGCTGAGGCGACAGGCCGCCGTGGCTGCTGCCAACGCGGCCGCCATGTCGCCCACCCCCTCGCCCTGCCCCAGCGACGGGCCCGAGGACCTTTGCACCACCAAAAAGGACAAGGACGGAAACACCAGTGCCGCCCACTCCTCCGACTGCGAGTCCAACAACAACAACAACAACAGCAGCAAGCTGCAGGACAACAACCAGCGCATCATGCTGTCCCTGAAGGACATTCGCCAGCTGAACGCCAACCCGAATCCCACGGCCATCCACACGCCCACCAGCTGCTCCGGAGGCAACAACGGCATGCTCAGCTTTCCACCGCCCGGACTCCGGCCCCCAGGACTTCCCGACAGCCCGCCCTGCCACATGGAAGCGCTCGAAGCGCAGATGCACGCTGCCGCCGCTGCGGCGGTGGCGGCTGCCGGAGCCGGCGAGCATCCTTTCCACCACATGGAACACCAGATGGAGATGTCCCTGGCAGCGGCAGCTGCTGCAGCTGCAATGCACCAGCGGGAGCCACGAGATCCCCGCGATCCTCGTGACCACAACGCGTTCGCCAGCAATTTGCTGGGGCCAATGGGGATGTCTCCTTTCGGAGGACACAACGGAGGACATCCGGGCAACGGTGGCCCAGGAAGCGGATGTCCGGGACAGGCTGCGCACGAACGGCTCGAGGAGAGCATGAACCGGCTGAGCAAGGAGCTCGGCAAGGAGTTCGGCAAGGACTTTGGCAAGGAGTTTGGGAAGGAGTTTGCCCCGGCGTCGCCGATGAGTCTGCCCGGACACTTCAGCGCACCGGATGGACCTCCGCATCCGCCGTCGCCACTGCCCTTTCCAGGCATGTCGTCGGCGATGACGCTGACGCCGCCGCACAGTGAGTACTCAGCTTGAATCTAATTTCGTTTAACTTAAGCCAATTGGGTCCCCAGAGGTCACTGGGTTATCTGTCAGGTTGAGCTCAGTCCAATCACTGGTGAAAAGTCTGCGCCCAGCGGAAGTCTTTAATAACGCAACACGTACAAGGGTCCCACCTCCCCGGCAAACACCCTCAGAGAGTCCTTTCCACTCTCTTATGCCACTCTGCCGGAGCCAGTTGGCTCAAATGCAACATGTGGCCTGTGTGCGACATCAAAGTGTCTGCAATGACGAGTATCCTTGGAGAAGTACTCTTGCATTTTCACGCAGAGCTGTCGCAAAGCCCCTAAGCCCATTAAGGCCCCTCTGGCTCCTTTGGCGCCTGTATGACCGGCTAAGAACTCCATTGAAAAGCAGCAAAGCTTTAAACGTTTCCGAATATAGCATTCCTCGCAGCCAGCTGGTTTCGTTTTTTATACTAATTAAGTCATAAAAAGTTTGCGCTGCTGACAGCTCGTAAGAAATATGGAAATGCAATCGTGTGGGCAATGGGCTCCTAATAATTTGACAGTTTGGCGGGTTCTCCCCACAGAAACCAGCTCTGTCTGGGGAGACCCCTGTGGAAACCGTGAAAAGTGGGAATGCCTTTGCGGTTGAGTCGCAGGTGGAACTGCAGTCGAAGTAAATTCAATTGCGTTTTATATGATTTTTATATTCATGTCACTCGGAGTCAGGCGAAACAAACGCAAACACAAATTGAGGTGCAAAGGTCGGAAAAGGGAAAAGGAAAAAGGGCGGGTTGGGCTTGCTTCCGTCGTTGCGTGCAGAAAGCGCAAGAAATTTATGTTGTGTCTTTTGCAACATGTGAGGAGAAGTTTCGGAGCGGGTTGAGCCGAGTTCAAACTGTCAGCAGACGTTTAGCGAAATGACTTTTAAGTTGCTTGGCTGCCGAGCAGGAGACAGCACCAGCACTCTCCGCCTTCCTTCTGGCCATGTGTTGTGTTTAAAGTATGCCAAAGCGCGCACAACTTAAACCTTTTGGCAAACAACTTTGGCAGCGTCGGCGGCATAAATAAAAATACGAAGGCGACGTCTCGTGGTTGGGCTGCCCCTTCCCCTTACCCTTCCCCTACCCCTCCCCCTCCCCGGTTTATTCCTTCCACACAACTTTGCATATAAGTCGCGCGATATTCATATTAATAATATCCGTTTGGGGAGGCCCACGCCGAGCGAGGCAGAGCCCAAGGACCAGGTCCTTTACCTGGGAGCAAGGCAGGGAGGGTGAATGCAGGCGAGACGCGCGCACACAGGATATAAAATAAATTAAGGCACAAAAATATGAAAAATTGTACGAAAATGCCAAGTGGAAGTCAGGCAGGAAGCGCAATACCTTTTAATGCGACAAAAATTTCAGCCAACATATCAGAGCAGCGACTGCGAGGACGAGGTGGGGCGAGTACAGCGCACCAAAGTCGCGTCGTATTCGAGCAAATCGCTAACTACTGCATAAACAGGCTGCAGGCAATGAAGGATTCAGCCAAGGATACGGCAAAGCAAAGAACTCGACATTTAGTAGGACCGACTAGTAGTTGACTATCTGTTACCCTGGCCATACAGTGGACCAAAGGATTCTTAACTATTACTTGTGATTTTACTATAGTTCCGATCAGTTTTTTTTAAGTAGCAGCTACGTACAAATATTTTAGGTAAACTCAAATATCAAGTGATCCTGAGTATACCACAGTTTTCAGAGACACCCAGCTCTAAATTTTACACTTTTTCACATCGTCAAAGAGAGAAAATACTATATTTTTCAATAAAAAATTATAGAGCATTACTCCGTGACATACAAAAAAAAACATTTCTTTTCCCGACTTTTCACAAGCCCTTGCTACCTACCTAGTGTGGTTGAAAAAATACCTCATACCGGTCCGAAAGACTTGCAGACAGTCCTGTAAGAGATTTACCACCGTTTGTCGTTCGTATGAAGATTGTGATTTATTTTTTGTGCTGAAATATTTTCGGCGTGAAAATCATTGAACTAATAGCTTGTGACACGTGGTGGGGGCTGTGAAGTCTATCTGTTTGAGACCCTTCGGATTTTGAAAGAGAAATCCACTAATTTTGCGCGCCGTTAAAAGAAGTGGGAAGAAAAGAAAGCACATTACGTATACGCCGCGTGTTGTAATGTCTACTTCAGAAAACAGAGTCAAACAATGTGCGCTCGTTATTTGTGTCATTATGCTGCAGATACAACACATCCTCGAGACACAGATACAGCTACAGATACGTCCCCTTATTCACATGCTTGAGCATTGTCTTCGCCCCCTTCAGTCTGTGTGTGAGCTTGTCAGTTTGTGGGGTTGGGTTTGTTTGCATCTTGGAATCCGCGGCGCGACTTATGAAATCATTCAGCACAATGTCAACATTATGCGTTGCCTCCCAGCTGGCTGAAGGTTTTGCGGAGTCCCTTCTGGATATCCTTCAGCCTTCTGCGGACCGCCTCATCAGCGCTCCAATTGTTTCACTCATGTGGAGGAGTGCACTCCAAGCGTAAAATATTAATAGAATAACGATGTGCCATTGTTTACTATCCGGTCGGAACCGTTTCTCAGTGATTTTGCGTCTATTGTCTTCGCGGCTAATCAGCTTCAGTGAGCTGGAAAATGAGCCGCTTATGCTGAATTCACCCAGTGCAGCGACTGTTGTATAAGACAAGTGCATTTTGCTATAAATATAAGTTATTCCCGTGAGCAAGCAATCAATATTTCATTACAATGTTTTCGTCTGCAGTGTTTGGCCTGGACTCCCCACTCGGACTCTTTCCACCCGGAATGGATCCTGGCAAGCTGTACAATCCGCTCATGGAAATGAGCGACCCAAGGGACATGCCTGGCGGACCGCCGCCGTTTCTCAAAAAGAAAAGTAAGTACAAGTAGCCCAAGTAATAATTGTACAAGAACAAACTTTCGCCGAGGCGAGCAAACAACTAATTAACCCGAGAGACAACGGCGAACCCCAGGAAAGGAACAGCCAACTCCTCCTGCCGATCCAAAGGTTCCAAGCCATTTCGACATGATTGGCGTCGATCACGTTGAGGCACTCGGGCTTGTAGGCCGATCGGTTCCGTGCCTGGCTGCAATACTTCACACCTGACTGATTGATCTCGCGCTCTGGCTGCAGAGTTCAAGCCGAGTCTTCTACCTTTGTACCTCTTCCATTTGATCTGCTGCACTTTTGATCACGTATTTGAGCCGGGGGCAGTAAGAAAACACTTTGGCTTCGGATCGATTGCGGGTAATTGAAGAGCAAATAGAAAGGGTCATAACCAGTTTTGTAAGTGGCTCAGCTTAACTATAACTGATTACACTATCCTAATTCTGTTACGAAATCACCTAAGCGGGCTTAGCCCGTATTTTGCTCAAAATGTAAGTCATTTCAAACCCCCTTCGAAAATTAAAGTTTGCACAGAAAGTGCAGCTCAGCAGTCCGCATTTCGTTTAGGCCACGTTCTATGCCCCTCCCCCACATCCTCCGCCCCGCTTCAAACCGTTCCAGATGCGATCACCGATCACCGATCGCTGATCACTCGTGCGATCATGTGAGGCGGCAAATTTGTTTCTGCGGTTTTCCTGTGCGCCGATGCAATCGCTGAATCGTTCGAGAAATGGTTTGTTTGTTTCTTTATTGGTTTCTTGAATGGGGCAACATGTGCACCTATGCATATCGCAAGCGCAACCGTGAGCGTAAACGTCGCTTTTTCTGATTGACAAATGGGCGAGGCGAGGAAGTGCAGTCGAGACACTCGCAGTCCCATGTATCCGTCACTTTTTCTTGGTTCACCTGCGGACGATGTGAAGCAAGTGAAACCTCAGAAAGTTAATGAAGTTTTTTTCTTCGCATACATATGCTCGAAAGCCAGGAAATCATAATAATTTGAAACTTTTTGTAAATGTAGTTCACAATTCTATTACTGTAAGCTAGCCAAGTGATTGACAAATGAAAAGTGAAGGAACGAAAGAAGGAGTAGATGTTTAGATAGATTTTATAATCTTCATGTGAGCTTTTGCTTTGACAGTTCATTTGACAAGCGATCGGCGTTGATGGGTTAAGTGCTTGCCTAAAAAATCATAGATACGTAGGCCGATGTTTTCAGGCCTATCCAGGCGCCAGATCAGAGAAATTCGGAAAATTGAAAGAGAAATAAATCAGTTCTCTCACATGGGCCAAAGGTAATTGCTTAGTTTTCTGGTGCTCAACTGACGTAATAAGAAAGAGGGTCGTGATCATGTGTTGGAAACATCGCGGTGAAGAATGTTCAAAGAAGATTTGTTGGGTGTTATCTAATCTGTATCTCCGAGCGTGCTGAATAATGCCAAAATTACAAACACAATTACAACAATGTAAGCCGGCAAATTAAACGCAAATCTGGCGTATAGCACGATATTCTTTATTGCAAATCGGCAAAACCCGTTTCGCAACTGATACCAATCGGGAGCTGGGGAGCTCTCCATCTCCACTCACAACTCACAACTTCGATGCGATCCCGATCCCCTCGTGGTCTGTGGCCCGCAATCGTGTGGGTGTGATTAACTGATTTGTTCACATTCATTTGTTCATTCGGCGATTGTTTTGTGCCCGTCTGTGAAACGTGATTTGCGATTTGTACCAAATTCAAATTTCGTTTATGTGAAAGCCCGACTTAGCTCTAGCTAACTGTTGTGTCTGGTGGAACTTCATTAGGCAGACTACATATTCCGAACTTGCCAGTTGCGACGGCGACGGCGATGGCTGTTGGGACCGCAAATTTTCTGTATTTTCGTTTTCACTGGAATCGAAGGGTCAGACCTTGCTTGTGACCCAGCCGCTGCAGACCAGAGACGAGGCCAGAGCATTTCCAGCTCCCAAATAAAGGAAAATTCATATGATCAGGCCGAAGCATCCAGCGAATTAGTGTAAGCTGGGGCCACATACTTACCGGCAGGCACATGGCTGCCTCTCTAAGTTCTCCTCATTCCACTCCTCCTTCATTGTCAAGCAGCCGAAGGTTTTTTTTGAAGAAAGGAACCTGTGGCTTTGCTGGCGCTGTTGCCGGTGCCAGCACTGCGATATCTGAGGATCTAAATTGAGTTTTAGCGGCGCATGTGACGCCGCAGCCGCAGCCGCTGCACACTCTTAATTTGCATATAGAGGAGAGCCGATCCGAGCAGGTCAGGATGGGAACCTCCACAGCGCTCGTCTTTCTTTGCGGCGCCGAATGGCTCGAACTGCTCTCCCCAAGAATAGGTGCCACACAAAGAATCGTAGCAGGGTGTGTACGAGCTGAAGGCAGGACGGAGTGAGCTTCGCTGTGCAGATCCCAGACAATGGGTGACTTTTCAGCAAATTTGTCTAGGCAGCATATGAGGCCAAGAGATTGAAACATTAGCAGATGTAAGCCGAGCGATAAGCTCGTGCTTGTGGCGCCCAAGTGCCTCCTCCCCTCCTCTCTTTTCTCCCCAACCTCATCGCAATAAGAAGCCCAGTCCTAATCCCCCGTACCCTCTTCTTTGCAGTGCCACGACCAAAGGGACAGCACTCGGCGCCTCGCGGGGGTCCACCTCGCTCATGGACCAACACAGAACTGACGGAGGCACTGCAGCACGTGTGGAACAAGAAGATGACCACGTCGCAGGCCTCCCGCATCTTCGGCATCCCCTACAACTCCCTGCTGATGTACGTGCGGGGCAAGTACGGAAAGAGCTTGAAGCTGGAGCAGCTGCGCAAGGACTGCATCAGCGGACCTCCGATCGAGATGCTCCAGATGGGCATCGGAGGAGGCAGCGGGGGCAGTGGCTCGAACAAGAGCGAGAAGAGCAAGGAGCGCAAGGAGAAGGACAAGGACAAGAACTCGGGGAGCAACAACAACGGGCAGACAAACTCCCAGGGTGGAGGGTCGAACTCCGGAAACGGGTCCTCCATGCCGCATCCCGGCGAGCTCGGCCCGTTGGGACCGCTGGACCTGGAGCTGGGACTGCCCCTGGGCCCCCCAGGTGGCCCCCGCAGTGGCAGCTCGGAGCCCGATCTGCTAAGCGGGCCCAACGCCCTCTTCAATCCCTTTAACCCGCAGGGCTTCTACCCGGACTTTGCCGGCGGCTTCCCCGGTCTCCCCCTGAGCATGCTCAACCTGCTGCCACCCTCGGAGCGCCACCACGCGGCGGCCGCCATGCACCACCTGGGCGTTACCATGGACGAGGACTGCAAGTCCGTGGGGTCGAAGCAGTCGTCCTCCATGGACGACGACTTCTCGGGGCACGGGATGCCGCTCTCGCTGGAGCAGCGGCGGGAGATGAGCGCGACAGGACCCCCACTGACGCAGTCGAACGGGGGGGCTGGGCAGGATTGAAACTTGTGGCGGGATTGGGCAACCGGGGCTGCCAACGCCAATCCAATGTACTTCCCTGCTTTCGAGCTGGACCAGGAGCAGAGCCCGACCCCGCAGTCCCTGCATACGCGACCCGCCCTGCACCAAATGGGCTGCCGCGAGCTCAGCTTCAAGCCGGACCTCTTTATGGCCAGGCGCAAGCTGAAACGCTTCCGGGCCAAGCGGCAGCTCCAAGCGCAGATGGAGGCGCCGACGGCAGCCGCTCCTGCCACTTGCCCCGCCAGCCACGCGCTGCCACCGCTAAGGACTTGAATGTGAAAACCCGAATGCAATATGCCTACTCTTAGTTGATTGTTTTTTTTTTTTAGGGGCCCTGACGGACAATATTTGATTTACGAGGATTACGTTTCCTTTTGTTTGAGCAAAGAAATTGTGTATATTTTGCTGGTGCTTTTAGTTCCTACTCCCGATTCTATTTTAATATTTTGCAATTCATTTTAGTTAAGTAACTGAATATGACAAAGCTTACAAAGCATTTGAGGCAATACGTGAAACAATATATATTACACCCTGTATTATTATTTAATTTAAGTATGCAAAGGAATATAATCAAAATGCGAGAGAGGTTAAGGAGGAGAGAAAAGTGTGTAAATATGCGAAAATAACCAAACCAACAAACAGCATTAGCCCCGCTCGGCTGATCGGCTGGGCGATAGTTGTAAAGCAACAACACTGCAATTAGTAGTATTGATAATATCGACGGATACATTGCCGATGACTGTACCAAAATTTTTAATGTTATTTTATAAATGAAAAAAAAAAAACAATGAAAAGTTAGTTGTAGTCCTAAGTGTTCTCCGTAGGCAATTCGTATTTGTATAGAAAACATCTGCACCAACATTCCTCACTCACAGTTGTGCACATTCCCCCAAACATGCACGTTCCCATTCCTAGTTATTCGTGTACCCCGCTTTGTAAATCTCAGCCAACCCCATGGAAATCTGCAGATCCATCCGTTTTGTAATCTTAATTGTAAAGAAAGTAACAACCAACCGAATACACGGCACACAAGGTGACACATTTCCCGCGCATAGTGTTAATAATTAATAAGCTCAAATATAATATTTTAATATTAAATATTACAACAGAAACTTGTGTAAGTGAAAGAAAAATAAAGTATATGCATTACAATAAATAGTAAAAGTTATTAAATAAAACGTCAAATGCTCATCTTTTAAGGGAAATTTCGGACCATCAAATTGAACAGTTTGAATTTCACTGGTTATTAAGCTTAGTCGTAAAGAAATAAGTGTCGGCACAAATTTGTTCTTGCCCTGTTTATAAACCAGCCATCATTTCAAACTTATCATTCAGTTGTCAAATTTTATGTTGCTCGTTTATCATTATTATTTTATCAGTAGCATCAAAAAAAAAAAAATATATATCTATTCGACCGTTTCAACTACAAAACTCATTGACACTGATAACGTTTTTGTTTCAAAAAGCGCGCGAAGCTCAGTGAAGAGGTTGCCATTTATTGAAAGGGCTGCCATTTCTTGAAGAGGCTGCACAGTTTTAGAGTCATTGCACTAAAAATGTAGAAAACAGAACTGTTGGAAAATTGCCAGTAGGTGGCGCACCTAACAGTTTAGCTCAACACCAGAGGGCGTCATCGCCTCTGCTGTTTACGGTGTTTCAACAATAGATGGCGACATACTGTTTTTCACAGCCGACAAAATTGTCAAGTAAAAGGTAAACAAACACTAGATCAAACAGTTGTCCCGTGAGGATATGTTTGCCCTGTTGCTCAAGGACTTTGACAAGTTGCTGAATCTTTAGGTCTTCTGGAAGTTACTGAAGATCTATGAGCCTGTGCAGCCGCTGTAGACGAGGGCCAGTAGTAAGCTGGCCACTCCGTTGGGCGCGATATCTTGCGAAACGGGAGAAGGTGCACAAAACAGGGTTTTTTTTATATGAGATGGCATACTTTGCCGCAGATAGGGTTTGGTGACCCCAATTCATTACTATTAGGCTTTGCCGAATAGTGGCGCAGAACTGAACGCGCAGTGATAACGTCGTTTGAACCCGCCTCTGAGTCAAATGTCCAGTCAGTCAGTCTAATCCACATGGGTAAGAGTCTCGGTGCATCTTTATCGCACTTTTCGCCATGCTAATGCACCCTCCAATCTTGTTATTCTTGGTGCTCTTTATGCTCTGCAGTGAACTTGAGAGGCATTTAACAGCTATAGGTTTGTATCAGGTTCATTGGCTTTGAGTCAGCCTTACGACTTTAATGTAATATTTGAAAAAAGGGAATAGACTCTATAATATATAGACTTTCCATTTAACTGTATAGTAAATGCTTTTGCAATTCCTTACAGATTTGCGGGTTGGCTGTGACCAAGAAAACGAGACCAGCCGAGACTCCCTTTGCGTCACGCTGCGCCGTCTGAGCACACTTTGACGATACGAGCCGCCTTATCGGCAATGACTAAGATTATCTTCACGTGCTGACATTGGTTTGTTTTGATTTCGGCCTGGGTTTGCCTAAAAAGGTGGAAAAGGAGGAATTTCTGGCGAAATATCCGCCAACTAATTTGTGATTGCATTTTGCGGTGGTTATGTTTTTCCGGTAGAAGCCAGCAGCTCATTACCAACAACCAGGACGGCACCGCCTGCAGAGGTCTCAGGGTAGAACTGTAATTAGTTGACCAAAATCAGGCGGCATAGTCTAAGTGAGTGCATGGGCATAGGCATGTGACATGTGCACTGCCGCTGTACTAGGCTCAGGTCTAAAAATAAGAGGCTAAGCCTTCAGTGGAAGTGTTCCGAAGCGAAAAGACGTTTTAATATCCTGTGTTTTTAAAGTACTTGGGTATGTTGTAATCCTTTATATTTAAAAACATATTTGCATTATTTATTCATAGTTGCTTAATGATATTTCTGTAGTAAGCACTCAATAGTCTGAGCCTGCACTTTAAACTTTAATTTTGAATCGATAGAATTGTAATATCGGATACAGAAACGCTGGGTACAAACACTTCGACTAGTCGATTTTAGTTGGATTTCTTGTTTTCACTGCCCGACTCTGCGCTCTTCGCTGCTCTCTGCTCGCTCTAGAGGCGCGTGCGTTGTTTGAATTTGTATTTTTGTTTCAGTTTCGAATACGAAGCGCTCTCAGCTCGCTTCTCCGGCTGGTTGAATCAGTCTTTTCTGATACCTGCAGCGAGTTGGATACCCCGTCGGCCGGCAACCGTCTGCTGCTAGATTGGCGCTCCGAGTGGCGCGTATCTGCGGATCTGTACTAATTGTTTTCTCGCCCCGGTTGGCCAGTTGTTTTGTGAATAAATAATCGAGTCGGAAGTAACCTAACTGCAGCTTGACTGGGGGAAACATCCAGTAGAAACTGCAGGGCCGCAAAAGTGCTTCAGAAAGTATCTTCGGGATACAGGGACGGTTTGAAAAGAGAATACACATACCTGATACCTGAATATATTCCAACCGCGTTCGCGTAACCAAAATATAATAATAGATAAAAGCAACAACAAGTATTATTACGAAAATGCGCCAAGAAAATTAAAAAGCGCAGATATATTTTGATCGTACTAAAGCGAAGAAAGTATCTGTTGTTTATTTATGTAGTGCGAGTGTGAGTGGGGGGCACAAACAGCTGTTGGGGCAAAAAGCATCAACCGCATCGAATATTCTGAGTGTTGAATACATTTCGACAGCAGCCGCAAACGACAACAATACCGAACAAGCTCTCTCACTTCCCATGCTGTTCTAAAAAATCGAGAAATTGTTATTCTTCCACCACTCGTGTCCAGGTGAGTTAATTTCTGTTTTGCCAGAACAGCTTTTTTGGTAAGAGTTCTGTTTATCTGAGCATGATGTCAAAAGCCTTTTTTTTTTGCTGTAGCAAACCCTTGTTTGTGAATGCAGACTGATAACACTGAGTTGGGCAACGCACTTTCAAGATTCCCACACGAGTTCAATGCTTGCCAGCGAGAACCAACACAAGATAGTGGTTGAAAACACAACAGACAGTATTTATTTTGCGGAAATTAGACGTGTTTATAATTTATGCAACAGGTAACAGAACCAAAGACTAAACGCAATTTAGATTGGGTTTAAATAAATTGACGAGTTTACCTTTTACTTTCCGTGAAATCGTTGACTACTAACAAACCCTCTATCGACCAAAATGAATAAGCTTAGCGACACTCGACACTTAATCAAATTAAACTGGCAAGAATCAGAACAGGAAATACAAATTTGTACATCAGAAAAGCAGCATTGGTGCAGCAGCTCAGCAACAAGGAAAAGGACCTGGGAAAAATCAATAAAAACGCACGAGCAGCGACCCCAAACCCCAAAGCTTGTTCTCACTCTTCTGCACAGCACTCCGCACTCCGCTGGCTAAGGGAGTCCGGCAGCAAATCGGACAACTCCTTGAGCGGCTCGAGCTGGGTTCTAATTGGGAAACAAAAGGGACAAGGCTGGGCCAGCAGACAGAGGGGAGATGACAAGGAGCAGTCCAAGTTGGGCACCGGCTCCTCCTGGTGGTTGCTGCCTGAGGATTTCCTTCCCCCTTTTGCACTCCTTCTGTTGCTGTCCTGCGAGAGTCATTGCCATCTAGCGAAAAGGGAAATCAGCAACAAAGTCCGGGGGCAGGAATTATTTCCATATTTTCGTTTGGGCCTTCAACCTCTAGATGTCAACGAAAACAAAAACAACGCGGTAGTCGAAGAGAAACAAGTGGCAGCGCAGGCGCAAGGACCTCCACTGCTCTCTTTCAATCTCCAGTATGTTTCAACCAAGTTTCAAGCTCCCATTCGGAAGGGGTTTGTTGTTACCCATATTGTTTTTGTTGTCACTAGTCTATTGTTAATGCTGCATTTTTGGCAACAAACTGTGTCGCTTGTATGTATATCTGTGGAGCAAAACCAGCTTCCCCACCGATGCGTTTTCCTTGAACCACACTAAAGAGCCAAATGAAAAGCGACGTGAAAAACGAGTTCCTTATTTCAAAGAACACCAAACTGCAATTGCAATGGCAACACCAAGATTGTCCAGCTGGGCGGGCCTCGGGGGCGGTGGAGCTTGAACACTTTCGATGCAATTGCCAATTCAGTTTTTGGGCTAAGAGCTTTCTACTTTTGAAGGGGTAAACCCTAAATTGTAAATTTCAAAATGCTTTTGAGCTGAAGGGTATTTCTAATTGTCCCAAGCGATGTTGGGTCTCTTCTCCACCCAACTGTTCAAGTGGGTCACTTAGAAATAGTGTTCGTGACCAACATGACCAACATCTGGAGCGGATGCGTTCGTCATAGAGAGGAACTGAAACTCGTTTCAAAGAACCTCGCACAGTTGGAAACTCAAGGGGTTGAAGGGAAAGTTTGCAAGAGAAGTGTCAATGCGTTTGGGCTTCGAGGGAAAGTAAAGTGACAGAGCTTCCGCCTTGCAACATTTCAGATACCGTGTTATCAGTCTTTATCGCAACGACGGCGACGTGGACCAAATCAACAAGAATAATTCTGTAATTTTACACGTCGTTTCCCAATTAGCCAAAGCCAATATATGTTGGAGCCAATCCTTTGTTGCTGATATCTCTGTTTGTGTACAAAGCGCTTCAATGTTTGGCGTCCATTGTTTTCCCGACATCCCCTCCACCTCCGCCTCCGCCTCTAGCTCTGGTATTGGTCTCCAAGTGCAACGAACCCTCATGGCAATCATCCGGGGAATTAAGTGAAAAGTATTTAATCGTTCTCGAGTTGCGAATTAAATTTGCAGCCAGGGCGAAGTCAAGCGAGCGGAGGATAAAACGAGTTGGAAGAACATCGTCCATGCAAAGTGTGCCACTAGGGAAAGCTATGTGTAGTTTTTCAAAGCAGCACTTTCCCGTTTCATTTCTCGGGTCAGAGAGGGGGTTGTGTGGGGTTTGTGTGTTGAACAGTCTCTTCAGGTAATTACTTTAATAAAGCATGTGCAGCACAAAATCTATAAAGAGAACAATCAATATTGTTCTACTGCGCCTTATGTGGCCATATGGCTTCTTTTATGCATTACTGGCCCTTCTGCACCCAATGTCCCCCGGATAAAATTGATCTGTGTCCGTCGGCCAACTATGTGGGCTGCTTCCTACCTTAAGTTGGCTGGGAAATCCTTTGCACACTTCGAATTGTTAAAAGCCTCAGTATAGTGGGAAGGGATTTTTCTAGTCCTGTACCAGCAACTATTCTACATTGCATCCTATGGAAACATGTGTACATGTGCGCTGTCACTCGCCTGAGCTTGCATGTCCCAGTAATTATTATCGTGTGGTCCCATACTGCGCCCATCTGCATCCCTGCCCTGCTCTTTTTTGCAAGGGTAAGTGCATTCTCACATCGCCTAAAAGAGCTTTAAACATTTTTTTTTAGTGCATTGGTTTAAGAACACATATAAAGAATGACGAAATACACTTTGCACCCCCGACCTTAACGAATTTAATTAATACAGGAAGTGTAACTGCGTTTGTCGTGACGTCAGAGGCCCAATGCCGGTGAAAGGCACACGACACGCGGTAAGCAAACAGAAACAGTGCGAAGTAAATGGCTATGGGCTGCCAATAGAGATCAGACCGGCTGGAAACTGGTAAGGCAGCGGCTTCCTCATAGGAACCTGTAATAGCCGGTCAATTTCTGCTGCTGGAATCAGCTTCGAAGTCACGTTCTGGCTTATTAAGTATTAAATAATACAGCTTGGCTGTTCCCATCCGAGTCTTTAAGCGTGAAAACTTCCCAAAGCGAGACGAAAATCAAGCTGCGACCGGTTCATTCTAATAAAATGTTAACGAACACAAATTGTTTATTGCATTAGTTCAATAACTGAACGGAATTGAATGGAATAGAGAGCGGAGGGAATCCGCCTGGCACTTCAGCTAATTGTGTGTCAGATTCAGCTTCGCATGCTGTTACATTGCGACTGGGCTTTTACCCGATTTGTTTGCACAGCATTTTGATTTGGAATCGCAAAAAATCACAAATAAATTGTGATCCTTGCATGGTTTAAGTTTGCATAACTTTCTGTTTTCTTTTTTAATGTCATTGTCGCTTTGTACAATTTCAGCAGAGACAGTTTACTTTTTTAGTTGACTATCTTTCTCCTTTATTCTTTCCGTTTGCTCCACACTAAGATTTGAATTCCTATTTTATTATGTCTTAAGTTTGATTTATGATCGATTGTAGGGGCCTTTTTGTGAAAACCGCGACAATTTTAGGGTTTAAACACCATTAAGCCGAGACCATTCCCAGTCAAGTGCAATAAAAAAACCGGTTCGTTTTTAAGCTAAGCTTCTTTTTTGTTACCTTCCAACACGTTTTACTTTGTCTATAGAAGATTGGGGTGACCTTGGTGTAACCTTTACAGAAGTGGTGGGCAGAGGTGGAAAACTAATTATTACGTGCATACCATTTTGATTTTAATAAGAAGATCAGTTTCTTGAAAACTGGAGCACCAATACCGAATATTAATTTGCAAAACGTTAGAACAACAGTTTCTTGACCTCCAAATAACAGTAAATCAGTGAGGTTTCTTTCAAACTGTTCGTGTTGATTGCTATCGAGGGCTTTGGCTATTTACGCATTTATCGAGTTAAATCTAGTGGCATTGCTGAGCTTTAATTGTCGACTTTTCTAACGGCACTCTGAGTGCTCCAAGTCACGAATAATAAACACAAAATAGCTCTAATGGCTCAATAAGTCTTTATTGTCGTCATTGCAAAAATATGTGCCAGGTAAAAAAAATCAGGTAAGCACGGGAGTTCGGGGAGGCGATATTACAGTTCTTACAAAATTTAAGGCTTTCGAAACAGTTTTTAAGAAAGTCGGTTGAATTGAACAATAACCACACGCAGGGAAAAAATATTTAAATGAGTCTGTTGAAAAAGTGAAAGATAAGAGGCACCCACATCCCTGTTGAAGTGTAAATTATGTTAATTGGCAAACATTTATGGCGTAATTGCCAAGCGATTGCTGCCACTCATTAAATAACCATTTAGTCAACCTGCGTCTTAGTCAAGTGAAAGTGAAAAGCAGCAAATCCAGAAGATCTGCAACAAAGATATTAACGCTGAATGGGGAGAAATCGGCCGAATTTGAGGTTGCCCTCAACATCATCAATTAACGAAAAAACTCGTCACCACCGAAAATTTATGTCAGACTATATACATTTCAGGTAGGAATTTAGCTGATTTACTCAGTTTTTTGCATTCAGTTCTGTTCGCTATTGGGACACAGACCCTTTTAAGCATTGCTACTTGTTGGCCAAGGGCAATGTCAGTAGTAAGTTGGTTTGAATGTGGCTTTGTTTGTATAAACCCTTCTCCAAATAGAATCACGCCAACACACACAGCCAAAAGAGAACAAAGCTGAGAGGGAAAGCAAATTAACAATGAACTCTAGACAGAGAACAGCGAAATGAAAATGGGAACGCGAATGCGAATGAAACGTGGAAAGCGTTAAAAGTTCAAACGCCCCGAGCGACAAGTTAACTGGCCCCAGCAGCCACACCAAGTGTGTAAATAAAAGCGTTACAGCTACATATTCCAGTCCAGGAGTTACTATAATACCTGCTGTAGAGTCAAGGGGCCACCCCCCTGGATCAGATCAGATGTGCCCAGCCGGTTAGCATTTGAACGTGCTAAACATATAAATAATCACTTCTAACTTTTGTGTCATACGACGCTCTCGTCAGACAAATTAGAAACGCGTGCTGGGAAGCTTTCGTCAGCGTGAAATGAGACAAGTATCAAAGAGTGTTAGCAAGTGCGTCCGAAGACCTTTGTCTAACGAAGTCTGTCATTGGGGCCAGTGACTCGGGCTGAAGTCAGTTATCCCCGCATTCGCACAGCTGGTGCCAGTTTCGACTTGTTTCAATAAACTCAAATCTAACGTGTGTGGAGTGGAAATGATCGGGCGGAATCGCATTTAATTGCTCTTGAGTTCTTTATTATTTTCGACGTACTCACAACTATCAAAAAACAATAGCACTTACAAGTGTCCAACAATCATTGATTAGTTTTCCGTTGAATAATACATGGTAAAGTTTATTTGCCTCTTAGTTTAAATGCAGAACGAGACCAATACTAATTGACAACTACATACACTCTCCATAAAGGCACTTGCTTTTTGGTGTGTTTGAACAGGGGCAATTGACACCAGAATCTGATAAGAGTAAAGTAAAGAATTAAGTCGCAGAGAGGTTCAAGCTCATACAAAATATTGCCAGCACGAACGACAGCTCAATTATTTTCACTAGCTTGTTTTTTTTCTGCCCTAAGAAGACAATAAACTTAAACCAACTTGTTCATTTAGCTGGTATTTTAAATGAGCAACAAAACGAATGCCCGTTTACTCTTATTTATACACGTGACGTGGTAAAAGTGAAGCCCCAGCTGACGCCTTGGACCATGAGTCACGGTACCTCGTAGACGCCCCCAGTCACGAATAGACACCAGCCTCCAGGAGTGCGTCACTTCCGACGCCCCATCCCCGGCCAAGGCGCTGCAGGAGATGCATTTGCTTGCAGAGGCAGTGTGAATGTTCTCGTGGGCCGACGTCTTGTCGCTTGTGTCTGGATCCCAGATCCCAACCCCAGCAATCTGGCGAGGGGCTTCCCAGGGCGTCGTTAATTAAGGCGACAAATGCCTGGGCGGAGACTATGGGAACTATGCATTGGCTCCCCTTTTTTTTGCTCTGGCCTTTGCGCTTTTGTTTTTCCAAGGCAGCTGCGTATTAAAGTGGAAGACGATCGGCGGACCCGGTCCCTTCTGCCATCTATAAATGATACACCAAATCGCTATCTGGCATGGCCTAACAAAATATTTGTTTTACTTTCTCTACTATTGATTCTTTTACTCCAAGAGTCCCCAATATACAGTGCGCCAAGCGAACTAATAAGAAATTCAGACAACGAGCCAGTTTAATGGCCATCCCAGGAATCGTATTTAGTAGATTACAGAGTCTAAATTCCCACAATCCTTATTGGAAAGCCATTATATAATTTAGATGACGGAGCCGTCTCCCACTAACAAGTGGTTGAATCATAACCAAGTTGGACTTACTCACCTTGCGTATTAATTGTGGACAAAGCGCGCTTCAATTTGCATCCGAGAATGGGAATTTAAGAAGCAAAACAGAATTGAAATATTTTTCCGCATTAGAGATTGGTGAACGAATGCGCTGAAACGAAAAAACTGAATTAATTAAAATGTTAAGTGCAAAGTAAAGGAGCGGATAAAAAGCGCGGAAAAAATGACAAAGGCAAGACATGTGTATGGAATTTAATATCGGTAAAGCTGTCACCCAATAAAAAATAAATCTACCCTACTAATTGGATACAAATGCGACTTGTCTGATGTCGGACAAGGTGATTCAGGGGAGGGGAGGGACATAGACCAAATGAGGCTTCCTCCTGACGATGATTAAATACCTCGACGTACTATAAAAATCAATATTGTTTAGCAATCTCGGCACGCAAATCGCAAATCGCCAGCACGTTGCCACGGCCAAAAGGAGGGGACGCAGGGGGTGGGTTGGTGGGGATGAGGTTTATTGGGGGACTGCTCACTAATTACCAAGTGTTAAACATTCTGACGCGCGTCACTCGCGTCCCTGTCCGTGATAACGTGGCCCTATATCCACTGGGTTATTGGTGGCTATCACGTGTCTGCAGCAAGTGCAAACGCACGAAAAGCCAAACACCATATGTTTAGACAAATTGAGATAATACGTTGAGATAGTTTTCCTGTGGTCGAGCTTCTGTTTTTACATACACTTCGTTTCAGAAGGAAAATAGTAGGACACTTTCTTGTGCAACTACCAAGGGTAATAAAATATTCACAGCCTTAGCAGCAATGGTAGTAAAGTGAGGGGATACTAATTGGCTTTGCAATTTATTTAGATGTCAAATTTGCATGGCATTTGTTCTAACTGCTGTTGGTTTTTGTTTGCCCTCTTTTAGATCTATCAAATTTAAATCCTAGATTGTGGCAAGCTTAGTTTTATTAGGAAAGGAGATTATATAAATAGTGTCAAACCTCTGACAGGCAACTAATCAAATGCTGCTATCAATTGACAGCAGGACGCTGCAGGAGCACTTTCTATTCCTGTCTCACCCACACCACCGTCAATCAATCACTCCAAAGTTGGGCACTCAACTTTGGATCTGTACTCATATCGCATTCATTTAGTTACAGATATGGCTACATAATTACTTAACATTGGCAGTATCCACACACCTGCAGAGTACACCAACCCCACAACAGTCTTGGCTTCCGTTTGACAGGCTTAGGCGGCGCGTGGCAGGCCACGTGTGTTTCCATTGTCTCCGTCTCGTGAGGGTTTGGGTTCCAATTTCGGTCGCTTGTTCAGAAACAGCTAGGATCGCAAAGAAAATGCACTCCATAGAGGAAAGTGGGACCATTACAAGTAGTTTTCACTGCGCTGATTTCTGCTATCTCGCTGATGATTTTTTCATGGCAAAGCTCAAGAGGAGAGTGAGACGCTGACACGGCAAGAGCAACAACATTGTCTGCAATTTGCTATTGTTCTCACCAATTCCTTGTTGACGACATATGTTCATATGCTTGAAATTAAGCGCAAGTGATTCGCTGTAGACTTCAAATGCTCTGTTCGAAAAGTCCGAAATCGAACTGATCACTAAACAACCGAAGCCGTCTAAACAACTACAAACAGTGCCAGCCGGTTAAAAGCGGAAATCACGTTTTTACCCTGCTGACGTTCGAGTGGCTAATGAATGGGCGAATGGCCGAGTGGGCCAGGGGTTCTAAGGGGCTTGGAAAAGCCGATCCAAGTCTGCTTCCGACCGACAGCAAAAAGAAAGGGGTGCATGAGGTGGAGCCAGTTGCACGCGGAAGGTGTGTAAAGATTTATGACGTCGTTGCCGGCGCTGGCTTACACATGTTCTAGCCTCCCCCTCCCATCCACCCAGCACCCACTCTGGTGCACTCAGGGAAACGACAAACACAAGAAGAATAACAACTGGATAGTGCGCCGCAGCGGTATTTGTAGCTTTTTAGCCTCCACCGCCACCACCCTGCGCTCAAAACGTGAGTGTGGGTGGGGAACGGGGCTGCCAAGTAGCGGGTGTTAATATTTTTACGGCCGAGGCTGCTTGGCTACCTGCACTCTGACACTTGCAGCTGGATGCATTTTACTAGAAGCATGTCTCCGATAGGGTTTTCCAGGTCTGCCGTTCGCAGGGCACTTTGTGGGGCTTTTATTGGTTTTGTCGCCGAGTCGTAAAGTGAAGTGCATCATAAATATTTACCAGTCTGCGCCGCATTATGGCGACAGTTTCGACGAGTCCTTTTTGGACACACTCCAAGGCTACGGAAAGCCAATAAAAGTAAGACGTTGCCAACGTTTCAAGTCCAAGACGAATAAATTGGTTGGCCCTACAAACAAAGCTAACATCCTGGGCCCATTTGCCAATGCATATTTATCATTAACCAGAGCTATTTTCGAGTGTCCTTGCTCCGAATACCAGGCCATGAAATGATTTTGCAGCAATCGCTTGCCCTTAAAAAGAAACCATGTTGGGCCCTTTACAGCTGCAGATGCTGCCCAAACAAATGCTCTAACAACGACAATGATGGTGACATGAAAGTGGCACAAAGATAGTGGAGCTGTGATGAATGGCAGCAAGATAATTTGCAGCGGGAGTGACATTAAAATGCACTTGCCAAATAAAAACGAGCATTGTAAATTGGGCAGTCGGCCAAGAGCCCCCAAGCATCGTTGCCCACGGGCAGAAACAATTGAAAGCAAAAGTGAGAGACTCAGAGACTATAATGGATACAATTTCTCAGCAGCTGGCAAGTAATTAGAAACTTTGCAGAGGAAGCTTGGCCTCCCCACTGGATGGGGGGGGGATTCTATGAAGCAATTCTATCGATGGATACAGTCGTGCTCATCGGTTGCAGTCATACTCGAACACTCTCAACGAACCAAGAAGTTTTATCGTCAGCTTCATGAAAATATTTTTCTTCTTTTGATTTTCTGCGTTTGGGCACTTTTTTTTATAGGGTAAAGGTTTTTAAACTATATTTAAACATAACAGTCATATTATTGTTTCAACTTACTGTGTTGTACATCTTAAAAAATTATTTGAACTTTACCTGGCTGGCTGTCGTCAATAACAATCATTGTTTGAATTTCAAGAAAGAAAACAGGAAATTCATGCACTCATTCTTTGAACTTGTTTGTATGTACTTTATCCGTTTTAAGGTGGTCTTCTTCTCTGCAAATAAAAATAAACGGTTTTTTTAGTGCCAAATTTTACTCAAATGTTTATCAGTCGCTATCAAAATTTTTGACCTGTAAATTTTTTATTTATTAATACAAAAAAAATCATCCTAGTTTATCAGATAACTTCATTCACAATTTAATGGAATTAAATAAAATGATTGAAAAAGCGCTTCCTTAAGAAAAATATTCAAATTATTGAGACAATACAAATAACTAGACCAAAAAACACTGAAAAAACTCGCTTCCAGCAATAGGAAAAGTGGAGAGAACACCATGTAGAAGAGAGGACATATGTGCATGTAGAAAATCGAAACCCGCTGCCGTATGCACACACACACCCACATACCTGTAATTGACCGACATCTGTGTTTTGTGCATTTCACAATAAGTTTAGCACCTAATTTAAAGCAAAATAACTTAATTTTTGTCGACTTTGCACATTGTTTCGACTTTAAGATATTTATTTAACACTTATTAACCGACAAACTAATTAAAACACGCTACACAAAAAAAACCGACCGGCAGAAAGAAAATTTGGCGATCAACTGAGAGGGGAGGGAGACTGGACGGAGTTGCCAAACAGAAAATCGAAAGCCCAGTCTCTATCTAGTCAGCTCTTTCTATCGCTTGAGAGAGACAGAGAGATAACGTCCTCGGCAGAGCTGAGCTTGTAAAGTTGCACCATGAAAAGGAAACTAAGCGGCTACTTCCAAGAGAGACGGACAAAGAGAGAGCCTGGAAGTGTGGGAAAACATAAAAACAAAGGGGCCATATAAAATGCATTTATAATTTTAAAAAATGTAAACTTTATCTTATTTACCTTATGTAAAACCCTTTTACGGGAAATTTAGTTCCACGTTAAACATACATAATTATATGTACTTTTCTTTACGGTTACTTTCGAGTGTTATCTTAGTTAAATCCTCTCCAGACACAAAATCAGCAGCATTGAATTCCAAACAAATATTTTGGGAAGGGAGCAAGACCAAAGAGCCAAAAATGCCGACAATTAGCATAACAAGTGAGGTGAATAATTTATGGGCGGGAAGCTCGAGGAACGACAAATTGAAGTTTAAGCGATGAAGTCGAAACGGCGAGCTGAAAAATGTGTTGCTGTAGTATTTTTAGAAGCGCATGACGATGGTGTGCGTGGGTGTATGTGCCTACTTATTTTTACACACAGAAAAGTGTATCCGAACGCCCATGTGGACATGTGCTGGCGTATGTTTTAAATTGCTCCGGCTTGCACAGATGTTGCAATATGCAAACAAGCGGAACAGCAGCCACCGCCAGCAACGACATCGCAAGGAAAGCAAGGTGGCGGGTGGGAGGAGGAAGCTGTCTTCGTCTACTGCACTCCGACAGCAGAACTGTTTCTATGCAAATTACGCATTGGCCCAGCCCAAACCTCCCATTTTTCCTCCTGCTATCAGTAGTAAAACGAGGAAGCTCTTCCGGCCACTGTGATAAAGCAATTTCTTGCTTCGTTAATGTAAACATCGCATATGATAAATAGGAGAACTGTAGGCGGCAGGAAAACTTCCCTTAGCTGATGCAATAAAAATTCAAGTTAAAAAAAAACCCAAAACTAAAATAGTTTGTCTAAGACACACTTACAAAAGTGCGCGGATAAGTAAGGAGGATCGTATGGAATAAATTAAAATGCGTATGAGGAAGTTTGTCTGATAAACAAGAGCTTGAGAAATCTTTTTCAGCTTAGTCGTTAAATGAGGCAAGTTTAATTGAATCGCTTGATAATTCGGTTTGCTTTCAACATGCTAATTGTTGCTCGCAATTTTTCTTTTGCTTCTGCATTGTACCTCCATCTTTTGTGTGGTTGCTATAATTACAATGATTGTTGCTTTGTAACAGTGACTGTATACGCAACAATAAATACTGTAACAATATCGGCCTGAATAAATTTCGTCCATAATCACAGCACAGCTCGGTGGTACGAATATCAGTGTACAATTACAGTTGTCCAAACAGTTCCACGCACCTGCCATAAGTTACCCCCTGAATAAAGAGCGTGTTCAACTTTAAACAAAATGCTTCAAGCCCACCAGAGCGCATTGAAACGCATCAAAATCGCTGAAATGGTAAATCAAAAGTTATTTATTTAGTATAGTGGATGCGTTATCGTCGAAAAACTTCCGTTGCTCAAAATAATAACAAAGGAAGGCTAGACTGACTTTTTAAATAAATCTGGGTATACCCATGTTCGGGTATACCCAGTTCATCGTCGAAAATTTCGCGCTTCAGTATATTTATATATGCTAATGCCCCAACATGTCTTCCTTCCGCTTATATTTCAAATTAATATACCGAATATGGCACACAGAAAACTAAAATGTGTTAAGTTTATAATGAACAAGTGGACAAGCGCTTGCATTTCCGAAATCTTTCCCACATTTGTTAGTGGCAAGGGTAAATTGAAGGCTTCTTCTTTTTGTTTTATATGCAGATACTCCACGAAAACACATGGACATACCTGCTAAGCAGACACCTCAGTGTTTTACATATACAAATAAACAACATTAAAATATTGCTAAACGATGTTCATTCGAGGCACGTTTTTGCAAATCACGTTTCGCAATGAATACAAATAAAAAATAAAAATGTCTGTGTGGCTATATACTATTTTTAGCTCCATTTTAATTTATCGACAGTTTCTAGTATTCCACCTTTTCGGCATCTATAAGTTCCGCACCTGTGTGTGTAAGCTAGTGCCTAGAATTTTGTTAATGTTACTCCCAAACTCTTAGAAGCAATAAGTTTGATACAATGAAACAGTTTTAGTGTTTTTAAAAATGTATTTTTTGGTACCTGATTAAAAATGTATGGAATCGTATGAAACTAGGAACACAGCCACCTGTGGATCTCCCTGAATGAAAGCCGTAGACAAAGAAGTCTATTTAAAATTGCTTCAGACGCAAACAAATAAAAATATCAAGTATGTTCGTTTAAGTGTACACACACGCATACATTTTTATTGTTTTTGTTTATTTATTTGTATGCAAAACCGTTTCGTTGCCCGTTGGCAATTTGCCAAAATGAATAAATGTGGACTTAAAAAAATAAACTGAAAGAAGTGCAATAGCCGCGACATGCGCCACCAAACACATTGTTAATTCAAAAGCAAACAAATACACCTAAAATCGAACCGTCGTCTACTCAGCTGGTCGATTATATGATGAGTATTATAAATATTTGAGGTCTGTAAGTAGGCTTTTTAACAGCACAATGAAAACAAATCATAATTTTTTGGTTATGTGACCAGAAAAGTAAACTATTTTAGTGCTAACATTTTGTAAATAATATACAATACTAAAAAAATTTTTGTAATTAAGTCCAATTACAATTCTAAATGTAATGGTAAATGGTAATGGTTAATTTGTATTGCCCAACATCCCGTTGTGGTCTTTAAATAGTGATTTAACACTTCTTGACATATCTTTATTTTGTTGTAGCAAAATACTTTCATAGAATTTGCAAAATTTAGGCCCCAACAGTTCCAGCTCGGGACTCTAAAGCCGAAATTTATTGAATATTTCACCTGGTTATTTAAAAAAACAACAACGCAATTGCGAGATGATTCCCAGTGACACACCCACATAAACAGCATAAGTCTTGTGTGTGTAAAGGAAGCGAGCGAATCCAATCCAATCCAACTCAGCTAGTGGCAAAGTCATTCGAATCATTTTTCAAATTTTTTTTCCTGCATTTAAAAATGCACTTATGTACGAGTATATGTGTTTTTCTGTTCGTGCTTGTAGAGGCTAAACGGCATGCACACTTTTGGCAGCGACTGTCAGGGTCATTATCCTAAGCAAGCAACATTTTTGTTTGTTTGTTGCTTCGGAATTTTTTCATATTTGGCACGGAATCTTTAAATGTCCATACATTTACACTCACCGCCCTAAACACTTTATTTAACCTGACCGACTTCTCAAATTCATAATTACAAATATTTTAGTTGAGCTTTGTTAGTGACATTCTTAAGGGCCTGTAAAACTGGTTTTGTGACTTTACAAACTTTTTGGTATTTCTTTTTCTTAATGTAAGACAATTTTAACAAAAAGTAGGAGTCAAAGTCTGGATTAAACTTGATGGCTTCCAGCAACTCAACCGAAATGAGCAAAGATTTTGTATTTTATAGTCTTATGAAGGGCAAAAAACGGAGTACAACCCAACATATCTTGGGCCTTGAAGGACTTTTCATATGCAAAGTGTCTGTTTTGCATGGAGCCTCGAAAGCAGAGGCAGAGAGAGCTGAGCTGTGTGCCGCCCGAACCAGACCCGCGTTTCATGTCCCACCAAACCACTTTTCACTGTCAGTCGCACGCCCACGCTTCATTCGCTTGTGCGAAAAAGGCGGATTGCATCTGGTCGTTGAAATGCATTGGGATTAAAGAGAAGCGAGGTGTTGAACGTGGGTAAGAAAGGTGCAGATTCAAGTAAAATTGTCTACCTGTGCAGCTTAATTATTATTATAGCAATTATTTCCTTGTTTTCAACTTTCTTGGGCTGCAGAATGGTAGCCCATGGACTAACTGCGCATTAGTGATAAAGCGCTTATCGGTTTTGCGGAGCCTCAAATACAGTGTTAAAATAACTGCTCATAAACAACTGCCGGCTAGTTCGGGCGCTTATCGGCTGATAACCACAGACCCCAAATAATTTGGCTAAACTCCGTTTGGCTTTCTCGTTTCAGTTGCCTAACCACACTCGCTCTGTTGCGGCGGAGAGGCAAATGCGCTATTGTGATTAAGAACGAAAACAGCCGAACCACTCAACCCCGCGTCATGTATTTACGGGAAATGCTCCTACTGGCTTGCCTGGTGCTCCTGTTCGGTGGACTGCCCCACCTCACGTCTCCCACAACCACCACGACTTTGGTGGCGGCCATGTCCATCGCCAACCAGGACCTGGAGCGCTACTTCAGGCCCGGCAACGGCACGCACACCTTCTCCGGCATGGAGGACCGCATCGCTGTCGACGTTTACAACTACGCCTTCCTCAACTGGTCGTACGTGGACCACGGCAACACGCTGTGCAACATGGACTTTGCCCAGGAGCAGGCTCGCTACGGAGAGGGGAAGGTGCTGAACGTCACGGGGCGCCTGGTCCACATCAGCGCCACGGACAACGTCAGCGACGACTACGCCTGCACCCCCTACATCCGGGGCACCCTGGGCGCCGCCATACCGGACAAGGGGGTGACCTGGATAGCCTTGGTCCGCCGCGGACGCTGCACCTTCGAGGAGAAGGTCAAGCATGTCTACCAGCAGAACGCCGCCGGAGTCATCATCTACAACGACAAGCAAGTGATGCAGCTGGAGAAGATGCAGATCAAGGGCAAGACAAGTGAGTTAGTCCGTGGACGGTTAATTTGCCACCTGCTAATTTGAGTGCCTTTTTCATTGTGTAGGAAACATAGCCGCAGTGATAACATATCAGAACATCGGCCAGGATCTGGCCATGACTCTCGACAGGGGCTACAATGTGACAATTTCTATCATCGAGGGACGCCGGGGTGTACGCACCGTCAGCAGCTTGAATAGGTGAGTGGGTGACAGACTTAGTGTGTTTAAATAAACACAAGGTAAAAAGAAAGGCAATCCAGCATTTTATGGAGACGCCGGGGTTTGAACCCGGGACTTCTCACATGCGAAGCGAGCGCTCTACCACTGAGCTACGTCCCCATAGAATCCTCCAAACTTCAATGTAATTGCTAAAGTTGACCAATAATTGTGCAATATTCAATTTCAAACGGTTATTATCGGCAATTATAAAGTTCTGCAAACTCAATACAGCAAATAAAACTCATATTGTATTTTCCTGAGATTAACTTTTCTGCAGTTTGCTGCTGTTTGTGTTTTTTACGCGCGTCACAGTCCCACGCAGGATCTTTAATTTAATCATTTATAATTGTTTATCCTTTTGATTTAAAAACTTTATAAACAGTTGTGCAAACATAAAAAAAATATATTATCAAAGTTCTTGGAGACGCCGGGGTTTGAACCCGGGACTTCTCACATGCGAAGCGAGCGCTCTACCACTGAGCTACGTCCCCTTGCGGCTACACAGGGACCAATTTCTACTTCAAGCCGAAGCTACTTTCTCTTAGTGGTTGAACACTGCTTTATCATCAGGCAGTCGGTTAAGCAGCTTTGTTATTATCTTTTCGGCGATAAACACATACTCTTCTAAATATGGATTATTATTTAAATTTTAATTTCCTTTTATTTATAAATGTTTGTTTATTTTTTATTCTGGAATTTAATAAAAATTAGGCTTTTGCTCTTTTGTCAAAAAAATTAATATTATCACAAAAACAGAACAAAAACAGTAACTCCAAAAAAAAAGAAGAAAAATAAAACATAAAACATGAAGATGAAGCACACTTGCATAAACATACATACATTTTTTTAAACGGCTGTTGGTTTAACATAGCTTTAACATAGTTTAAGCGGTTTGTGGGGAGGGGCTATCGGTTAACATTGGAGTTAACATGAACAAAAACGACGAAAGTCGGATTTGTTGTTTTGCCCGACAGCTGAAACTGAACGAAACTCGCAGAGCATTTTTATTAAAAATTAAAAATTTTTTAAACACCATAAAAACAACAGTTAGCTTCCGACTAATTTGCAAACAAACCAGACAGACAAAATGACAAAGTTTTTAAGAAAGTCCATCGAAATATTGTATCGAACTGACATGTTAAATCTCGTATTTAAAAAGAGAAAACAAGCAAACTAACAAAGTGGAGGACCTTATGTTTTAATGGTATGTTGATAACCGCCCACAGTGAAACAGATACAATTTTTCTTCAAGCCCAGATTTGCATATTTTTGAGTGGTTTTTTTAAAAAATAACATTAAAGCCGACTGTATTTGGTAATTATAAATAAAAACAAATTCTAAAATAGAAAAATAAAATTTAGAACACCTAGGTTCCAGCAGTTGGAGACGCCGGGGTTTGAACCCGGGACTTCTCACATGCGAAGCGAGCGCTCTACCACTGAGCTACGTCCCCTTGCCGCGGTGGCGCGTCCAAATTCCATGTAAAGGCAGGGCAAAAATCTACTGCTTTATCGGCTAAGCAGTGTGTACTGATTGTTCAGAACTGCTGAGACTTATTCAGTTATTTTTTATTACTAACTAAATTTTTATTGTTTTTGACAACTTTTACAGAACTTCAGTGCTATTCGTGTCTATATCATTCATCGTTCTGATGATTATTTCTCTGGTTTGGCTCATATTTTACTACATACAGAGGTTCCGTTACATGCAGGCGAAGGACCAGCAATCGGTAAGCATACCCTAGGGAAAAAACTTCCAAGTCTAATACACCTAATTTTCTCATCCTCATTAGCGGAATCTGTGCTCTGTTACCAAAAAAGCCATCATGAAGATTCCGACTAAGACGGGGAAAATCAGCGACGAGAAGGACGTGGACAGCGACTGCTGTGCCATATGCATCGAGGCCTATAAGCCATCGGACACCATAAGAATTTTGCCGTGCAAGTGAGTGCTACTTGCTCCCTTAAGCTTACACATTGTAATGTTTGCACATTTCCAGGCACGAGTTCCACAAAAACTGCATCGATCCGTGGCTCATCGAGCACCGAACCTGTCCCATGTGCAAGCTAGACGTGCTCAAGTTCTACGGATATGTGGTGGGTGACCAGATATACCAAACCCCCAGCCCGCAGCACTCGGCTCCCATTGCTGCCGTGGCTGTGGCCCAGCCCTCCATCGAGGAGGTGCCCGTCATTGTGGTGGCCTTGCCGCAGGGGGCAGGGGCGCCCCTTCAATCGCTTCAGCCCCTCCAGCAGCTGCAGGCCAGCAACATGAGTAGTTTCGCTCCTAGTCATTACCTCCCGCGTAGTCGTAGTCCTAGCAGTAGTAACCAGCAGCAGCTAAATCCGCTTGCCTATCAGCTTCACCAGCAGCAGCAGGTGGCCGCGGAGCGAGGCAGACGCAACTCCGCTCCCGCCACAATGCCGCACGCTGTCATTTGTACTGCCAGTCATCAGGTGACCGACGTCTAAGATACTTATCCCCCGCCACCCACGAATAAGTCTAAGGTGCAACACCCAACTTACTGTGTACATACGCGGATATTAACTGCCCCGACCAGTACTAAGCCGTAGGAAGTTAGAGTTCTTAGTAAGACCTAAAAAAAACACCCAACCAGACCAATGTTCATCTTGCTTTGGCAAGGCCATTTCATCGAAAATTTTTTGTATAGAAAAATGCAACAACAGAGGAAAGGCGCAGATCCGATTCAAGCGGCCTGTGAAGTGCATCTATATCAGCCTCAGTCATAAATTAATTTTAGTTATATTTTGGTTTTAAAGCTTAAATGTGAGATTTTGTACGTACTATTTGAGAATCTATAGATATTTGCAGTTCCTATTTCACTCTGATTCTGAGCTGTGGAATAGGAACTTGACACTGAGGCGAGAACATTTTCCTTGGCTATCCCAAATGCCAAATGCTGACGACGATTGAGAGTAACGTAAAGGCTTTTTGGAGAATTATATATTCACTCATTTGTAAATAAACTCACTTGAGAACTGTGTACTTAAAAGTGCTGATAAGAAGACTTCAATTTTAGTTTTTACAACAACCTCACGCACATTATATGTTTGTAAGCAACGACACAAATACCGCTAGAAGTTCAACTTGAAAACGGAATTATGAAATAACTTAAATCGCCTAGGGTTTAAGGTAAATGTTTAAGTTCTATGTAAGAGTAAGAATTGTCGATAAACGTAGACGAAGGAAATACTTGCGAGTACTACAATAACTATGCCTACCTAAATACTATACCAATACAATTATAAACAATGACTATATCTTATAGCTGTAGCATACGTATTACGTAATGTTAAACGCAATATTTGTAGCATAATCAGCGACTGGTTTGCTAGTCAAAGGCATGCAAAGTCGGGGGATCTGCCGAGTTGATACACAAAGAGATACACAAACCAATCGCACTCAGCGCACATTATGTATTAATGTTTACTGTAATATTAAAGGTGCCAAAGTATTTGCTTTTAGTTGTTCAATCAAAATAAACCAAGAAAACATTTTATTTACATTATTTTGTTTTGCTTTATTTTTGTTTGCATTTATTTATTTTTTTTGATAGATACTTAGTAGCTGCTGTTCAGTTTCAACAGTACGAATCATAAGAAACTTCAACTTTAAAATCGTTTCTTTGAAATGTTTTGTGTTTAGATCGATTGTTTTAGATGTATGAATGTTTTTGGATTACTTGATCATCAACCTCAAAACAAGACCATGTTGATCGTTTAGACCAACCGAAAAAACATTATAGATTACCTTTGCTAAGCCCCTTTAACAAATTGTGGACTCAAACATTTTTAAGAACCAACAAAATAAACAAATTGAATTTTGAAAACTGAAACTATTTGCCTTTAGACCCGCTTGCTTCATCTATATCTTGGAGCCGAACCAGAACTAGAAGCACCTTTTTTTGTTACAGTTTCTAGGCAGCGAAGAGAGTATCCTAGAGTACCAGCCGGATCCGCCCCAGGGATTGACCATCGTGGAAGCGGGGGGCAACTCTGCCACGGAGCCCGTAGCTGGAGCGGCTCAAACTCGGCCCAGCGCCTTGGCGGATCTCATTCGGAGCCGCGACTTTGTAATCGATTTTCCGCGAGTTTTTGTCCTCGACAGCGGCAGTATTGTGGGCGCCCGCGATATGCTCTTCCCGAGCCGATTGCCAGAACGCTCGCAGAGCTCTCTGTCGCTGAGACAAGCCCGCGATTGGATGAGCCTGATGAGCAACAAGCTGGAGGAGCAGCAGGGACTGCGCCGCCTGCGCAAGGATGAAATGCAGCAGGTACCCGACGAAGCAATCTAACATTTCCCTCCCAAGCTAACTCAACCATTCCATCCGTCCAGCAACTTCTTAGTGCGCGGGAGTCTGCTCGTCATCGCCGGTCGCATTCTGCGGACGGACGCTACTCAACCGGATGCTTTGGGGGTCGCCAGCGCCAGCCCTCGGGCCAGGTCCAGACAGCTGGTCAAGCACAGGCACAGGCTCAGGCTCAGCTCCACCCCGATGTCGCCCAGATGCGGCGCACCAGCTCCTCGCAGGCCCTGCAGCAGTTGACAGATCCCGTATATGCCCAGTCCCGCCAGCGGCAAAGGGAGACCTTTGACTTCGCCAGGACGCGGCGTCGCTTCATGAGGCGTGAGAGCGACGAAATATCCCTGCGCTCACTGCCCAGGCGAGGAGGAGCCCCTGGTCCTCCCCTGCAGTTGCATCGGGAGAGGGAGGCCGACGGAAGCGGACACAGCGACCAAATTACCATTCAAGTGAATGGGGAAGGTGTCGACCTCAATGAGTGATTGTAACTGCTAGCGCTTAACTGATCGATTGTATAAAATATAATGTATCTATCTTAGAGAAAGTCAAGGCAACGTAGCATTGCGTGTGTTTATTTGGGGGAAAGATCTGGGATTTGTGCCGGTCCTCGCTCACGAAACGCGGGGCGAATTCCATTAGGGATTTGCGCGTGCCTTCAGCGTGGTGCAGGAACGCAGAACACAAGCTGATCCCACTGATACGTTGTTGGGCTTCGAGCTTTGCGTCTTGAGCTGACCAGGGCAGACAGCGAGGCAGCAGCAAAACCCGAGCCCGAGGACTGACAACGGACCGCAGACGGCGGACAGGCCAATTCGACAGCTCAGGGGAGATCCACATTTTGATCCCACCGAAGGCGAGGAGCAAGAGAAATAGAGCACAAGTTATGAGGAAGCCGAGCGGTTGAAGTTGCCGCGCCGAAGACAGCTAATAAGAATTCATCATGTGCCGCACCAGCGAGCAGCAGGGGAACTCTTTCCGGAGGCGGGTGGAGGACAGGCAGCGTCGCCTGCACGCGCCGTAATTGCAACGCAACGGGAGGGCCGCGGATGCAGATGCCCTGGACCGGGAGCAGCCCAGCTCCTCTTCTCCCAGCCACTCGGTGTTTATAAACTTAAAGTCTGTAATCACATTAGGGCATGTAGTCAGTGGCTCCGGCCCTGGCTCTCCTGCCCAAACTGTTGCAGCTTTATCACCTGACGGGGCTTCGCTCCTCGACCTTCTCCCTCTGGTTCCTCGATCGCGATCGATGACAGCACGTTCGAGTCCCTTTGGGTCCCTCCGAGATTGGAGCAACAGCCGCTCTGTGTTTCTTTTGAGCTCTGGGCACAAAGGGCGTGTCGGCGGTGGGCGTTGCACCGAGCAGTCATGATAAAATTATTATATTGTTGGAGGGCCGCCGTTTTAGGGAAGCCGTGGCAAGAGCAAAAAACTAAACAGAGCATGAGTTTTTCCTTCAACATTTATATACCTCAACTCAAAGCTGTGATGACCAAAAAGAATTCATAATCACAAAAATCACAAGCTTTGATAATGCAATAAAATATTTAAAATATTATTGGTGCGTGGGAGAAGTTTCAAAGCGCGGAAAATAAAGAAGTTTTTCGATGCCATAAAATTATGTAACTCCCGCTGGACACAAACAGCTCGGCAACTTTGCTGAAACGTTTTTTTTTAAATAAACGATTTAGGCAAAATTTCAGCACACTCTATGACGACATCAGCCGAACAAAATCATTTATTGCACCCGCCCGCATCAATTCTTTTGGTCGGGCTGCAGGCCATAAGTAAATAGGCGCACGACAAAAACAACGCACCGTGCTAATGTGGCAAGTAGGAGGGGATGGCACTGAGGCGAAACCAATCGCCCAGGCGGCAGATGTGCTGCCTTCTCCTTCTTCAGATCGGTGATGGCTCATACCAGGTCAGTGTCCACAATGCGATCACCGGGGCCGTCGCTAATCTGCCGTAAACGAGTAACACGAAGCAAGGGAAATCATTGCAGCTATTGACGATCCTCCATATGCTCCATGAATCCTGCCAGGTTTCGCTCTCCCAATCGGAACTAATTGGGGAAACAATAAAACCGTTCTCATCAACCCTCCTACGATGTGTGAAGTTAAATCCAATCACAGAGCGAGCCAAGGATTTGGGAAGTGCCCAGCTAGCGTAAAACGGAATGGAAGGTCTTCTTCTATTGCCAATAATTTCGTTAAAATTATGTTAGCATTTTTTCGGAGGCCACATGCATAGATCGTGGATCAGAGTTAACGTGACAGGAAGATAGCCACTTGGATCAAACAGAGGGCAGCGAAAAAATGGCGATTCGATGCGCTGGCTTGTTGTCTTTGCCGATCATCCCCGACTGTGCTCTCGGCACGGGACCCGAAGTGGATCTTGCAGTGGGTGTGGTGTCACTATTGTCAATCTCTACAGAGTCCATAGTGCCGTCCTGCTCACGAAAGCGGCTTGGTGGTACTGCTTTGTAGCTATAAAAAAATCTTGATGCGGAATGGATCATGGTGTTCTTAGATCTTAAAATAGAAACCACAGAAAATCAAAAAGGTTTCAAAAGATTCATCTTTAATATAGATCATCGAGAGGCTCTACTAGCTTGCTGTCTATGTTACCTTCAAAAGTAGCACCAATCAAAATTCCTTTCGGGCTCTTACAATTTTGCTATAAAGTTGTTCCAATTGCAACCGCCAAATGATGTACTTTTATCGGGATTAGGCTGCACTTGGCTCCAGGCTCCCCCTTTGACCTTCTGTCGTCGCCCTTCTGTGGGAGGAGATTACCGCAGACCCACCGTCCACTCAAGTTGGAAGGCTGCCTGTGTTGGCCTTAGGGAGACAGTCAATCCTTGGCTCATGAATATGTTATTTGGCCCGACTGGTTGGTGCGAGTGATTCATAGGCCAGTGGTCTTGGGGCCACCTTTTCTTGGCTGTTGATGGCGATTGCGATCATGTCGATTGCGCGCTGATATAAATATAAATGGGCGAGTATTGCGCTGATTTGTCGGCTAAACTACAAAGTGAAGACTAACGGCAATTCAGCTTAGCCTTTTCGATTCTCCACCGCTTCGTCCACGATCTCTGCGATCTTGATCTTGTAAATCAGACCGCTAAGCGATCTATCTTATGCACTTTATTGTGTTTTCAGATTACGTGCAGTTCATTGAGCACTGGGAATTTAATTTATGAGCTGTTCGTGGTCTCTTGAGAGTTTCTGACTCCTGACTGCTTAATTCACAAGTAGCAAAATGGCTCAAGCTGATCTCAAAGTTAATCCACAAATTGTCACAAAATCAAAATCCACCAAAATATTTTCAAGACCTGCGTAAGCCCCTTCCTGCCGGGCCCTCTGGAATTCTGGTGAAGTCAGAACGAGTATCCGAATATCCGCTTATATAGATCAGCGCGATCAGCAGACAAAAACAAGCGGGCGAAAAAAGTCAAGAAAACGGCATGTTGTCAAACGTTGAGTTGGCTCAGCCGCAGGCCAAGATTAAGTTGGGACTTCGCACCCGACTCCGCAATCCGACGATCCGACGACGCTGAGGAGATGAAGCCGACAAGAATGCAGAGCGTCAGAGAGTCAAGGAATCAAGACTCTGCCGAGGGCAACGTGGGCGTGGCTGCATTTTGATTGAAATCAAACACAAAAGCAGATTACAATTTATTTATTTGGCCAAGCGTGTGGGAAAAGGAGTCCGCAGGTCTCAAGGAAGGAGGATGTGTTCGTGAGTTGCGCGTGTGCAACGGATTATCCCTGTGCACTTGTTACACATCCCCGCAGGATGCGGGATACCGCAGCCTCAAAAGCAACAGAATTTAAAGACGGCCAAGTTCAAGGGTCGGAGGAGGGTGAGGAGATGAACTCATCAGGACGGACGGACACCGGCACTGATCCCGTTCGCCAGCGTCGAACCCGATTGAATGCGGATTAGGTGGCCGAGAGGGTGCTAAGTCGAGTAAACGCCTACACGACCAAAAGTCATGTCATGTTGGGCCAGAAAGGATTTGCCCTCCAACTGACACAATTTCTTGCACCTTCTTGTTACTGCAGGTTAAGGCAACCTGCCGTAGATCAAGATCGTCCTTTGATCCTTGCTTTTTCAAAGCACTGGGCACGGCTGGGCAATATTTAGTAGTTTTTATTGGATTTACAGCTTAGGCTTACAGCAATGCGCAATCTTAGATGTGAATCTGCAAAAGGTGCAGGAAAATGGATGGTCCACCCCCAAGGCCACCTCCTTGGGCGAAGCAAATTCAACTTGGTCATGGGGTATTACTTTGTGCTGTTTTATTACCAGCACAGATCATCTTGTAGTCGCATTTTTTGCTTTCTGTCAAATTATCATTGATCAGTCGCCCGATCCGGAAGGGATAAGCGGTGTGTGGGTTTTTAGTTAGCGGTGAAAAGTGAGGCAAGTCGTAATTACCAATTTCCTTATTAGTGAGGATAATCAGGTGGGCTAGAACCCAATGAAATTGTACAAATCCTTTACTAAAAGTTTCTCAAAGACGATACAAGCCTGGTAGGCAAAACTTAAATAATGTGATCAGTTAAAATCAATGAGCGAATTTAATGTTTTGTGAGGTACATAAATAAAGCTTACAGTTCCTGTTGAAAATTAATTCGTAAACTGAATTTGAATCAAAACTAATACACATTAGAGTTCATCAGAGAAGTAATGGCTGCCAATGTCAGGACCTCCCTTTTTGGCAAGGATTGTTGCCATACATGATGGCTGCCGCAGAGCAGGAAGGAAGTATGGAATGTTCAACCCTCGAAAGGAAGCGGCTGACAACTCGGAGCAACTTCAGCCTGGGCTCGGTCACACCAAGCGTTTATAACCGCCAAAAGCAAACATCCACCGAGCATTTCGAAATAAGCGTGAAAATAATCCATCTTTCCGCTAAGCAAGCTGCAGCCCGCTCCCGTCACCCCGTCCTTTTCTGACACTCGGACGCACGGCCTGGCCCTGCAAATCGACCTCCCCTCGACAACGCCGCTTTCCATCACCGTCACCATCGCCAGGATCAGGATCAGGGCAGGGCAGCTGCCGGGGAGAGAATGGCAGCAAAAAAAGTGTCAAAAAATGTTTCATTTTAGATCTGTTGAAAAATAATGCTGCCGTCTTTGTCCTTTTCCCGTGATTTCTGCACGCTTCACGCCAATTTGCGCGCCTATCAGCTAGGAGCTGGCAGCAGTGGTGGTGGTGGTGGTGCTATGTCCTAACCCACTTCCCTTTGGGTCGCTCTGGGCTTGGATGCTTTTCCAGTTTTCCGACAGCGACTGCTGCTTCCTTTCGCGCATTGTTCACTGTCGTCCTTCCCCTCCTGGCATGGGAATCACTTTCGATGGCGCGAAATATAATTCATTTAAATGATTGGGTTGTTTGTATAGACTGCAGATGCGGGGAGGGCAGGGGAGGAACATGCCGTCCGTGGAAATTCGTTTTTCCACTCGTTCACAGAGTCATGCATGTTCCGTAGTATGTGGGTTGCATTCGGGAGAAGCGAAATGGCGTTGTTCCCACAGAAAGTTCAAAACTTAAGCAAGGCCAACCTTTTAGGGAAACTTAGCCAGCAAATTGGCGTACAACTCTAGGGAAATTCCACACTAAACTTCGCTTGAGAGGGACACGAGCTTTGCGGATGGCAGCATCTTTGTAAACAGCAGAAATTACCAACAATTGACATAATCACAAACGCTTGTCTCGCCTTTTGTTCCGATTGAAAAGCAGGCGAAGAAAACTGTAAACGAATCTACTCGAAAGTACGAGTATTCGAGCCGGACTCGGTGAGAGCACAATACGGCTACGATTACAATTACAAATGCCAGTTGGCGGGTCGGCGGAAGATCAAAGCGAAGCACAAAGCTGGGCAGGCTAGGAAATAACAGAAAATAACGCTGCCAGCTTGCACAATAACAATGGCAATAAAGATAAAAATAACAAAATATAAGCCAAGGAAAAATGGTGTACAGAAAATGGCAGAGACACAACGGCAACAAGTCTTCATCTCCAGCTCCATCCGCATCCCCCAAACCAAAACCCAAACTTTCCCAAGCACTGCGAGTATGCAAATATATCACAGTCGGCTGGCTGGGTGCCTGATGGATGGCACAGCCGAATGCTCCATGAGTCATCCGCCCTGGTGGCCGCTTCCTCGATCCCGCCAGCTCGGGAGAAGAAGCAGGTACGACACCAAAGTTACGGTTTGATCACAAGTTGAGCGTAAAATATGCTAAAGATCATCGGGTGTCAGTGGCTGTGTGTGCCGGCAAATGAGCGTAAAATGATCAAAGAATCTTCGCGCGCTATGCCAAGTCTCCACTGTGCTCCACTGTCTTCTCCGATCCGATCCCCTCCGATCACCGATCACCTGGGACAGGACTTGGTCATCATCTGCAGTCGCGCACTGCACGTACACTAACTACGTGCGCGCATTTTGTAAAATAACATTCAATTTGTGCAACCTGATCAAGCCATTGCAGCGGGCTCAGGCTCAGGCTCAGGCCCAGATCACCGATCGCCCTTCGATGATCTTCCAAAAGCCTGCCTTAATAAATAATCAAAGTATCCGTTGTAATCACATTTCTGCGATCCACATTTCCGAATCCGAATCCCTCGGCTGACGTTTGTGCATATTTTTACGCTTGCTTAAAACGGCTGAGTGCTGAGTGCCGAGCTCCGAGCTCAAAGAAGATCGCCGACGGCTCCCCCGTCCCGTCCCGTCCACTTCCACTTCCAACTCCGAACAGCCACTGCCACCATCGGAGATGGAAATTACACGTTGCAGGCCCAGGCCCATTCTCATTCCCCCTGATTTCTGATGATTTCTGCAATTGCTGGCCAGCATCGGCGGCAATAACAACAGTTTGTTCGCATGCCGGTGCAGACAGCCTGGCTGCTGCTTCATCGGCTTCAATGGCTTCAATGGCTTCACTGGCTTCATCGCTGGTCCAATTGGCCCAAGTCGGCATCGACAGCGAAATCAACTGCAGCTGCATTGCCATTACTCAGCCGATCTTCGGGGCTCCTCCCGGTCTGGGGGGTTTCTTATTGAATTATAATGTTATTTAGTTGCGGCTGCCGCTGCGGCTGCTCCGCCGTCGTCGACGTCATCGATGGTGGATTGCAGACTTTGTGGAAGCGATCTGCGCCTGGGGGCTCCCTCCAAAGCGATCGATGGGCTGCCTTTAGTGGTGTATGAAGACATTGTAGGAGGCATATGATTAGATGGCTTTTAAGTGCCTGCATCAGGCGCACAACGAGGCCTCGGACATCCGTTAGAGGAATGTTTACGCAACCACCTGACCAAGGAACCTCTTAATATATGTGTCAAGAATGCTGCGGGTTGATTAAAAGCTCACATGCGTAACTCAAACACCCGGCTTATCGAATTCGATCAAAAATTCATGCGTAATTGCCCTGCGGCGGTTTTGGAAGAAAAGGGCACGCGAACCCTCCCAGAGGAAGACGAACCGCATCCAAATGTTGTGCGGAGCCAGAACCCAGAGTCAGCCCTCTTATTACCGCACAGCGATCCAAGAACAACACACACGGACACGCTCTAAATTTGCGTTACGTAACGGAATTTAAAGCGTTCCTTATCAGATTGGTTTTGATGTTTTATCAACGCTCGCTACTCGCTTCTCACCGCTCCCATGAAAATGAACATGAGCATGAACGCAAACGCTTGTTGTTGCTCCTCGGCTGCGCCATTTAATACGTAAATAATTTTTAATGAATATATGATAAATATTTTTTGGCGTGCGGTTCGAAATGAGTGTGTGAAAAATTAGCGGAAAATTCCCAAAACGTCAACACTTGAAAATTGTTTATTAATTCATCAGCAGCAGACTGCTCTTTTGCTGCGGGTCGTTGGATTAATGCTGCAGATCGGTGGCAATTATCGGTTGCATTTTAAATTGGACGCAAGTAGTTTGGATTTGGTTCGCGAAATCCGGTGGAAAAATAAAATTGACTACAGAATTTGCTAAAATTAAAGCCGAAGTGGATTCCAGCCCAAGTCGCGGGAAACGAACCCCTCAAGATCAGTAGCTCGTCGTTGTTCGCAAAGGCGGCTGATGATCATCAATCATAAGACAGGATTCCGTCACAAAACGAACCTAAAGTGAATCCAGCTACCGGAGCTACACCTTCAGTCAAATCGGCCACACAGGAAGTCTGGGTTAAGAAAACGAGGGAACGAAATTCGCATGCTACCGACTCCAAGCCAAGCCCGTCTATCGAAAACGCATAAATCACGGGTTTCTTTTCAGTGTCGGGAGGGCCTTTCAACAGCCCTGTCAAATGTGCCGCTGCGGAATTGCACTCAGCTCTCGACTGGCCACACAAATTAAATTTGTATAAAAATATCCAAGTTGGTGGGCCCGGGACCGGACCCAGCCCAGGATAAGAGACGTCAGGACAATCGAAGCCGCAGGCTACTGTATGGCTTGGGAATGACAAAGTGGAAGCAGGCAACTGTCCCGGGAGCGAACAGGAAAGAACGCCCCAGGACGAGATGTGCGATCAATTATGATTGTCACAGTTGACACACATTATCGCCCTCACCGGGCAGGGCAGGGAGATGGAAAGAGAGGCCCCGAACCTGTCGTCGTCGCAGGACTCTCCCAAGGCCCGACTATATGAGCTAATTGATGTTTTCATTTGGGCGCTCTGACGGCAGGAGAACGTTTTCATTCTAGGTGGTAAGTGCGACGCCCGCTGAGCACACATAATTGAGAGCAGCGGGAAGGTCCTGAAGAAAGGCACCGATCGCAGAGGTCCGAGATAGCCCTACCTACATCTGTACCGACAGCACCACCCAAGATCCCGCTCGGCCGTAACTAGTGCACGGGTACAAGCATGAGTCCTGCCCTACGAGTCCCTCCCTGTCATTTTGTCAATGGCTTTGTTCACTCCCGTGTGCACTTGGCTGCCTCTTCGGGTCCTCTCATCTTTGGGCAGGCCCACATTTTGGCGGCATCTTGAAAGTCCCTGCTCAGTGACGTTGGTGGTCGCCGGATTCCACTGCTCATATTTTGCGCATCTCCTTTGTCAATTGCTCTATTTTGCTGCGATGTGTGTGGGTCCTCCGAACAATGCCCAGCTCCTAAATTATTTTCGTATTATCGAATCCGCAGTACGTGTTTGTCGTTTTTGTCTCTAATTGTTCAATTGTCAGATCATGAGTCGGCTTGTTGTCTGGACATGTCAAGAGAGCGCCCACATCCAGACCCTGTCCTGCATCCACGCCAAAGAATGCCGTCAAATAAAAGATTTTTAGGCTATCGACATGTTAGTACATTGTCTGCTTGTCATTTTAGGGAACTGTTTTTGAACTATATTGAGGGATTAGTTGCTGGTGAACCTGTAAGGGTGCTGGCCGCATGAACATGACCAAAACAAGCGGTGTGTATGGCCCAGGATCTTGGGGATAATGTCATTAGCTTAATGGAGTGTGAGAGGATTGTCTCCATTGTGTTGTGTTGTTGGGATATGGGATATTCATTTTATTTAACAAAAAGCCGAGCGGCCTTTAAAAAATCCTATTAAGATCTGTTAACCACGAATATTTTTCAGAAATATTCGAGGCTACATCGAATAAAAAAAAATTAGCGTAGAGACACCTTTTTGTGTCTCTTTGAACACATAAGATGGCATAAATACTTTTCAAATACTAAATTTGGAAAAATAACAAATCCATCAGCCGGTAAATCAAGATTACGAATGCAGTCGCCATAATTAATACAAATGACATGATTTGTTTTTGTTTCAAATTTCAACTTTTATTGCTTTGATTATCGCTCCCTTATCTTACAACTACCAAGAACATGATTCTTAAAATAGGATTAAAATAATTTTAAACAGTCTTAGGGTCTTTAGATGACGACTTAATGCTAGCACTGAAACAAGAGTAAAATAATCAATCAACTGAGCGGAGAGCGTACTATCCACTTAGAAGCCGAAGTAGGGATATGTGGGAGCAGCCATCATCGAGCTCTTCTGGTCCACCTGATGGTGGTAGCCGCTCATGTGGTTGCTGGCGGCAGCGGTGGGGGGGAAGAAGGAACCGGCGAAGTTGTAGCTGTCCCAAGAGGAGGGGTGGTGTGAGCCCGAGGCGGCGGCGGAGGCGAACTGGGAGCGGAGCTGCTCAGCGGATGTGGCGGCAGCCGGGGGCATGGAGTAGGCGGCCGATCCGGCGGACGAGTAGGCAGCACTGCCTGATCCCACGCCGTAGGCGGAGTTCATGAAGTCGTTGCCGGCTCCTGGCATCGCTGATTGCTGGGTCTGAGTTTGCGTCTGCGTCTGCGAGGGGCTGTGGCCGGCGGAGCTGCTGCCGGATGTGCTGCTTGCTGGGGACATGGAGGCCACTGAGCCACTGTAGCCTGCGTGGGTCTCGTAGGCAGCTCCCGAGGCGGGCCAGGTCTGGGATCCGTACAGGCTCATTCCCATGTTGGGAGCAGGGAGCTGAGCGGAGCTGGACGAGGCAGTGGCTCCGTAGGAAGCGGCCGAGGGGGCGAAGCTGGGCACCTGCTGGGTGTTCAGCTGCTTGCGCAGACGAGCACGGCGGTTGGAGAACCACACTTGGACGCGGGCCTCGGTCAGTCCGGTGCTCTGGGCCAGCTCCTCGCGGGTGTAGACATCCGGGTACTGGGTGCGGGCGAAGATGCGCTCCAGGGCGTCGATCTGGTCGTTGGAGAAGGTGGTGCGCGAGCGGCGCTGCTTTCTTTTCAGCTGCACACTGGGCTCTGCGTCGTCCTCGCTCTCGTCCTCGCTGCCCGCTGAGCCAGCTCCTCCGCCGAGGATGCCGTCGATGCTGTGGGAGGTTCCTGAGCCGGAGGATCCCCGCAGAAGGCGCGATATGGAGCTCACCGACGGAGCACTCTGCTTGTCACACACTCCGGCCTCGATCAGCTTGGCGCGGATCTCCCAGCTGAAGATCCCGGGCTGCGACTGCTTCAGCTCCTCGATCCTGGACTCGATGTCGGGCGTGGCCACGCGGGGCTTGCTGCCGCCAATCACTCCCGGGCGAATGGAGCCGGTCTCCTGGAAGCGGTTTAGGATCTTCGAGACGCAACCGTGGGAGACGCGCAGCTGGCGGGAGATGACGCAGGGACGGACGCCGGCAGCTGCCATCTCCACGATTTGACGGCGGATGTGATTGGGCAGCGGACGCCCGTTGATGAAGACGCCGCCAAGTTGGTTGACGCGACCTTGTCCTAAAATAAGAAGGGAAGCAGACATGGTAAGTAAATCTGTTAGCTAAGTTTTGCTCTTTCAGTCGCTCCACGGAAATCCGATCCTCTTACAGGGGTTCGATTGTGTTTGTCTGTTGTGCTGTCTTTGGGTCGATCTTTCAATTAACTTTTTTCTGTGCTCGATTGAGCGGCAGCCGGTAATCTAGTTAGGCAGCACTGACCACTTCACTGCATTGCACTCGAAATGCACTGAGCAGGATAAGCAGAATAAGCCGGAGGATCAATTCGCACGATCTTTTGTTGCAGATGAGCACAAACGATTCGATGGCCATTTGTAGACACAACAAAACGCAAATTGCCAATTTGCGTAGGCCTTTTCGGGAGAATGGACAGTGGCGGGGGAAAATGCCGATCTCGCCGGGGATCGAGCGAGCGCAGCTGCATCCCGGGATGGCTCATGCAATCAAATCAAACTAATAATCCATAAGCGCTGCGGACGCCCAGCTGTGCCAGCTAATACAAGTGTGTGTATGTGGAAAGGCGGCCCCAAAAACACAACAACGCCAGCAGCCGAAAAGAGAAACAAAATCCCAGTCAAAGTCCCAGTCAAAGTCCCAGTCCCAGTCCAGTGCAGGGTCTGTTGTTTGGGGCGCTGACGTTGCTCAGCTACGTGATACACAAGACCCCGAGCACAGACACTGAGCCGATCCAAGATCAAAGCCCAGCGCCTCGGAGCCGCCAGGGAAAGGGACAAGCCGAGAGACGAGATGCGAGACATGAGCTGGCAAGACTGGCTGGTCGCGCCAAAAAGTCTGCAAAGTCCGCACTGGAAGCTGGGATGCCTGGGTCTGGCTAAGGTTATGGGTATGGCTGTGGCTGTGGCTGCGGCTGTGGACCTGGCCAAGTTGCCGATCACAATCAATAAGTCAAAAAGCTGATCATGCTGCCGAACGGGTAATGATCTCTCGTTTGGAAACAGCGGGCGAAAGCGCTGGCCCAAATGATGAGCCAGCACTTTTCTGCGTCCAAGTCCGAGTCTGGCGTTTTGTACTCGTAATTGTGGTAATTGGTAATGCTCGTTGTGGTCCGTGGTCTACTAGTATGGTCTAGGTCTACTATCTACGATCGGTGCTTACCTTGGAAGGGATATCCAGCAAAGTAGGGTGTCATGTTGAGAGCCGAAACCGCCATGTCTTTTGCAGTAATCCGTAGGAGAGATTTACCGGAGTGTTGTCCACACTGTTTTGCTTTTACGTCCTGATTTACGATCTTCACAAGGCCCGATTGTTCACAAACTAAGAATGTTCTCGGGGAAATTAATTTTTAGACCGAGGTGTGCTGAGCAAGTGATGCTGCTCGTTTGCTTGACAGCTCGAAACTGATTTTGAAACGGTCAGCCACAAGACTAAAACGAATCCGTGAGATTCTCGGAGCCAAGAAAACCAGTTTCGGACGGCGGAGAGGCAGTGCGGGCGAGGGTGGAAGTGCAGGCACTCAGTTGGCAGGGGCGAGAGCGAGAGGAGCGATCGCAGAGAGCCCTGCCGGTGGTTAGAGCGGCGCAGCTGCCCCGTGTGCCAGAGCAGTGCCGTTAAACCAGAAACGAGAGGGAGAACCCAGTGGGTTTTCATAGCATGGCTGCAATTTGACTTAGCTCCGCCCCCGGAAAACCGAACTGAATTTGGTTTAGTAATCCTCCCAGCCGTAGCTGGCTTTGGGATAGCTCCGCGTTCCGAGTGGGCTTAGATTGTTTATTTTATTTGCGCTTGATTTGGAGTTATGCGCCTGAGGGTCGGGATCTAGGGTTTGAGGTGGAGGTGGGTGGGATGCCCTAAGTCCAGGCTGATTGCGCATATCGTCATCATATTATAAACACGACTTCCGCCGCCTCCTCGAATAAACAATTAAATAAACCTGAAAGCATGTTTTTCCGACACAGAAATAGATTTCCATTATGGAATCCGTAGGAAAGCAAACACTTTTTCTACTGAGTCGAAGTGCTTTGAATGGTTCAGCGAGAAAAACAGAATGCAAAAGTATCTAAGCCCTCCAGATGCGTGACATTCAAACCACTCCTCGTCCCACCTTCAACCTCACCCAGCAACCCAGCCAAGACGACTGTGAAACGCATTTCATTTGCATTCGCATCTGGCTGGCAGACGCCCTCGCAATCGCAAACTCAATGGCCTTGGGCCAAGTGGGGAATGGCTGGGGGCTCAGGTACACGGGTCTTGTCTTGCTCATTCTGTGGCAGGATTTTCCTTTTCCAGCAGTTCGATCAATTGACTCTGATGACGCTGCTTTGAGGCAGGAGGGCAAGTGTCTTAAAGCCAGTTATACTGAGACCTGAGGGGCATCGAGTGTTCGACTGTTCGGGTACAATGGTTCAACTTAGAGACACGCTTCATTAAAAGTTCATTTCGCAGCTGTGATTCAATTACCGAGGTAATCCAACAGCCGCTGTTTGCCTTCACTAATTAGAAGGAACCCCATCCCCGAAACAACTCCCCAAAATTAATATTCATGAGAAAATGAGGCTCGGAGCGGCCACTAATATGTGTGGTCGAGTGGGAAGCTGACAAAAACATTTTCGCACGGGCAAAAAGGAAGAGGAAAAAGAAAAAGTAAACTCCATTTCCGAGTGCATGACTTTTGGTTAATTTTCTGCCAGCTACGAGCTGTCTGTAGCTGTGTAGCTGAAGCTGTATCTGCTTAGCTGTGAGAGGCGAGTGGCGGTCGAAATCAAAGAGGTCGGGCAAGTTGCGTATACGCCGCGTGTGCGAGCACTGGAATTATGCGGCATCATATCCAAGGCAAGGCTGTGCTGTGGACGCGAACAATGTGGACAAAGTTGTTGCCACTGTTGTTGGAGCGGGCAATTGTTGAGCTACGAGCATGTGTGTATCTGTGAGATACTTTTGGCGTGGGTGCGACGCTGAACTGAGACGAAGCTGTGCCTGAATGTGTGCCATTTGGCAATAATTGTGGGTCTATTGTCTGGACGGCCGCCACGCTCGGTGTGTGGCTTCGCCGCGAGGCAATCGCTCAAGTCGTATGACAACTGAAACTGCTACTGTGCGATTGGCAAGACCGCCGATGGCGGCACCGCCTCAGATGCAGATACCGATTTGGATTGTGTGTCAGCGGGAATGATGAATCTGTACCCACTGGGCATTCAAATGGCAAGTGTTCGGACTCCCTATTATCCGCATTGACTGCCCCTGTTTCGCAGCCAGCTCTCCCTTATTCACTTTCGCATTGACCTGGACCAGCTTTTCGATTCACTTTATTTGTTGAAAATAAATAGTCCCGACGCAAAGTGGATGGAAAATACTTTTCACTCGTTGACTTTGGCATTTTTGTGGGAATTTTTTAATACTTTTTCAAAGCCAGCCGCAGACGGCAGTCGGACTGGGGGTGCAGGATATGTATGTATTTGCCTAGCTGTCGAACTGCACATTGCGGGTATTAGTTTGAGTTGAAAAGGAAAATTCATCTGCGAACCGGCAGGAACACACTTGAGTGATGGCTTTAAAATGCCGCGGAATTCAATTTCTATCTTGCCAACGGAGGTCCGTGACAGGCAGTTCAGAAGGGGCTTTCCCGCATTGATACAAGTTACTCCCCGAAAGGCTTTCTGGTCGGGAATAATTTTTCATAAACGTCGTGTGTTGGTGTAGAACGCAGAGCCCTCCGAAACACTGGGCTAATGATTCCCAAAGCGCTCCCAATAAATACCGCTGAAAAATAACCACTAACGCCCATATGTCAGCTTAGCCGAAAGTCCGGACTCCGGAGGCAACAACAACAGCTGCTGGGGCAGAGCGGTGAAACAAGAAAACTAAATTAAAACCCAACCGCAACTGTTTACACAGCAAATGTTACCACGAAGGGGCGGCTGGCGCACCAAAGCCTCCACTCCAACTGACTCCAAGCTGAAATCCCAGAACGACCTGGAATTCGGCTGGAGATGATTAATTAAGGCGGCTACTTGGCAGAGGGCAGAGAGCAGAGGAGGATCGGCGAACAGCTCGGACAGTTGGCCGCAGAGGTGAGAAGAGTAATATGTACAAATATATCACTCCTTCGGAACGGTTAAAAACGAATTAATAATGTGTGATCGGAGGCCGCCCCCAAAACCGAGGAATGCCAGTTGGCCACCTCAAGAAACAAATCGACTAATTGCGAAGGAAGCCCTGAGGATACGTGGCAGCCAATCAGAGTGTTGTGCGGGCGGCCACGCGCACCTCCTGGATGACACGGCAAAAGGACTTCGGCCCAAGGACCGCTTGACTTTGGATGGCTGGATGGCCGCACAAAGAATGCCATTATGTGCATGATCTGTGGTTTCCCTTCCACTCCGCGCTGCTCCGTTTGCGGCGCTTTGTCGGCAAGAGTGTGAAAAAAGAAGAGGGGAGTGGAGTGAGCTGAGTTAGGGGAGGACCGAGGACACCCAGGCCGCTGCTCCGGACCGCCACCATAGAAGTGTGAATTCTAACAGCCCGCGTCGGCGGTTCGTCGTAAATAATGCGTTTGAGATTCGGTCACAGTCGCTGAAATGTACAGATTCTTTGAAATCCATCGTCGGGAACGATGATTGAGATGAACATGAAGATTGAGATCCACCTTAATTGCCCACGGCGTAGCGCCTTCGTTTATCGCGTTCCTGTTAATTTTGAGCTGATCCTTGATTAACACCGCTCGCCTTCTAATAGGGACAGGAGACCGGACTCCTTCGCCCCGGTTCGATCGCCTATCTCCTGGTCGGCTCTGAACTTCGTGCTGTATGGCGTTAAGCCATAAAATTCGTTTAGCACCTGCGCGGCCGTGAGAGGTGTTATGTCAATGATTATAATTATAACGCCTGCCCATAGTGCCCAGAAAAAGGGTTTCGCCGACTCTAAACCGACCGTCATGATCTCTCCGTCCTTCCACCGATATGCAGGCTACCAGGTGACTCTGAACTGTGACCCCCTTAGCTTTTCGGAATAAATGCCTTTTCGATCCACTTCAGTTCCATCGCTTCTCAAGCGCAGCCATGTTCGCTTGGAAAATATTTCATATTTTATCACATTACGATTAGAACTAATTTGACATTGAAATATTAGCATGTCCAGCCCCCAAGCAGATACCGCCAGGGAGAAGTCCCCAGAAGAAATAAGACGAAATAATCACGAAACGCAATTAATCCTTTGACGATGATGCAGATGACGAGAAAGAGCAGCTCAGGGGCATACTTAAGAGCGGCAGCCACATACATAAATAATCCATATAGGCAGGAATTTTCCTATTCCCTGCACACTGCTTTCCCGCTTTGATTTATTTACCATAGTAAATATAAATGCATTCGAAATGCATTTTAGTTCTGCGCTGAACCCGCCACCAATCTTCGAAATTATCGTCTACAGTGCCACACAGATAAAAAAAAATATCAATTTGATCTGCGCATATCTGGTCCAAATTGATATTTACATTAAAAATGTCGTTTTGATGATTAAAAAATGTAAAAAAGATATTTTTTCATATCAGTTTGATATGTTCACCATGTAAAATTGATATTTTTGACATATCTGGTCCAAATTGATATGATATCATATCAATTTTTTTTTCTGTGCATGTGAAAATGAAAATAAATAATTATTCAGTGGTTTACAGAGCCACTGAAGTCAACGCAGAGATTCGTGCTTGCAGTTCTACCTTTAATTAAAAGCGCATTCAGTTCCAGTTGCATCTCCAAATCGATTTGATACAATTTCAATTTTTGTTGATTCTTCCCAAAGTGACAATTGGCCAGCGTGATTTTCCATTATTTCCGGCTGACCAGCTGAATCGATCCGTCGGTCGGCACATGTCAAAGTGGGGATTGGGGAGTTGGGAGTTGGGAGTTGGGAGTTGGGAGTTGCTGCCCCCTTGTAATCCCGTAATTGTGGCACCAAGTCCATTTCCCGTTAAGCCAGGTGTAATGTCTCGTGCCTGCTTTTCCAACTCAACTCAAATTGCAGCGACTTTGTTTTGGGTGCACGGTTTCTTTTCGGCCAGTGTGGAGAATTGAGCTGCATGTTATCTTCCGTTGATTTAATTAGATTTCGATTTGTTGCGCCATTTTCGCATTTAATTGATGTTAAGTTCCTGGAATCAAAGATTATTTTGATCCCGGTTTGAAGTTGCCGCCGATCAGATATGACCACTATTATTGTTCGGTTCAACTTTCTGAAATCGTGTTAAATTTTCTATTTATTTACCTCCGCAGAGCGTTTGTGAGAGTCGATTTTTCTAATAATGAATTCTGCGAAAAAATTTGATTTTTTTCCCACTGAAGTCTGAATATAATTCACAGCCTTTAGTGGGCGTCCAAAATCAATTTGCAGTAAGCATCTAAGCGTCATTAGGTCGATTAACACATAAGGTATCATCATCTCCATTATCATTATCATCGCTTTATGCTAATTTTCCCGCTCAGATAAAACCCACAAAAACGTCGAGTCTCCGTTTCCACCTTAAGCGCCTAATTTAATTAGCATAATTTGGCAACACCTTTTTCGGCTGTTGTGGCGACGCCTTCCGTCCAACGAGCAGATGCGTATCTTCCGGATTGCCGTAGCTGCTCGGTTTCAGTTTCTGTTTTTGTTTGTGCGTTTAGGCCAAAAAGCGCTGCTAAAGCGATTGGCAACGCCAGCGCAGGACATACACAGCTCAGCCAGAAGTTGACTAAGTTGGCGTGTCAAATCGATCATTGGCACAGTTTGACAAGTCTATTTGGCTGGACAGGTCCGTGAAGCAGGAAACAAAACCCGGCCAAACAAAGCCCCTCGTAGCGACCACCGGCAGAGGCAGATTCGGTGTTCGGTCTTCAGTCTGGGCCAAGTCAGACGAGGAGTCGCCGGAGGATAGGGACAGAGAACGGAGCGTAACACTTACGATTTGTAATGGCCTCTAATCATGCGACAAAAAGAGGAAGAACTGCGGACCTACCGCCGGTAACAGGTAGCTAGTGCAACATCCTCACAAGATGTCAGTCTGCGGTTCGTGTGTTAATGGTTTGTTAGTACGCGGCGGTGTCCTTGCCAGCTCGTCCTTGACGTTGGTCATAGTCACAGTGATAGTCACAGTCCGCCCACCCAGCCCCCCGTCAGCCTCACCGCAATTATGACGCCTGTGGTCGTTGTGTTTGCGGTAATTCAGTTATCTTGTGATTTTCGCCGGAAATTGACAGTCGGCGGTCGAAAGCCACAGATCTTTGATTTACCACGCACTGTTTAAAAACACATTCGGCAGCCTATAAGCCACTTTTACAGCCAATGCCCAGCGATAAACACCCAGACAATACAACACAGTGCGCTCGGCCCATAAATCTGCGGAAATCTGCCCAGTCCTACTCCATCGATTGGCGGTTGCATGTTTAGCAAATTACTCAACAGCTGGCAGAGGGACCCAGGGTTCCTGGGCTCAGGAGGAGGACCTGCCCAGCTAGCCATTAAATAAATTATAACGAACTGCTCGCGGAGGAAAAGAACGCCAAGCGGAATGGACATTGCCGCAAACAAATTGCTCCCTGCCAAAAGCTCGCCCGCCCCGCCATGTGGGAGACGACACGCAGTCTGGCAGGGATTGGGGCAGTGGGTGCAGGGGGCAGGAGTCAAGATCGTGAAGAGGAGGGTGCATGTGTCAGCAGCTTGCTCAAAGCGAATGCCGCTGGGAGTTTCCTTTTCGGCTGAGTTTTTAATTTATGTTATTGATGCGAAAGAAATACGGAAGGCACTGAGAGAAATTGGCTGGGGAGAAATTGGTTAATTGCAAGTTTAAAATTCGATGCTGCAGGTGCTCGACTAGTCTTTTAACTTCCCCCGTGCAAAACTAATTCAAATTTCAGCTGGGAGTGTGTGGGAAAACGTTTGCAGATGCAAATGCGAAATTTCGGTGAAGGTTGCACCTCCGATTTCTGCGTCAGCAGTTAACGAACGAACACAAAACGAAGGAAAAGAGACGAAATGAGTTACGGATTTGCAATCGCTTAAGTTGAGTGCCAATCTGAGCCGTCTCCAAAGCCCAGTCATATAAACAAATGAACATATGTAAAATCCATGCTCGACAGCCGCCACGACAACTTGGGCTGACGCTGATGCTGATGTTTTTTACGACTTGACACAGAGTTTCCGAGGGCACGGAAGGGTACGAGGATGGGGATGGGTCTGCGGTGTCTGCAGTGACTGCAGTGACTGGACAAAGTGGCCGACAAAAGTCGGTCGGAGATCCGTGCGCTTCAAGTTTGGAGTTCGGCGGGCTGCGAGTTCGGAGCTGACTGAAATGGCTTTGAAGCGCACATTTGCCAAAGTGATCGTAAAAATGCCAAGCCAAATACCTTGAGCACGTCAAGCGCGGCAATTAAAATTGAACTTTTATGTTACAATGACATATAGCCCAGTCGCAGTCGTCGGAGCGCCTTGCCGCTCAAATGAGATGCTGATGGGTGGCGGCGAGGAGTGGAGTGGAGTGGAAAGGCCATGCGTGTGAACGGGAGAGATCAAAGCTCGCGCCGCAGCCACGCACTTGCAACTGGGAAAAGGACGCAGCTAGTGTGCGAGCGAGACCTGCAGCTGCAGATGGAGCTGGAGCTGGAGCTGGACAATGCAAATCCCGGGAGGGAGGGGTCCCAGTCCCGTGCAGTTTGGTTTCACAATTTAATTGCAAATAAATTGAGTTTTTGGTACTTCATTTAAGCAAAACACGCTAAACCTTCCCGGACCGGCGGATCCATCAAAGTCGAGTGAGGATGTCTTTTTTGCACTGCTCAAAGCTGGCTTTTACGAGGCTTCCTGCTCGCACAACACACAGAACTCTCGAAACGAATTGTTTGCAAGAAATTAAAATGGTTTCCTATCCATATGAGACTCTACTCGACGAATGTGTCTTTTCAGGACTCCTTCCTGGAACATCCATCGACAAGTTCTGCCACTATAATGCGGTTCCGCTAACTGATCCATCAAAACTCCGTTAGAAAAGTGTCAACAGATGCACAGGAACCCTGGAATTAAGTACTCAGTTAAAAAACGGTCAGTGGCTGGTGGCCAAACGGAAGGCAAAACAAACAGGATGACCGGTCGACAAATATTGAACAATCGCACATGACAGATCGCTCGTCCATCTGGAGGAGGACAAGTGAAAATTAGGCACACACACGCAAGGCAGTTGTCAAACAGTTTTCACTCCTTCATGCTAAATTTGCAAGGCAAACAAACGCAGTCGTTGGTCCCGCCGGACTACCGGACTCACCGACTGTCCATACTCAGTGGCAGGGCAAAGACGAGGACGACGGAGGTGTCACATCGGCGGGGTGCCGCCGAGACGGTAGCACAGCAAGTGGCGGACTGCAGGACAGGACAGCTAGCTACTGCTCTGGGATTCGGTAGTCCTTGGCCCCAGTCCGTGCCAGACGATAGAGGGCCATTCTGGGAAGCCCTCACCTATTCATTCGAGTGGATAACAATTTGAAAGAACACCACATACGTCCCCCCGACCTGCGACGACTTTCGACAGAGGTTTACGATCTCGTGAGTTTGAATGAATTTGACTGTACTCACACTTGCCTTTTACTGCCCCTCGTAATGATCTATAGACCGAGTTTTATGTCTGCGCTGCTTGGCGACAAAATTTACAGCCCTGAGTAAATCAACATGTGCTCTGATTCAGAAGAAGACCAGCGTTGAATTTGCCACTCGGTTTACAGCGTTCATAAAATCCTGTCAGTAGCGTGGCACAAGGACCGAACTCTATTGAGGGATTCGATTCTTTTTTACGGCCCTAGTTACTGATTTTGAATTTCGTTTATGGGCTGCTAATTGGGGGCTTTGTCGACGAAATATTAACTGGAAAGTGTCCCAAAGAGTGTGAACTGCAGTCTTTACACATTTTGCTAACATTGTTTGTTTCTATAGCTTTTTGACTTTTTTAGAACAACTAGTTTTATGACCTTGTCCCTAGAGGAATTTCATAAAGACTTTTTATTCCTGAGTTTTTATCTGCCTTTCAATATTTTTAAGAAGTTTTCCACTTTCTCTGCTGCTTCGGATTTAAGTGAAATTTAATTTTTCTTCGGTTCCGTCCTTGTTAAAATTTCCCTAAGATCTAGGAGCACGTGAAGGGCCTCAAACTCCGAAACAGGAAGCCAAAGTGCCAGAACCACATTTATAGCCGTGTTTCCGTTTAGCAGGCCCCTACAAATTTCTTGGCCCTTGGCTCCTTATCAAAAGTTCTGACGCGCTCGTTTCCACGCATGAGGAGCTCCGATAATTGAAAACTGTCAATACGCAAATTAGGGAATTTGTCATGTTTATCGTGACCAAGTGCCTGTGGTTTTGGCTTGAGCACTGAGCACGGAAATGGGCGGGTTCGCAATCAATTAATGCCCTTACCGGGCATGTCCTGTGTGGCTCATTTGCATTCCCAGTGCAGAGGCATAGCTGACGTAGATGAGGCATACCAGTGCACTCAAGTGGCTGGCAGTACGGGCTCCTTGCATAACGCTTCATTAGCATCGATTTTTATGCTGATTATCGCAGGGACTCCAGGTCGGCTTAGCAGTTCAATCCTCCTCCGCAGAGTCCTGGAATATTTCATCAGCCTGCCAGCTCATTCCGCTCAACTCAGTTCTGTGCTGAAGAATGTTGTAATGTTTGTATTATGGATCAGAGATTTGCATGCGGCCTGCTGCCACAAATGTACTCTCTCATACTCACACACTGCCACAAAAGGCAGAGCAGCCATTTTTGGTTTCGGTTTGAGTCCATCCCCTGTCCCTTTCTGGCCCTGTGGAAGCCAGATGCAGGCGGCATGTGCGTATCCTTAATATGCGTAAACTTCACGCTTAATTCTTTATATTATGATGATGTCCTTTCGCTGTTTTCGCTTTTGTTCGTTGGTTTTTCAATTTTTCAAAACTGCAGACCGTCCAAACTGTACCAGGTGTGACTTCGTTTGCCGTTAATGGCTGTTGATAGATTTTTATGTTTGTATATCGGTAATTGACTTTCCTAGTTAAGGGAATGGACGGTTCAGAATGGGATTACAGAGGAGCTTGGCGATGGCTGGTCATCCTGGGCATGTAATCCTTCAATCACGGCTGCAATATAACCAGCTAATGAGCTTAAAGTTAATCCCCATAAGGGGTCATTATTGCACTACATTCCATTAATCAAATGCAGCTTCTTCTGCCAACCAGGGAGGACTGAGGAAAACTCCCGCAAGCCTTGACACGATTTCGTCGACGTAAACAAGCATGAACCGGCATTGAATGTGTCGCCAGGAGGGGATAAGCCAGGGAGCCAGGATAAAGGGAAACTCGGACCCATAAACTTGGATGACAAAGAACTAGCCTAACTAGCCAGAAGCTGGCGAAGGACGCAGGGGGAAGTGGCAGAATGGGATAAACATACATTGGGAACACACGACTCGCAACTGTGGGTGCTAAAAATGCCAAAACCGGAACGATTGATAATGCGTCCTGGGCTGGGTTTGGGTCGGGGTAATGGTGTTGGGCTTGGTCTTGGTCCTCGGTATGTGTCCTGTGCCGACGGCAGCCTTCACGCTTTAATTGGCTGCCAGCGACAAAATAAAAGTCATACAACTCATACAAAATGTTTCGGCCGGGACAGCTGCACACCCAACTAACCCAGCTAGCAGCCAGAGTGATCAGGCGAGTGTCGGGGGAAGGGGGTTGATGTGCGATGTGCGGATGGATTATGGATGCGTTGGAATATCAAACGTCGGGCGACGGAGCTCCGAACCGCCCTGAACCGCTCGGCCAATCAGCGGTCTTGCGAGGCGTGGCATTGGCTCGATTAAAGCGCGGTCCGCTCTCCAGCGACTCTCTCTGTCTCGCTGCAGTCTCGAAGTTTTGATCGTTGCCATGTTGTATACTATATCGTAGCTTGTATCTGGAATCAGGCTTCAACCACTGAAGGGCGGGCGCGAAAGCTGCTCTCATCTCGCTCTCCCTTGTGCCAGCGTCAGCTTCTCCATCTCCGTCTGCATCTCCATCCCGGGTGGTGGTGGAAACCAGTTTTTGGAGCGATCTCATTGTTCGTCCGTCTGCGGAGTAGTCGTCGTCATCGTCATCGCCCGGCCGGCCCTCGTTAATTTATGCTCGCGCTTCTCTTTAGTTGCTTTGCAAGTCTCGTGCTGTTTGATCGCCGAAGCGCGCGTAATTCCGAGAAAAATTCCCGCTGCGTCCGAGTCGCTTGTCGCCGCTGCCTCTCCACCGGGTTGGGAGTTGCGAAGTTCCGTCGGAATCGGAAGCCGCACGTCGCAGGCTTCGCAGTGATGAAGTGGAGCCTTCGGGACAGCTAATCAGTGACTTCCGCGATTAACTACAGCCCCCTGGCCGTTGTAATTATACGTGTGCAATTGTGTCGACTCTGATGCACTACTCCAAAACCAAAACCAAAGCCTAAGTTTTTTGTACGGTGAAGCGTCAATTTAGTTTCTAAGTTATAAATAAGCTCAGTGGATTCGGACGATGGATATGTCCAGCGCCAACTCGTTGCGACCCCTTTTCGCGGGGTATCCCTTCCAAGGTAAGCTATAGATAACAAAATTCTTTTTGCTTTCAGTAAAATACGTGTTATATTATGAGACCTAAAAAGAGAACACTAATAACTTGATTTCCTATTAAAATAAATTGCAAATGTCACAGAATAATGCTCCTACTTTCTCCTTCCCACAGGACAAGGCCGAGTCAACCAACTCGGCGGCGTCTTCATAAATGGTCGCCCGCTGCCCAATCACATTCGCCTAAAGATCGTGGAAATGGCGGCAAGTGGAGTTCGGCCCTGTGTGATCTCGCGCCAGCTGCGCGTCTCCCACGGCTGTGTATCGAAGATTCTCAACCGCTACCAGGAGACGGGCTCCATCAGACCGGGAGTCATTGGGGGATCCAAGCCCAAGGTGACCTCGCCGGAGATTGAGACGCGGATCGACGAGCTGCGAAAGGAGAACCCCGGAATATTCAGTTGGGAGATACGCGAGAAGCTGATCAAGGTGAGTGTTGAACCACACCTGCTAAGCTGCAGGAAGCAATAAAATGTGCCAAAACAAAGGATGCAAGGACTTTGCGAGACCCACACCCACCGGTAGCCGTAACCGCATGCCATTATTTGCAGACAAATAGGGTCAGGACACCGATACCGACCGTATGCGAATCAGTTTACTTCCGTTTTCCGAAAAGTCACGTGGCAGACTCGGGCCGCCCGCTGGCTTTGTTATGGCACGTTGCCGACGACACCTCCCTCACTCATATATATGCCCTTTGCATATGCCGGCTGGCCAGTTGCACAGATGGCCAAACGGCACAAATGGCCCAAGGACCTATTTTGAACTTGGCCGCTCATTGACAAATTTGTTGTACAACGGCGACGACAAATTTTCGCTCGCCACCCAAACCGTTAAGAAATCGATTAAACCATAAAGAGCCGCCTGACACTCCTGTTGTCGTTTTTCTTGTCGGCTTCGATTGTGTTTCATCCTTGAGGCGACAAGGTGCAAAAAGAGAATATATTTATCTGTCGTTTGCCTCCGGGACATCGCTCCAAACTTCCGGTTCAACATGCAATTTTGCGACAACAAAAAATACTCCATTGTGTGTGTAAGTTAGCTTACACCTGAATTTATTCAGACCAGCGTTTTATCTGCAAACACTTGTATAACAAATTTGGTGTATCTTAACCCACAGTCTTGTCTAAATTCATATAATGATTTAATGGCTGATTTCTAAATCTACCTCTAAAACAAGTTGTACGACATATTTATCGCCATGAAAATTTGAAAACAAAAACTTCGTCAGCTTCGCAAATACTGACCTTATATTTTGCCACTCATAAGCGTAAAGCATTAAAAGATGAGCACACATACCCACACCTTGATTGGGGATAGGGAGGTAGAGCAAAGTCCAAAGGGAAGACTGTGCCTGGGCTTATTTCTGAACCTACGCCAATATGGCTCATTCACTGCGACCGGCTGTCTGTGTAAAACTTCGATTTCGGCATACTGCCTACTGGCTGATCCACGTCTGGATGGATGGACGGACGGATGGATGGATGGATGGCCCTCTGACGGCTGTCTTGGCGGTGTGTTCGCCTCTCGGCGAGATTGCACGAGGGTGCAGAGGAGGGGAAAGATTCATGCTAGTGCATCCATGCGCCAGCCTCTTTTGGCGGCTCTCGTCTCGCTCTTTATTTGAAGCCGCAATTAGCCACACTTTATGTGGCGATGCGATTCGCGCGACCATCGATACGATCGGCCAATGGATCAGAGTTGGCATCACTTCAGCCCATATTCGTGAGATGCGCACTCTGGGTGTGCACGGCGAGAAATGCAATTTAGAACTTAATGGAAAATAACCATTAAAGCCCCACAGTGGTCAAATGATTTATTTTAAATTTTTAAATTCGATAAATTAATATCCAAAATAATTACAAATTAGACATTTTCGGATATTTCAATTTAAATTGCTTGTACTGGTGTTGTATGAAGTTTTAAATTAAATAAAAATCACTTAGATTGATTTTAACCTCCTTTTTTCTGTCTGTGTGGATATTTTCGGTTTGCTTATGCTGACTTGGCAAGGCAGTAGGCGTAAAAACTGCCTCCAGGTGCGCTTCACGCTTAATTAGAATACGCTGTGGGCATCTCGCCTGCTCCGATTTCATTCCTGTTCGCGATTGCCCCTCCCTATCTTACGGATCCCACCGCCTCGGCTGCGGTGCATCCATCCACCATCGACGATCGTGATTGATTTCAGCGGTCGTTATTGCACATTGGATTTGGTTTGCACTGAACTATCGATTGGGTTGTACCTCACCTTTGCGTCTCAAAACATTTATGACTCGCTGACAAGCTTATTTCCAAGAAATTTAATTATTTAAAAACACATACCACACCTGTCACTCAAACAAAAAGCTAAAAGGGACCCAAAATACGCTAGGGAGAGGTAGACAATTTGAAGCCGAAGAGCGCAGCTCGGTTTGGCCAAGTATAAAGCGCAGTCAAGTGTCAATCCAACTGTCAACTAATTAATTAAATTTCAATTGAAATTGTTAAGCCAGATCTCAGGCGGAGGCAAAAAACGTATCTCGCAGTCGGGGGCTCGACCGAGATCGAGATCGGGCTGGCTCGGGGTTCGGGATTGGAATTGAAATTGGGAGCCAGTTGTCAGTTGCCCCAAGATAAGCCGTCACACATTCCAGCCGAACAGCCGAACAACCGGTACGGTGGCCCCTGCCCGAGATCAGTCCCAGCACAAGTCATAAATAACGCCACAAAGTCCAGTTGAAAATCAAAACATATTTCTGTTGTTGTCTCCATGACACATTCAATAGAAATAGGAGCCAGTAGCCAGAAGACCAGCCCGGTTAGCCAGACGGTCCGCGGCAGCGCACCCAGCATCCACTCCAGACTGGACAAAATGTCAGTCTCGTCTTGTCTGTCTGGTCCCTGTCCTGTCTATGAGGTGCCAGTTATGCCACCTTTGTTCGCCGCGGAATTATCCATAGTCCAGAGAGGCGGCGAGGGGTTTCCGCACCGCGGTAATTTCGTTAGTGGAAAAATAATATTATTAATCATGAAAATGTTTGCGGCACATGCCACTCCATTTGAGCCACGACTGACACTCGGCCACCGGACAGACGAGTACTCTGGCGCTGGGTCACAAGCAGTACTCCAGAGCTTGGATCTCACTCCCAGACATGACGCTGCGTCGCACAGTTGCGCTTCGTTGTGCAGCGATAAGCTTGAACCTGGAGTTAATGTGGAAGTCGACATGTCCCTCTAATGAAAACTGACAGTTTTCGGTCTCGTGGCATGGGAAATGTGCTTGCGGATAGATTTCGGGATCGGAGATGGGTTTTCTTTTTAATTCTGGGCTGGGATAGGTGTTGTCTTGCCAGCGCCATTCGGGGATCGAATATTGTCCTCGGAAACTGAATCCCCCTGCTTCTGGGCAGGCTAAGGTTAATAAAATAGCTATACTTTGCATGTGGAAGATTAACTTCACGGCATGCAATTTCTCCGCAATTTGTTTTCAATTTCCGCAGGAGTGTCCCGCCCCGATTCTATAAAATCTCAGCACTTGTCCCTCCTCTTCGTACAACACGCGGCACAAGCTCAGGGCAAACACACAGATAGAGACAAATTCCCATGCCTGGCCTAACTCCCGGCTTGACATTTCCCTAATTGGATTACCAGCCAAGGTTGGGAGGGAAAGAAGAGGGCCCAAAGACAGCTACATGAAAATTGCCCAAACACAAAGAGCTGCCCGGCGACTGTAGCATTAGTGTCAGAGCTTTCCAGCACATGGTCCCCGAACAGATCGACCATCGGAGGGGAAAACACTTCAGAGAGCCAACAGTAGCCACAAAATTATAAGCATGCCTTCGCCTTATCTTAGTTTGACTTGGGTTATTTATTTGCTCCAAATCCATTACAATAAGCACAAAAGATAAACCGAATCTTAACCAGATCTCTAACTGGATAACTTTCTATCTACTCAATAAACACAGGAGGGCTTTGCGGATCCACCTTCAACGTCGTCCATCAGCCGCTTGTTGCGGGGAAACGACCGGGGCAGCGAAGATGGTCGGAAGGACTACACCATACATGGAATACTCGGAGGTAAGAAAACCCATATTGCTACGACTGTCGGTAAAGAAATCTATTTGGGAACGGGTGCGGGGAATCTTGCTGTGAAAATCACCGATCATTTATTTGATAATTTCGGAAAATCATCATCAAATCATTTGTAGCTCAAATCAACAAACTGGTGTCGGCGGCCTGGCTTTGATCGTCTTAGAACCAGCGACTTAAACTTAAATAAAAGCCGCTCGGAATGGGAAAGAAAAGACTACAATGGATCTCGCTGGCCATACGATAACGATCTCGATCGCTTGTTGGCTATACACAACAGAAATAGGTGTAGATGATGACACCTGAGAATCAAAAGTACACAAGTCCCGAGATTCTTTTGCCTCAGTCCCAGTCCCAGTCCCAGCTAATAACCCTGATTTCGATTTCCACTGCCTTGCGTGAGATCTCGCAGTGCCATTCGCCCGTGTACCCCGAACGGAGCCAATAATCGGGCCAAATATGCATAGTCACTCGATAAACGACCGGAGGGGTCAAAGCGGTGGTCGTTCAGCCAGAGAGCTTGGTTTCTGCTTGGTTATGCGTTTGGGAAACTGGGTAGAAAATTGTTTTGTATGATCTCTCGCAGCACCATTAGATGTACACTGCACTGTACTTGGCTTTTTCAATTAGGGCCGAAGGCCGAAACACTTTGACGCGCTCTCCTTTTTGCAATTGTCAATTTTGCCGACATCCTCTGCTTTTGGTCGACCTCGGACTGTCACAACAGAGATCCCGCCTCACAATGGCCCCGAGGGGATTCCCTAAGATGTCACCTTGGATTTGTCTCTCTGAAGGCGAACAAGCCGACAATGACTCTGGGTTGTGTCCGATCAATGAATGTTGGAAAAATGTTCAGGTCTAGTGCCCTTGAAGGAAAGTCATGTGCCCTGTTGTTTGTTTTCTGTTCTTGTGTTCGTAAACCCTGTAAGAAAATACCACTCACAGGTTAAATGCTAAATGCAAAATATGATTTGAAATATGATCTGTATTTTGTAACCCCTCCCTTTTAAAATACCGTGAAGCACCTGTGTGCCCAAGCTATTTAACTGTTGCCGGAATCGGAATCGTACAAACACAAAATACTTACTAAGCATAATCCACACGGCCCTGACCAAGGGTAATCATTATGTTGTCGAAGCGTATAATAAGCACACGCCCTCCCATCATCATTGATACCTCGCTCCCCCATCTGCATCTCCGTCTCCATCTGCATCTCCGTCCCAGTTATTATGGCTGGCCAGCAGAAGTAGCTGCCAGCTCACAATCACAGCCCCAATCGGAAAGGCTGCGCAGAGACACATCACATCCCGAGTGCAACTGGCCAGACCCCAGCTGTGCTGGAATCTTTGGGATCTTGGATCTGGGATCGGGGACCTGGGACCTGGGTAACAAAGTCGGTGCCGTTGCCTGTAATCAACGCCTACTTCGCCGGCGACTGAATGATTCCTGGGCCTCACCAGCAGACGCCGAAAATAAAATTATGCATTATTAAATATGTTTCTTCATCTTTTGTTTCGCGTATAATTTCGTTTGATTTGGATTTTGTACAATTTATACGACTGACTCTGCCTCCACGGCCACGTCCGCGTCCAAGTCCGTGTGCGTCGCCTTCTCCAACTGGCAGACTATTTCCCAGCCCATCCCAAACGCACCGACCACAAAGCCCCACTGTCGCTGACTGTGTTCATCGGCGGCTCGCTTTGATCTCGCAAATACCGAAAAATCGATGGAAAAATATGAAATACCCAATAATAGCTGAATATACCCAAAAAAGAAAGAGAAATTGTGTGGGGGCTACTGAAATAAGTTAGGTGACAATAATGCTGTTATAATTTTTGATCAAAACCAGTGTATACTCGAGCCAAGCGAACAAAGTGAGTCGACTAAAGTCGTTATTAAGAGCGTGAATAGAGATCCTCACCTAAATACCAATTTAAATTGTATTATATCTGGAAAGTAAAAGATGCGAGAGAAGGTGAGACATCAGTCGAACCTAATTATAATTCAAATGCGGCAATCTTTGAGCAGCTTTTCGGAAGAAGTACCCTAGTACCCAAAGGTCCTATGTAATATGGCAATTATTTGGAATCCATACCTCTCCACCTCCACTTCTCCGTAATCTCCGCCTCGATAAACCCTGATCCCCCATCCACGCCCCGTTAAAGGCACAACAAACACACCGCTAAACGTTTGCACGCCTCCGCCAAACGGCCTGACAATAGCCAAGCTGTCTGATTTGGATTCGAATCCCGAAACCCGAAACCCGACTGATAAATACGCGTGCGATTTGTTTTATTCAGTGCGATCCCACTCAGAGAAAGCAAGTGACGCAAAACAATGAAACCAAATGGCAAAACACCGACGAGAAGTCAACGGAGAAAATAAGAAAAGCCGAGCAGAGCACTTGTGGCAATTAGAGGCCAGGACAAAGGCATCAAGAGAGGCCGCCGTGGGAAAGGCCTGCGGTATTTACAAAATACTCTTCCCCAGACAATGCGGCAGCGTTGCAAGGGCTGACCCCAACCCAAACACAAACAGGTTCAATTATTTGCAAAAAATCAGAAACACAAAATGGCAGCGGCCAAAGGACGAAGGACGAAGACAAACGGACGCCGCCCAAGCGATCCTGTTATGGGAGTTCACACCTCCTCTAATGATTCGCAACGGGATGTCGGAGGGAGAGGCAGAGCGAGAGGAGCATTCCTGCAGTGTCACATGACAAATGACTGCGAGGCGAGGGAGGCAGCTCACAGCTCGGCGGTGATTGCGCAAAAATACTCTATCCACATCCTTGCATGTGCGGTCTGGTCTGGAGTTTAACCCACAGCACCGACTCCGGACTCCGGAGCTGACCCTATCTCACACATATGGCCTGATCCAGTGGTTGGCTCATTTGTTCGACTCGAAAACCCATTAAAATCGTTCATGCCCGAAAAAGTGTCAACGTAACAAAAGCATCGCCTTGACTTCAAATGCACCGATCTCGAGCGGCTTCTTTAATGCCCACCAGGGTGTCCTGGAGCGTTCTGTTTGATCTCATTGTGGCCCAGATCGTCTCGGTCCGACTTTCGTATGTTTTCCGCCGCCTCAATGCGCTGGTGCGCTTGTAGCCATAGCCACCAAACCCATCGTTCGTGTTGATGAGTTACAAAATATTTTATTAACGCATTATCACACTTTAACCGACGCTCTGTCCCGCTCCCTCTGGAGTTTCCCTTCTCCCGCGCTTCTTCCCTTTCGTTCTCGCCGCCAACATCAGTGATTCTTGGGCCGGCTGTTCATCTGTTCATCTGGGATTTGTTTTGATCAAGTGCTTGTATGCATTGTTATTTAAATTAGTTTCATTTCATTCTGACCCGATACCCGATGTTGGACTCCCTCGATTTCGATGATTACGTTTCTTCTGCCGCCGGATTATGATTATAACTAATTTTGGTCTCTCTTGCACCTTCCCGAAGTCCCTCAACTGGGAAGCCCCGACGACTTTTGTAAATTAGTTTAAATGGGCCTCAGTGGGAAACGATTTGAATTTAAACATGGTATTTAGTGGTCTTCTCATTTTTTGTTTCTTAAAATAGGTTTGCCTTTCTCATTGCGAGGGTGTTGCGGGCTCAAATTTACAAATATTTTATCTATAAATTTATAAGTTGTATCAAAGTATATAACCTTAATTAAATAGGAACAGTTGCTTTTAAAAAGTAAAATGGCTTTATCTTTTAAACCAGCTGGCGGCTTTTTTTCGTTAAACTAAAACAATATTGCGAATAACTGGACAATACATTAGTCCTTGTTTTTGAAAGATAATTAAAAATGTAAGCTTTTTAAAGTCTTGTAGATTTGAGATAAAATCATTTTTTGTACGATTTTTTTTTTTGTACGAATTTTTTTTATTATTATTATTATTATTTATTTATTTTGCATCCTAGCACTACAAGTAAAAAACTCTTAATTTAATGTGCTAGTCAAGTTTTCTGTTAATAAATTTTCATTCATTTAATTTACTTTGCACAGATTTCAAAATATGTTAAATAGACCGATTACTTTAAAATTTTTTATTTTTTTTAACAAGCTAGTGTTTTGAAAATGTTTTGTTAACTCAATGTTAACAATAAGTTGTGTTTTTTATGTTTGCATCATTGAGTACATTATATTAACTTTAAGCTAATCTTAAGATTTAAGACTTATAAAATGTATATTTGACTTTTAAAATAACGCAAATAGAACTATTATTTTCACCGCAGTAGTAAAGAAATTTTACCTAAGCCTTGTGTGTACAAAAATTATATCTTTTTGGATAAAATTATAATACTCCCGCCACATTCCATCCTTCGAGCGCGACTCAGCGCTTGTTAAACTTGGCGCATATAAGCGGCATTACCTTTAAAGCTCCTGTAATCCTTTTGCTGACATGAATCTTAAGACATGAGTCTTAGGGCTTAAGAAATAACATACGCCGGGGTCGGACCGAAGTGAGCTGGGTTACCCCTTCGGCCAGTCAATGTCACATACTCGAGGTCCGAGGTCTCTCAAATCCCGAATCTGCGTCTCCGCGACAGGGAACGCGCGTGTCTCCAACTGACATCGACTTCTGACAGGTAGGGCGTCCCAGGGAGGGGATCCCCTCCCCCCCGCGGTTCAAAAATTGATTTTCAATTGCAGGTCGCTGTTCCATACTTAACGTAGCGCTGTGCCCTGCATTAGATGCACCAATTTAAATCTGGGGTCGGTGTCAGGATTGTTGATTGATGACAGTGCTGGGGCTCCACCTCCCCATATATTTTCTATCGGACCAGATAAAAGAACTGGCCAGATTGATCTTTGCCACAACTGCGATAGAGGCTGTGCAGCAGTTGTCCATCAAAGGTGATTGGGCTCCAAAGAGAAATACCCACAAAAAAGACTGTGGAAAATGACCGCTTGCCTTTTGCACTTTGCCACACAAGCAGGAGGGAGTACTACCTGCTGTTCCAAAACACAGCCTAAACGTCGTCAAAAATGATGGAATACCTGCCCAGTTGCCCAGATTACGAAACCGCAGTAATTTATCAAAGCTCAGGGCCTCAAACGGTTTTCCACGGCGACCAGTCCCCAGTCCCGAAAAGAAAGAAAGCCCGAAAGTCAAAATCAAAATCAAACTCGAACTCAAAGAGCCCCACAGTAGCCAAAGTGGTGCCCTGCGTTGTCGGTGTTGGTGCCAAAATAAAAAGGCCTTTGTCTCGGACGCTGCTGGATTGTTTTCTCCCCTATTGATGGGCAAGTAGCAACAAATTAATAAAATGTTTAACATTTAAAAACTAATTGATTTTTGTACCTTCCACCTTCCTCGGTGTCGTTTCCCTTTGTCTTCGTGCCCTGGCATCCATGGCTTCTGCAGCTCAGCTCCAGGAACCCGACCCCTTATTTCGTATAATTAAGTTTTATTGTTTCGTGTGTTGAAAGATTAATAGTCCGACTTCTGTATTTTATCATTCATATCCATTCGTTTTCATTTAATACGCATGTGAACTTTTCGATTTCTATATTGGACCACAGCCGAACTAAACAGTGGGCGTTCCGCGCGATGTTTCCGAGGTTTCGCTTGAGGGGATTTTGGGTGTGGCCTGTGGGTCTCCGAAGCTCATAAGCGTGCCGAAAGATTATTTTACAGCTTGGGTTTTCATAACTGGGTTTTGGCAAATCCGATTTTGACAATTTGCATACATACTTAGGAACAGGGGCAAGTGGACAACACTGTATCGAACATTGATTTTTTTATTCCTCTTTAGTAGGATTGATTGGACACATAACATAGACGATCAAACTCCCTGAGTAAACTCCTATTAATCACAGCGGAAAAGGGAACAGGAAGTCACCTAATTCGAAGATCAATTATTAATTTCACTTGGCAGACCGGAAAAGATTAACACCCCGACACAGACCGCAGCAGCCAGCAGTTTTAAGAACCTCAGCCACATAACTTTATCGTATACCTAGGCATTTCCGCTTCGCTGGTACTCTCCGAAAAACTCCTTCAGAAACAGTCTCAGCGGGATCGAAACCCGTCGGGTCCTTTCCCCGTGCAACTACTTTGAAAAACGAGCTTGTGATCTAGTTGAATAATTCCCACGAAGGCCGCGAAACCCTTACAAAAAGATCGGGTTTCTTTTAGGTCACTTGAAAAAGAAACTTTAAAATTAAAATTAAATATTATATAATAATGGAACAATTCATAGCTTTTGTTTTTTTTAACATATAAATACACAAATTAAGAGTAATTTAGGAAATCCTAAGTACGCTGGTGTTGTATGCTGATACCGTATTCAAAATCATAAAATGTACCTAAGTCACAATTTCCACCAAAATCCTTTAAAAAGGTTGTAAGTCAATAAAATATCGAATATCCTAAGTTATAATAAACTCTTGTTTGGTATATTTATGAATTAAACATAACAAAAACAAATAATACGATTTTCATTATATATATAATTTTAATTTAAAACTTTCTGTTCTTGTTGAAGGGACGCCAAAAAAAAAGGGACTTTTTTTTGTAATGGTTTCAGAAAAAATGAAATATGTAGTTTATGAGGCGTGTTCCCTATTTAATTGGAATTGCCCAATTGTTATTGTAAAAACAAAAACACTGAGTATCAAAGTTTCCTTAATTGGCCAGGTGGGCTAAAAACAATAACTAATTAATGCTCAATTTAACTGTTAGTTTTAACATTTTCACTTACCCCTGTTCTTTATTTACATTGTGCATTTGCACAAACTTCACACATTTACATACCATATGTACGATCGCTCATATGTAGAGCACGCGCACATATGTATGTACATATGTATGTAAACATATGTACCTCTGTCCTAAGGAGCACCCGCGGCAAAAAATCAACGCAAACACCCGTTAGATCGCAAAATATTTGACTGCGTTTACTTCAATTCCGTTCAAACACTGGTTTTCACCATAAATATTGCACTTTTAGTCGTTTTCTTTAGTGAAATAAGCCGAAATTTAATTAATTACAAATTTTTGACGCGCCGTGTGTTGTTTGTTTTTCTTGAGAAAACAGCGTTGCCAGACATAAAGCCGGAGCAAAGAGAGAGCTTTTGCGTAAGGAAAACAATCAATTAAGCTCTTCTCAAGATCCACAGTGCTTTTTCCTTTTTTCACTCTCTCTTCGCATTATTGTTATTAACCATTATTCAGCGCCCCCAAATTAGTCTAAAAAAGTGGGTTTAAAAGCAGAACTCGTTTTGCTGTAAACTAGTGTAATTTGGCTGTTCTGCCACACGACGCGCTCCGAGCCCGATTGCCAATGACGGCGGCTTTCCACGTTTCCCTTTCGTAACCAGATGCCGAAGTTAATTGGCGCACTCCTCCATGGCCGCTGACAACTTGCCGATCATCTTCTTGTGTAATGTGATATATTGTGTCACTTGTCAGTGCTGTGACTTTTACGAGCTGCCTGCGGCAACACCCTCCGGATCTGGCGGTCTGAAGATCTGGAGTGCTGCCTTCTGTGGGATCGGCGGTTCGGTGGCTTTGACAGATTTGTTGCGCTCCCCGACGTCTCAGTTAATATGCAATGGCGCGCGCAGTGAACGTCGACTCCCATTCACATGGAGCTGGGGCCGGGAGATGATCTGGGGGTTACACGATCGCCGGCGATCCACGTCGGTGGCCTATTCATTGAATCCGGAGATCAAACCGCCGAAAATGATTCTGTTTCGGGGGAACCAAAGGGCGTGGATAATTTTATGGCTTCTTACGAGGCGTTAATAATTTGAGTTGCCTCTTAATAAAGACCCAAATCCCTTTCCCATCGTTTCAGGCCGCGACTCGGACATCAGTGACACGGAGTCGGAGCCCGGGATTCCGCTGAAGCGCAAGCAGCGCCGCTCCCGCACCACCTTCACCGCCGAGCAGCTGGAGGCCCTGGAGCGGGCCTTCGCCCGTACCCAGTACCCGGACGTCTACACCCGGGAGGAGCTGGCCCAGACCACCGCCCTGACCGAGGCCCGCATCCAGGTCTGGTTCTCCAACCGCCGTGCCCGTCTGCGCAAGCACTCGGGCGGCTCCAGCTCCGGCCTCTCGCCCATGAACAGTGGCAGCGCAGGAGTGGGCGTGGGGCCCAGTGGGGCGACGGCTCCTCTGGGCTTCGGCCCCCTGGGCGTGGGCTCCATGGCGGGCTACAGCCCAGCGCCGGGAACCACCGCCAACGGAGCGGGCATGGGCGACGCTGTCCACCACACCGCCCACGCTCCGAGTTCCCACCACAGCGCAGCAGCGGCTGCTGCGGCGGCTCACCACCACACGCAGATGGGAGGCTACGACTTGGTGCAGAGCGCGGCGCAGCACGGATTCCCCGGGAGCTTTGCTCAACCCGGCCACTTTAGCAGTCAGAACTACTACCACCAAGGTGGGTGATCTTAAGATTGTCCAATTGCCTTTATCCTAGCCTAACCGGTTCTTCTCATTCCACATTAGACTACTCCAAGCTGACCATTGATGACTTCTCCAAGCTAACCGCCGACAGCGTCTCAAAGATCTCTCCCTCGCTGCACCTGAGCGATAACTACTCGAAGCTGGAGACGCCTTCGAACTGGTCCCAGGCGGCTTACCACCTGAACCAGTCGGCGGTGGCCGCGGCCAACTACAATGCCCACGTGGCCCAGCACCAGCTGAACGACTATGCCGCTGCGGCGGCTCACGGGAACGCGGCTGCGGCCGCTGCCTACAACCACAACCACCCATTGCCGGCACAGGGTCAGGCCAAGTACTGGTCGTGAGCTAATGGGTCCGCCCCACAACGTTAGTTTTATGCACTTCAAACATCAGCAGAGGCACATGTAGAGTTAGGCTATTATTTACTATTTATACCCCTAAAGTGAATATGGAAAGTATCGGCTTGGCTATCATTTAGGATTACTTTGCTCACTGCATTTGCATTACTGGCCACGTTTTTATGCTGGCATTTTGAACATATAGCTAGATAATAATTTATATTTATTCAACTAAGTAATGAGATATTGTTAAACATACTGAGTACGTGTGAAAGTTCACTGAAATAAATAAATATGTGAAAGGTACTTTTGAGCGCTGGGGTCACACAAACGAGAGGTGACTCGATAACTGTAATAATCAAGGAGATAATAAAAGAAATATATTTTATGAATTACTCCGAGTTTTTTTTTTTCGTATGGTATTTATTTGCGATACTCGAAGAGTAAGCAAATACTGTAAACGATCAAATGTCTGTCTGTCCGTCCGTCTGTCCGTCCGTCCGTACAAACGTCGAGATCTCGGGAACTATAAGAGCTAGAGCCACCAAATTTTGCACACAGACTTCTATAAGCAAGGCGCAGATCAAGTTTGTTTCAAAACCTGACCACGCCCATTTTTACGCCCACAAACCAGAAAAAACTCTGTGGTGTCCACATTTTTAGTGCTAGAAAAAAGTGACCCTTACAAATGTTGTTCGTATTGAAAATATCTACCCAAATATCTACCGCAAATCTTATAGTCGGGAAACCCGACTATAGCGTTCTTTCTTGTTTCGTATTGGTATTTCTCTTCTACTCCCAAGGACACTACTTTTACCTTCCCCCGAAAGTAAAATAAGACACAGGCATTGTATTATAGGAACAAACCAGTAATATTTGTATATATTTGCATTAGTTTTATGTGATATACATACTGTGTATACAGATAAATATAACTTTGATAGTTGGTGGATACTTTTGTCTGCGATTTCTTAGCCCTGTTCCTGTTTTTAGAGCTCAACCTCATGCAAACGCGCGTTCATAGGTTACATATATAATCGAAGTAAATTGGTAATAAATAATTATTTAACCCTTCGCATTTGGAATACTTTGATTTGAAAATACATAATTGTTTAAGTTAATTATTGACAACATCAGACTTATTATTACGCACAGTTATATCTTTTTCTTTGTTTTTGTTTTTCTCTATTTTTATTCGTATTTCCAGGACTTTCACCAGTAATTCAATTAAACTTAAAATCAATCCAAATACTTGTAATGATATACTTGATAACCTTGATATATTTTATTGTCAGTATTTATTTATTGTCTGAAATACATATGTGTATAATATATATTTATGTATATATAAATCGATATTTTCTTTGTTTCTCACCAAGTTTTATTGTCTTAGACGCAGTTTGTTAACACGCTCATGTATCAATGATCGCTGGTGGCAATACTTAGCTTTGGACTAGGGGAAATATTTATTGTCATATACACATAAAAGACGTTAGGGAAAAGTATATTAGCAATGAAGGACAAAGTTCTTTGAGCGCGCTCTAGTTCTTGCAAAGGTACAACATTGGCACTAGTTTGATAGTTCCTTCGAGAGTTAAAATGATAAACACGATATGATTTGCTTTGATATTAATCGTTTTTCGCTTTGCACTGATATCAGTTACTTCAGTTTTGTAAATATAGTTTATACATCGAGAGTTACAGATCCTACAGAGTGGGCCACTCCAACTACAGCCGTCGATTTGAATCTCCGGCCCCGGTAGCTGTGAGGGCCGCAGGTGTTGTGTGTGACTTGAGCAATAATTCGGGGAATTGGGGAGGTAATCTACATTTAGTATATATTTACTACATTCCGACTACGGTACTAAGGTAATCGGTATCGCATAAATCGTAATTTGCATAAAGAGTATATTGTCGATATTTAGTATTCGTAATTGTCCAAGTTGCGTCGAAATTCGCGTCGATGCAGTGCTGTGATACGCGGCGGAGTGCCCCAGGCGTGGAAGGGCGGGTAGATTGGAGCTCCGGAGCGCAGGAGCGGGCGCGGAGGACGTCCCGATCCCGACGGCAGCGCGTTACTGGACCTGGAGGCCTCGCCCTCGGGATCCACGTCCACGTAGTACTTGGACAGACGACCGCGTATGCCAGCACCGCCCCAATTGATCATCGGTTGGTTGGGAATGAAACACTTCTTACAAACGGCTGCGGTGGGTTGACGCAGTCGCTCGTGTTGGGGGTAGAACCCGACCTGTAGGGGCGAATCATTACGCTAGGATTACTACACTTTCTCGAGCTGGCTTTCTACAAGAGGTCTACGGCTATACAGCATAGGAAACAGTTTCGCAGTCCGGGATGCAGTCGATTTGGAAAAGACCCGCCTCAGATAAGCTACCGAGCAAAAGTGTAAGAAAGAAAACTTAGGAGAACCAAAGATGCAAATAAACAGACGTCCACAGTAAGACCAAATCATGCCAATGAGCTCAAACATGCCAATACAAACTAAACTCATTGTTGTCACACCACTAAATCAACAAGTGCATCGAGGCAATTTAACAGTTTAAAGTGAATTTATATACAAATGTCTAATGATATCGGTATTCCAGGTCCAAAACAATGTGTTTCATTGTGAATGATGCATCTACACTTTCATCAGCGCCACCTAGTGTCAAATACGACATAAATAAAAACCTGAGCATACTTTTCGGCTGAGTTCAAAAACATAAATTGATAAAAGAAAATACAAAGTAAGCCGTGGGCGTAAGTCTATCGCGTTTTTGAGGCTATCACTATTCAAAGTAATAAAGCTTGTTATTTTATTTTGTCGTCCATGACTGCCGGCTATTTTATTTTAAAGGACAACGTTTATTTGTTCGGTTTATTTCAGGCGGCAGAGCCTGTTTTGTAAGTGGCCCGAATGGCAGACAAAGTGCCGGAAATTAGCCGATTGTCCTCAACGGAGGAAAAGCTGTGCAAACGTATTCTGCAAAGCAGACGGAAATCAAATTTCCGAATGCCATTTAAATGGAAAAAATTACATTGAGAATGCTGACGGAAATGTGGGAGAAATACGCCTGATTGTTGTTGGGGCTTTCAGCAGACTGGATAAAGTGGGAAGTGGCACAACAACTTCTCAGCCAGTTTCTGAGCTGAAAAACACACAAAGCACTCTACAAATCGCAACTTCGATCAACGACTTTTAGCATGCGACTCTCAGAACCAAGTCTAGTAACTACAGCACATCCACTACCACTTGACTACCACTGGGACGGTACAGAAGGGGCCAGAGATGAAGGGTCTCTGGGGCCAATTATCAGAACTCAAACCAAAAGACATCCATAATTTCCACAACAAAGAAGAAGGAAATGAATAAAACAAAAGTAAGCAGCACACATCGAACCATCGCCATTTACTCATACAAATTGCCTGGCGTCACGTCCCGAGCGACTGAAACGCCCTCCGGCCCCGCCGTAGCCACCGCCCGGAGTGGGGCTGCGCAGGAAGCGGTAGCTGGGCAGGAACCCGGAGCGGTAAACGGCGCCTATGTGGCGCTTCTGCACTGCAGATGGTGGCCACTGCTCCGCGTCCTCATTATCCTCCTCCTCTGCAGCGGCAGCGGCAGCGGCAGTGGCCTCGTTGCCGTGCTCAATGCCAAACAACTCTGGATCCTTGGAGGTGTCTTTTGTGGAATAATATATAATAACATATGTACAGAACTGTGCTAGAACAAGTGCCTCATGGCAGCTAGCTAAGGTGCAGGGTGCCGAAAATGTTAGGTGTGCAGAACTCTTGAGCTCACCTTGGAAGTCTCAAACCCCGCAGGACTTTAAGTTCTCCCCGGAACCCAGGACCCGTTATGCACTCACCTAGGAAACGCTTCTCTGCCCGACGGTAGTCGTTCCAGTCGAGGTCGGCGTAGCCGGCGTAGCTGGGGTACCACCAGTAGCTCTGCATGGGGTCAGCGTAGTTGGGGGCGGCGGCGGGCAGGAGCATCTCCTCGTCCTCGCGCTTCTGCTGAACCCCGTGGACCGGCGAGGACTTGAGGGCCCCCAGGTTGCGCTTCTCGGCGTTGCGTTGGTTGTGGTTCTGCTGCGAGTTGTAGCGGGCTACGGCGGCGACGTTACGCTTGGGCTGCTCCCGGTGGGTGGAGGGAGCGCTCTGCAGACGGGCCATGGTGGCCAGGTTGCGCTTGCCGGTCGGGACGTTGGGCAGCTGGAAGTCGCGAGCCAGGGTGCCCACGTTGCGCTTGCCGTAGGTCATCAGGCCTCCGGCCCTGGCCAGGGAGCCTATGTAGCGCTTCTGCTCGCTGGGCTCGCCGGAGTCCGCGTCGCCGTAATCCTCGCCTGGCTCCGCCGTGGGCAGCTGTCCGTTCTTGGCCAGGGTGGCCAGGCTCCTCTTCGGGGCGTTCAGGAGGCCTTGGGCGGCCAGGGCGGCCACCGAGCGCTTGTCCTCCTCCATGTAGTCCGAGTACTCACCCAGCGGCTGCTCCTCGCCCACGGCCAGCTGGCGTTCGCGGAGCAGGTTCTTCAGTTGATTGCGCAAGGCGGAGGCCTAGGGATTTGGGGGATATAATGGCAGAACGCAGTTTAAATTGAAAACCCGAGCAGATGTTGCCTTCCAGCGGCTCAAATAAATCCCCTCACGTCAAGGATAAATACGGCTGCAGCAGGTGACTTACGTGTAGCTGGTACTCGGGATTGGGGCTCATCAGTTGATTTATAAGGGACTCCATCTCGCAGGGCGACACATTGGCAACGTCCTCAGTGGCACTCACGGAAATCGAGCGTGGCTGGATGGCCTGAAAGCAAAAGCAGAACCAAAAGACGGGGAAATGAGAAGGCCTTCGTATCAATGACTTGTTTTTGCATCAAGTGAATGTTGGGAATGTCGAGTCTGCTCCCACGCCTTTGCATCTCGAAAGGAAACGCACATTGTCTTCCACTTAATTGCCGCAATTATTTACACTAAATTGACTTTGAAATGTGTTGACACTTGGCGCCTTCTCGCCGCTCCAAAGTTTCCTCCTCTGAATGCAAAGATAGCAGCTCACTTTTGAGGTCGTAAATTTTCCAAAGCTTCCCATGAACGACACACGGCTCTTCAGAAGTGCCACTTTTAACTTGTTTTCCTTACTGTTGCCTACTTTAGAGAGTCCATTAGGGTCCTGAAGGCATCGTCATCGATTTCCACAGTGGTCCAACCAATACTCTCCAATAATTGCGACTGGCTCAGGAGCCACCCGACGCCCTGTCGCCTTGACTTTCATGCCTTTCACGTCAACGTCAAAGGAGTGTTCAGCAAGGAGAACAGCAAAACGTGGAACAAGAATTAGGTAGCCGAGCAACAGGAGTCCTGAGCTGAACTCCTAATGCTTTGCCTTGAACGTACACAACGACAAGGGAGGACAGGTCGAAGCAGTTTGTTTGCCAAATGGTCGCTCAACCGAAAGGATAATTCCGAGTCCCAGGAGCTGGCTGGTGGTTATCTCGAGAGCCTGGTGTGTGAGCCCACTGCGTGTGTGGATGTGGATGCCTTCCGCTCCAGCTGAGTGCCTGAGTCTCGGGGGTGGGCCAAGAAACAGTGCTTCCGCTTTTAATAACTGGCCCGAAGAGAGAGGAAGAAGGGCGGAAGGATGGGCCACAGGATGTGTTGCAGGACGTGCTGGCTGGCGGCGCCAGCGCCCGTAAATCTCGTGCAGAAATTGACAATCTCTTGTGTTTGTGTTGGAGGCCCAGCTTTCTGTCTTATTAGCACTTGAAATAATAACCCAAAGGTGTTTGCTGAGTCAACTGTTTTCGTTCGGATTTCGCCTTCTAGTTCACCAGAAAACAATTCACAAATCCTAGTTCCGGGATCACGCATTTTGTGTGCTCGTTGAAGCAGGAAAAATAATTTAGCCTTAAATTGTTTGGGACATAAATCTTCCACGGAACATCCATTAATAACATGGCTGAAAATGGTCAAAAATGTTATTTGTTTTCGCAAAACCAAAGCGCTGTTGCAAAAAAGCAAACAAAAGCTTATAAAATACAATAAAAACTGTATTTCAATTTATAAAAAATATTAGGAAAAAGTCCAAGTTATATTAAATTATCCCACTGAGGCTTTAAGAATTTGTCGTCCATGGAATTGTGCTCTTGTCGCCAGCATTTCCTAAACAAACAAGCAAAAATGCTAAATGCTGGGGCGGATGTGGATGCTCTGCGTGGGCACAGAACTTTTGCTGCATAGACGAGGCTTTCATTCATGGCAGCCTTGTGCGTTGCGTAACAATTTGTATGGTCGGTTCCTCGTTTCGCTAATTTTTGCCACTTTTTAAGCTGCTGGAGAGGCCGTAAAATATGTGAGGCTTATGAGCTATTAAAATTATGAAACTTTAGTGTTTTAATCGGTTTTATTTGTCACCCTCTTGAAACCGAAGCAGTTAAGCGGATAATTAGGATTCCATTGCCATTCTTCCCGTAATTAAATTACCTTTTAGTCAGATCCTGCGAGCACTCGGCAGCTTTGCAGTTTATGTCTGCGTCTGACAACAAAACATTCCGCAGTTAAAATGAGTCCAATTAAAGTTTAAGCCCGACAAGACGGAAAAAATCAATAAGCGAATAAAGGAGAACCTAATTAAACTTTGCCTGCGTCCACTCAAGTGGACAGGAGCCAGGACATGTCCAATAAACGAGAGCGATGCCAATCGAATTGGATTCCGACCGCCTGGCTAATTGGGCGAGAGATTATGCACTGCAATGGCCAGGAGCGGAAGAAGGGTCTGTCCGCTGTCCTGCAGGCCACAAAGTCTCCTGATGTTGCCTGTTGAGCCGCTTATGTCGCCTGAGCCCAGCCGCAAGCAAATATTATTATCACAGACGCTTCGTTGTACGTGTCCTGCTCTCCTGCGCTCCTCCTCTCCATGGCAATTTAATGGCGCACTTTGTTTCTTTTTCTTTTACTTAAATAAATACTCTGCGCAATATTAAAACTTAAGTGCTCTGACCTTCCCGAGAATTCCAAGTGTCTGGGACCCGGGGACGGGAGTCCCGAGTCCCTGAGCGGCATTGCGCTGATGGAATTCGTGGGGGAAGGTGAATCCTGAAAAGGTACAACATTCCAAGTGTAATATGCAAAAAGAATCTTCGAGGGATTCGAATAGCGCAGGATGCTTCTGCTGCGGAATTTTGCTTTTATCGAAGGAACAAAATAAAATGGAATTTTCATTAGTTTGTTAATCGAAGTATTCTTTTCTCCAGTTAACCCGTGCAATGATTGCATCCTCATTACATTACATAGCACTTGAGCTTCATGGCCCATTGTGCCCAACTGGCATTCAAATGTCAGTCCTGTTGAAATGCCTCCATTAACAGTAATTGTCCTTGCAATGGGCAAGCCCAACAGGAGAGGCAAATAACCTTAACGATCCACCATGTATGTACGTTAAATGGGATTTTAGGCCTTAATAACTTTGAATGGGTCCCAGCGAATGCTGTTATTACTGTCATCCAAACAAAAAAATACAATGTCCCCATATACATGAATTGTGGAGCTGTGTTAGCATAATCAATACCCTAGTGCAGAGATCATTTACCAATATGTGCAGCAAACACACTTTTCTTCTCAACATTTTAATACGCAATGTAATAAAGAGTGTAAGGTGGTGGATAAGAAAGAAGGCAATATATATGATAAAGCATAACATTTTTTATACATGAAAATATTTGGCTCGCAGGAGTATTCCAAGCTTAGCACCCCGAGTCTACGCTCCCTTTTGTATTTTTGCGACATGAACAAAAACATACAACATACAAAAATATAAGTATAAGCGGAGCAAACAATGGTAATGGCCCACAAACCCCTCCTTTTGCGTGGAGCTGAAATTGATTACCATTGTGCCCTCGTTGAAATCAATTTGACTTGCTGGCATTTTAATGAAAATGTAAACCCACAACTGGCGTATCAATGGAAACAAGACACGCTATTGATATATGGAGACTCGTGTTTCCCGGTCTGCCGTTCATACTTCTTATTTGCACATTACACTCTGCTGTTGGCAGCATCTCACGCATAATAAATTTGGCAGTTCGAGTTTATTTGCCTCAGCTCAGTAGTCAGATAAAGATTTCACAATTACCAGGACCATTTTTCAATGGTTTGAAAATGGGTTTCCAAGAAAGTGAAACTTAAAAGTCTTGCAAAAGTTTATGGTGAGCTTACTTACTTCATCAATGCGCTTTAAAAGAACAAAGTTTTACAAGTTTTCAGACTTGACTAAGAAGAATTCTTTGTAAACCCGTTTATGAATATTTTAATAAAAACCTTTCCAGGCAGAAATTTAAAAGTCCCAAAAGTAAGTGTTTGCGTACGAAAAGGAAGATGAGCTTATTTACCCAATACATTCGGGGCGTATACGCAATTTCCTCGTTCTACGAAAGGCCTGTAAAAATTAATACTTATTGCTATTGACTTGGCTCTTTTGGCGGTTACGTGAAACAATTATTGATCTCTGAGTTCATTGAATAACTTTGCATGCCAAATAACCACGGCAATCGACAATGACGGGCGTTACCATAATTCATTTATATCTCTCATGTTGCAAGAAGAGGGAAGCTCACGCGCTTCTGTCATTTCAACATCGGTATCCTTTCACATCAATTGTTTGCAACGTCACGCATTTAAAAGCTGACTCATTGTCTCCAACGGAGCACAGCATTGCAGTTTTGAGATAAGGACAAAATTATGGGAGAAGTCTATATTCAACCATGTTGTACAATAGTTGACATTGACGTTGCAGTTGCCTCTGACGTTGCTTTTCTCGCTGACGTTGCACATTTTTCCTCACACCATTGAAACATCGCAAATGTCAAAAGAAGATAAGCCGCTGATGGAAAGCTGCACAAAAAGATCCCAAAGGACATGAGCTAGATAGTTTCAGCAATTCAATATTATCTATAATTAAAAAACTGTATGTCGCAATTGATAGGTTTTCAAGAAATGGAAAATGAAAGGAAATTAAACTTCAGCTCAAAAATACATCACGTAAAGGAAATACCACTGCTTGTGTGCTTTGTTTTTAACTTGATTGCCAATCTATTTGTAATAAATAACCAAACTGCACTTGAAAAATGTTTAATTATTGTCCCCGCACAATAGCTACTGTATGGCTCTTTATTTTTGCGAGACTTTCACCACAAACTTCGTTATTTCTTTGTGCCTTTTCAGTCAGCTGAAAGCAGATTAGAATTACAAAACTTGAGACATTCCTTGCGTCTTAAATCTTGTGCTCACAAGAAGCGTTTTAACTTTTAATTAATGTTTGGAGGAAGTTGGGGAAAGTTTACTTGCCCAGCGTGAAGAAAGGCTCTCACTCATCCTGTTTGAAACAATTTGAGAAAGTAGTGTTAGCTCGCTACCCGTCAGCCAGCTATGATGAATAGCTGTCAGGGGGATACCAAGTTCCCCGAATGTGGAAAAATGTCAACAAATGTCAGCGAGGGACAATAGAAATGTCAGCAATTTCGCAAAAATGTTTCAATTTTCAGGAAAAGAGGAAAGGGAAAGCCACAACTGGAAAAGTGCACTTTTGGCCTGCACGTGTTGTCCTGGAACTGGCCACATGGTGATGTTGCAACCACATTGGAACGGAATCTGTTGCAGCAGTTACTGTTACCCCAGCCGCAGAAGAGTAATGCGTGACTGGGGCGTGGCTTGTCCAATATAAATTATTCCAAACCGGAGGGGGGCCTTGAAAAATGGAGAATAATTTAGTCTTCTTGTTGGCACTGGAGCTGGTGACAACTTTGTTTCTTCTGACAACCTAATAAATGGGAACTGGACACTTTGTGCTGTAATGGTTAGAGGTAAAGAGATTATATATTGGTTTCAAAAAGTAACAAGGTCCTAAGCCGGTCAAGTAAGTAAACACTTATAATTAGCTTTTATAAACACAGAAAACTGTAATCGCTTTTTCATTTTTCAAGCCGCGGACGAATTTCCCCAAAATCCGTGCCCCACCGCACACGTCAACACATAAAAAGATAAGTTTAGGAGAGGGCGGCAGGGGCACGGTCCGTGAAATCCATGAAACACCAAGACCGAGTGCTGCTGATAGCGCCACAAATTTCAAAATTGAAAATATAATCCCCAGGACTTACGGCATTGAGCAGCATGGAGAGCAACAGCACCAGCCGCCTGCTGCTGTGTGCAGACTTGTGCACCGCCTGCATCGTGGATGGCCGACTCGACAGCAAAGTCCCTGTTAATTGAGTTTCCTTCCGCTATCACCGCGAAGCCAAGGATCGACCGCACTAGCACTGCCTCACGAGCTGAGTTGCCACTTTCAAACCGATTCAAACTGTAACGGAAACGCAACCGCAGCGCTTGTCCTTTCTGTTCTGTTACCGGGTGCTGGATAGAAGCGTTTGCCACGACGTCGTCTGCTCGACTGCTTGCCTGTGCCAGGACCCCCGACTTTTTATACCCGAGCGGCCCGCGGATAAGCTCTCTCGCGGGAGCGAAACCGGAGCGCCGAGCTCGGATAACGGCCATCCCGTCCTGTCCTGTCAACTGTTGCTGCTGCTGGTCGGCTTCGGCACACTTTCGGCTCGGTGTCGGGCTCTCTGTTGCGCGTGCAGTGTCCTGCTTTGTGGGCCGCTTATGTAGGTAACGGTAATGACGTCATAGCGGCTGCAGGACTTGTAACTCCTGTAACTTGTTGGCTGTGTATCCCTGTGTATTCAGGCCAAGCGGCAGCACAGTGGGTGCGACATGTGGCTCAGGCGCCAGATGCCAGATGCGGCCTCTCCCCGCCAAGCATCGTGAGTATCCGGTGCCCACTGTGCAATCAAAGAGAGTTCGGTGTCAACTCTCTTGGGCTTTGGCCCATATGGCGACCCAAGAGCACTTGCGCAACGCCAGGCTCCAAATTAAGAGCGAACCCGAGGCGAAACCCGAGTTACCCATACGCACTGTGGCCACCAGTTGGGTTGGGTGCATCATAAACTTTCAAAGTTTCGGAGATTTGTGGCCCTTTGGAGTGCGGTGCAGTTTCACATTTTAAATTAACTGTCATTCTCTTCCGTAATTCAAAACGCACGGAATCAAATGAATGATTTAAATATACTTTATTTGAATGAATAAAACCACAATTGGAGTCCATGGCAATAGTTAAATACATGTAGGCTTCGCTGAAATATTTTCCTAATTGTGTAAGTATGAGTTATTTTCAGTTGATTATCGCATATCAATGGGCTGGCAATACGTTATCAATCACAAGAAATTGTCGATTATAATTGTTTAGTGTGTGTCTAAATATAACGTAAATGCTGAATAAAACATCGTATATTAGGCACCCAAAGCGGCCTGTCAGCGTGGGTCCCGAAAACAATAAATAACCAAATAGCCGGAAAAGTAATACCATCTGACAGACTTCTCCACCCCACCCGTCGCGTGTAGGCTAAATTTATGCAATTCCCGAACACCGAAATTATGAAGCGTAAAAGGCTAAACGTAACCGCCACTCCACGCACACGGCACAGCCAGAGCCCTAGCCCGGGTTATGCTCCATGCCCAGGTCCACCACTGCAGCAGGAGCATGCACAAAGTGCAGAGGCGGTCGCATTCACATTCACATTCACATTCATATGCCTACGTCAGTGAAGTCGGGCGCTGTGGGGGTTGACGCGCGTCACGCCCGAATGCAGGAGGTACAGCAGCTAGAGGATGCGGACGGAGGAGTGGAGGCGGGATGGCAGATTGCACGCCGATATGTCTATATGGCGAGCAAAAACCTGTCGGCGGGCTGCAGCCTGCGGTAACGGCGGCTTTTGTTTCAAGCAATCCATGCATAGCAAATTTGCTCAGCAGACCAGAGCAATAGTCGAGGACGAGTTGGCTAACACACTCGCGCCACTCGCATCCCTAGTGATGAATTCGCACAACCTTTATAACCCCCTTTGGAGGTGTTAAATCAATGAATAATCTCACTGCGATTTGGCTACATTGTAAGGTTCGTTTTTTTTTACCAAAAGTCGTTAGAACTGTAAAACAATAGGCTAAGTGCCGACAGTTAGAATACTCTTCTCGATCGGTTTGACACCCCACAGACAACGGCGACACAAGTTCAATTGACCGGCGTCCAAATCAAAACCCGTTCGTTATAAAAAGTAGCCATCATGTGGTCACGCTTTAAAAATATCGCTCACATAACAATACATGAGGTTCTAATGCGAAACCACTTTTTAATTTGGTTTTCATAAAGGCGCCATTGGGGATTTCGTGTTTGGGGACTGATGCCCAACGGCGCGGAACGAGCGAATAAATTGATGAATATATTTCATTATCAGAACGGCTTAACTCAACGTGCTTTGCATTGTAATCAGGAGCCAGCAGACTGCGTGGCACTCCAATATGCTAATTGGTTATTTAAATTAACAAGACACAAATTAAAAATGCCATTTAAACTCAAAATCATGGCCAACCGGCTAGTCATCAGCTGTTTGAACCAGTCCGAGAACGATAGAAAAGTGAACAGCCAAAATCTAAATCTATGGGCACTGTCCAAATAGATGTGTTCAACTGTCCACTCTTTTTGAACATGACTGTTATAAAAACAATAAAAACGTAGGCGCAGGTGTTACTCAAAGTGCAAATTTGGATGTAAAGGTGAGGCTAATGGTGGGTTGTGCTTTGAATACATCATGAGATTAATTAGACATCATTAAAGGGGTGTCTCGAAACCCGATTGAGCTATTCGTTTGATTGTAAAGATTCATAAATTGGTCGGTAAAGAGTTTAAGACTAAAACTAATGAAAAACAAAATAATTACTTTCAGCTTAGCTTTTAAACCTAACTAATACAAATTCAGGCTACTAGAACTTGCTCATTCTGGGTAACAGATTTGAAATGTGTAATGTGAGATAAAAAAAAAATATATATTAATTCCAATTTTGTGCCAATGAAAAACAAATTCAAATTTGTTCATTTTAAATTTACAAGCTTTATTTTTCTTTTATACGAAATTAGAGATTCATTGTTTCTTCGTCGTAATTCAATTTTAAATCAAGCCAATTCAGTTAGAGGTTGACCTTAAAGAAACGCAAATCATAATTAAATTCAAGGGGTTTAAAGAAAAGTTTCTAATTTACATATTTGGAGTGTTTTACTTACACAATAGCATACATACTCGTACTTATGTTTTACATAGGTTTACATTTTAGACATATACATACATCATTTTATAGAGCGCGCTTTATAATATCATCCCTAAATAAATTGTCAATTCGTTTTTAGAACCTTTTCTACTTGTTATTATTTACGGCTTACTTGCTAAAGAAATGAGAAGCCATTGCATTGCAAATAAAAAAATGTTAAAAATATTTCCACACGAATGTAGTGTACATGAATATATATATTTATTTTTAATTCATACTTTTGATTCATTTCCGTTTGTGAGGGATTTAGTTTAGGAATGTATTACGTTTGTTTTCTTGATCATTTCAATTTCTTTCGCTACTTGCATGCGTATTATAAGAAGCCTTGGGACAAGTATAAAAAATATCAACTTTTGCTTTCCGTTTTCACACCAAAAATCTTCCCAGTTCTAGGGGGTTTCCTATTTTCTATATGCCTAACTCCTTTCGGTCTATCTGCGTAATTCTTTTCTCCTTCGCTCTCAAAGACGGGTACAACAGGTACAACAACAACAATTAAACGCTATACTAAGTCCGGAGCTCAATTCCATCTACAGACTCAGGAAAACTGTAAGAAGTAGCGTCATGAGAGCCGACCCTGCAACTGCTATCGACCCTGCTGCGTTGACTCCGAATCCAGCCAGCGCCACGTCCTTGCCGGGATTAGAGGACATGTTCTCGGGTGCCTCGTGCGAGTGCACTTCGTTGCTGGACGGTGCGTCGTGCAAGGTCTTCTCCAGCGTGTCGGGGCCCGAGTGCTGCACGCCCTTGTCCTTCATGTGCACCAGCGGTGGCTCGTTGATGGGCGTGGGCTCGTTGGTGCTGGTCGTGGTGGCATGTGTCGTGGTCGATGTGGATGTCGTCGTTGTTGTCGTCGTTGTGGGGACCAGAGTTCCGTTCTCAATCCAGTAGACAGCGCTGAACTCCAGCTTCACATCCTTCAAGTAGCTCTTGCGAACCTGTAAGTTCAAATTGTTTAGAATCGGACTCTATCAAAGGGGTTAAACACTTGCATCTGCGCTGATCTTCCGGGAAACGCTCTCATCGCTGCCGTAGTAGAAGGCAAAGAGCTTGCCACTGTACGGCGCCTCCAAAGTCACATAGTTGCCGCGCAGAGTAACATTAATGGCTGTGCCGGGCCAGAGTTTCGTATGGACAGCCTTGTTTTCCGTCCGCCTCTCGGTGTGCTTCAGGGCCCAGTTGATTTCGGCTGGGACGGCCACATCTTTCTCGAATATCTTAGTGGGCAGACCTCGCGCCACACCCTCGTGGGATCCCCAGTACTGGTTATAGTCGAAGCTATAGGTAAGAATGGTCTCCACTGTGCTGTATTTGTCTTCCAGGTTTTCCAGCTTCGTAGAGGCTGCGAAGGAAATGTAAATAAATTTATTTGCTCTCAATTTTTTAGGTTTTACTTACCCAGTTCAGTTATGTTCTCTCGGATATCGGTGCGTATGCGATCCAATTTGATATCCCTGAGCTCGTAGCGGAAGGGCTCTGTCTCGACTAAAACCTCGCCGTCGTCGTAGTACCTTTCGCGTTCGCTCTCAATGACCCTGATTTTTCCAAGACCCACGGGTTCCAAGTGGCCGAGGTTGAAGTCTGCCCCCCAGTGGGTGATAATGCCTTCCTTATTTGGCTGGCTTGGGGCTCTATGGCGTCCAATGTAGGAGTCGTCCCCAATGCGAATGGCTCCTACTGGAACTCCTGCGTCGAACTTACGCCAATGACGCCAGCCAACCTTGCCCAGGTGACCCTTGTTCATCAGAACGTCGAAGTTGTCGTACTTGCCGTGTTTGTAGTGGGCCGCTACGCAGACGTGCCTCTGGAGGATCTTCTCGGTGTGGCCGGACACTTGGAAGCCGTCGATGGGCACTCGGCACACGTAAATTGGGTAGTGCTCATCCTCGGTGACGTACTTTCCGCCCTCCACGGCAAAATGCAGCTGCGTGGCATCCTTGGGGTCGTAGCTCTCCCAAACCAGGGTGCTCGAGGTGACCAGTTGCCCCAGCACCGACGAGGCGTTCTTGTGGGTGAAAACTGAGTGCACTGCGGACTTGGCGGGAGCTAGGGATTGAATGAGGACCAGGAGGCAGCTGAGGCCGATTAAACTACTTCTTGAGGCCATCCTGCTGATTGTACTTCGTGGTAGTTGGACTCTGACTCTCGTCGTTCCAGTTTGTGCCCGGAATAGGTGGGTATTAATCTGAAAGTATAAACAAAAGTCAAGAATTAGTTCAGTATTCATTATTTAAGACGCAGTGCTATTCTATCAACTATAACTGATCTTAGTGACTTTACGCTTCCCTATTACCCATGCAAACTATCCGGGTCTTTTATAATGTCCTTCGTCACCGTGCCTTAATGGTTTTTGTCAACCAGACATGGCGGAAGTTCACATGGTCGCCTCTCGAGTCTCCTCCACTCCGTTCTGCCAAAAGGCAAACATTTGCTGCGGGCATCCCATTAAAAGCTTAAAGGGGAATAAGCAATCTGTTGTTCTTTGCCCAAGTGGGCGTGTCTGGGCCAAACAACTCTTCCGCCCCGTGGGGAAGTGGCTCTCCATCCCGCAACCTATACCATTAGCGGCATCAATGTCGCCGACACCATCACAGACCTGTTAACTTGGCCCGGGGGAAGGGGCAACATGCTGTTTGTCTGCATGTTGTCCCCACGGAGAGGATTCCCAATAAATTTGTCGCTTGTTTGCTTAACTTTCGTGCGGACACACGGCGTATACGTAACTTTATAACTTCATTGCTGAGTGGAGAGGAGAGGGGCAAGGTGACGAGGGTTTGCTGCAGCGGAAGTGACTGGACGCCATGTTTATTCATTAGCAAGCATTGTGTTCAGGACACAGACACACAGGACTAGTGGACTACTACGAGTGCAAAGGACATCCACTGCAGCATGACTACAGTTTGTCTTCGTCTGGTTTCCCATTGTGTCGGGCTCTCCTTACTCCCTGCCGCGTCGCTCGTCACGTTAACCCAGAGCGTTTGACCCTAGGTGTCCGGCATTCAGCTCCTCCACCGTCCAATGCCACTGTCCTCCCCCCGCTCAGCCGTAAGCCGTAGCGTAACTGTCTGCAACGGATATGAGATGATAAGGTTACATGCAACATCATTTGTTTGCCCTGACAAATGATGTGTTATTGTGATAGTGTTCAAAAGCCGGCGTCCGTTGGCCGGGGCAAGTAACTTTCGAGTGTCAGGAGTGCAAGTGCCCCGGGTCAAAATTTAAATAATGCATGAGCAGCTGGAGAAAGGAATACTCAGCTTGCTCTTGGCTTTGGCTTTGTGCTCAGCGGCGCGGTTTCTTTGCTCCGATTACTTGTGAGTGATGGACCGAGTGGTTCACATTGACACTGTGGCATTACTCCGATTAGAGCGTGTTTGCAAAAGGACTTACAGACGCATACAACGTTCTTCCGGCTGCACTTCTTGCAACTCTGTAACCAGTTAACCAGATAAGGCGCTCTGCTGTGACGCACTACTTGCCACTAGAGGCACTTGCGGAACAGTGACATTCCACCGCCCATCGCCGGAAGCAACTGTCATAAAAACATCGCCGGAGGCAGCAACTTATGGAGATGGAGATGGAGATGCACATTTCGAGGCATAAATTGACCTCTGGTCACCGACCGACCGCATTGCTGGCCTGTTTTTGCGCATGCAATAAATATGCTAAAAATAGCCGAAGCGAAGACCCGGCAAATTGGCGAAGGCAGCGGGGAAAATAAATTATTTAAGGCCCAGCATAGTTGCACAATGGAGGAGAAAGAGCCACCACCCGCCACCACTTCGCCACCACTTCGAAGGCCCTGCATTAATTCAATTGAGCGCTCCGGCAGCGCGGAAATCGGGCTGTGGAATCTGATCCACAAGTTGGGGAGGAGCTAGGTGGGAGTCCAAGTCCAGGCCACGGCACTGCCGAGCTGCCGAAGAAAAAGCCAGAGCCGGTGAAAGTTCACGTGGCCTTTTATTAAATCACATGGCTGGCAACTTTGTCTTCAGCTTTCGAGTTTTCAGTTTTCAGTTTCCACTGCAGGTTAGTTTATTTAGATTTACGAGCAACAGGGCCTGGTGAAAGGTTCGCGTCTGCGGGTTCTGGAGGAGCGGCGAGACTGCGGCGGCTTAATTGGATTTTATTGAACTTTGACTCTGACCCTCATGGTCACGAAAGTTGCAACAAGTTGTGGCCGCTGCTCATGCATGTGCAACACGAGGTTGCACACAATTGTTTGGGCTGCTAGTTGTTTTGAATTATAGTCGCTGTTCTTGCTGCAGCCATCCCACCATTCCCGTTCTGGTTCCCAGTTCCCAATACCATTACCATTATGAGGGCCCGACCCGCGCTTCAATCTGCTCAATTGGGCATCAAGCATCGTGCTTTATGACTTTGACATTACAATGATCCGGCGTCCGGCCGTTTCAACACTTGATTTCTCACTTCGCAGTTGGTTATCGCCTGCAGCACCAGCGACCAGAGCCAGTGCCAGTGCCAGGGTTCACTGCACTTGGCATCGCCTTGGAATACTTGTAAACAGAAATTAATTAGAAAACCATTAAAAACTGGTAATGGCCGGCAAACTGTTCCCGGCAACGACCGTACGTGATGCTGCCTCTGAATGAGCATGGGAACGAAGCCAAAATAAGGGGGCTGGAGCAAAACTGATTCTCAGATTTTCAAATTATTACTGTGGACGTTTGGGTTTGGGGAGCGCGAACTTTGGGGGCACGAAAATTTAGCTACTTTGAAATGAAAAGCCTAATAAGTATTGTGTCTTTGGAAACTACGCCATAAATCAGAGTTTTCCGAACTGATTTAGCGAGCAATTGCGTTGGGTTCGGGGGTCAGCTCCAATTAGGATTGAGGAAAGTATGTGGATGAATTAAAATGACCCGACCTCCAGCAAACGAATCTCGGTCACAGATTCTGTTCAGAGAGGAATTTATTTCCCTCATTGAGGTAACTGCTTACCGAACCAACGGCAACATTGATTAAGCAATTATCCGCAAGTCAGAAATAATTAGTTAGCCATGCATTTCCAAGCTTATACAACTGTCGAACGCCCTGTCTTTCTCTTTCTGATTAAAAGCCGATTTAATAATTGTGTTACTCCAGTTCGAAAATTATTTGCCGACTGCCTGAAATGCCAGTGGAAAAATGCATGTCCGCAATCTGAGCTGAAGTTGTTTCTCAATAATAGTTTTTCAATTTTCCTGGTGACTTAATTGATGGTTCAGCTTGCGTGATGCTATTGTAGTACTTCCTCCATCGCAGAGTAGCGCTTTTTATTGCCCGTGTTTGATCTCAGTGTAATTGCTTATTAGATTATGAATTCGCCACCAATCTGGCAACAGGTGACGGCATATCTGTTTTCCTCCCACGCTATCGATTGTGTGTTCCCCCTTTGGCAGTTGGCTGCGTCAATAGCAAAAGCAAAGCCAAATCAGCCAAGCAAAGCAGTTAACCAGCCAAGCACGGCCCAAAACGCGGTACCAGATCCAGGCACTCGGTGTGCCGGTCGGTCTTTTTTATGTCCGGAGACAGAGACCAACGAGAAAAACGGGAGAAATTACTATGCGGCTGTTCGTGCTGCCAGCGCTGCATTACAAAAACAGTTGTTAACTTAATTAAAGTGCCCAGCGCAAAAGTAACAAGAAACAAGCGACTAGAACACGTGCTCCCTCCGTCTGAGCCCTGGGCTCGGATTACTCTGGAATTCTCTACGAAGATTGCCCTCACTGATTTCTGGTTGGAGTTGGTGACGAGGCAGGCCATAATTTATTATCATATTTATTTCCAATATTTGCACTCTTCTCCAACTCAACACAAACAGTGCCACCTAGTATTTACATATATACTTGTATCTACGGAACATTTCGAGCTCTGACTTCACAGATTCATTCCACTGACCTCATCCCCAATCCCATTCGTGTTTGGCCAGCTGCGACACAGCTCACGTATGGAGCAAGTCTGGCCCAAAGTTTTCACACCCTTGCCAGCCTCGCAGGCCCATTTGCATGTTGCATCAATTAGGGCGTCTGGAGCAGTCCGGCTACCGGTGTGGCTGCTGGCTGCTGGCTGTTGGCTGCTGGTGAGCCCATTAAATTGAATGCAGCCTGCACGAGGGGCACGTGACAATGGACAGCCCGGCCCAACCTCATCCCACCCCATCTAGTAGAACGCGCTCCCTGCGTCGGCTCGAATTTACATTGTTTGCAAAGCGTTTTCACTACACTCAATTAATTTAATGGATCAATCGATCGCCGTGTTTGATTGGGGAGCCAAAGTCGTTAACTTAACAGGCTGGGAAGGTGTTCTGTTGTCGGGGCAATCCACTAATTACCACTTGGGTAGCCGGTGTTGCGGGAGGCTGACCAAGGTGCACAAGATAATTTTCCTTTCTGCACGTATTCACTTTAGAGTGGTGGAAAACTGAGTCCAAAATAAACTTCAAACTGGTTGCCTATTCAATATTAAACGGGTTTATGATTGTTTCGTTTTAATCCAAGCCCGTTTTCAATTGGTTTACAGAAGTTATCAAGTTTTTTAGTATTCAATGCAAATTTTGAGCTCATAAATTTTCATTTAAAAATTAAACCAGCTTTTTTATTAAATAACACAAAAAACGGAAAAGTGGAATGCTAAAAAGGTTTAATTAAATACACATTTTAAAATGCATGAACAAAATTAGGAAATGTTTAATTAAATCCACATTAGGCAAACAAATGAATTGCTAATTAATTAGTAATGCCTAATAAACTGGTCATCAGTTTTAATTCAGGTTTCAGTTCCACTCAAGGCAATTAGGCGTGGAAATTATTAAATAATTCATTTTGTGGTTTTTAAAAGATATAACTTTTCCTGATCCAGCTTTATTTACCCAAGTTTTGACCATCTGAAGATATTTAAATATTTATTTCAAATAACAAAAATATAAGAGTAACCCAGTTGAAAACTGTTTTTGTCTTATTATTTTGCAACAGCCGGAAAGTGTTAAAAAGTAGTTAAAGCGTTCCTGTTTTTGTTTTTAAAGCTGGTTAGGCCGGATACTGTCTTCAGATATCGTAAAAAATTCAGTTTACACACGTTTGCCTATTTTGAACGTGACTTCAGCCTACGCCATCAAATATTCACATTAGCAGCACTTTGCTGTGAGTTGAATGGTTCTAATTGGTAAATCGCTCTTTAACATTTTTCTCGGCTGTTCCCAATTAAATCTGTTGTAACGTAAAATATATCAAAGTGTCCATGGAACGAGCGGATTTTAATTTCCCAGCCAACGGAAGATTGCTTTATGTCGAAACAAGCTTCCGTTGATTGACATTTAAGATATATTGCGAGCATCGCGAGGGTCGAGAATATCTGGAGAACCATCCTGCGCAAGGCCAGGCTGAAAAGCGGCCCCGAATGTTCTTGAACCCACCGCACTTGGAACATCTGACAGTAATTCGTTATAATTGCTTTTTAATTATGCACGAAGAGGCGACTCAAGCATGGGTACTAGATAAAAAGCACTCGAAGCTCTTGAAGCAAACTAATTGAATTCAATAATGTAATACGCGATTTTCCCCTGCAGGCTTCTTCAGGAAAAGTAATTTCGGCTCGCTGTTGGTGTGTTTTTGATTCTTTTGCGGGTCTGCCGCTTTTTTTTGTAATGTTTTCTCCCCCCAGTGTGGAAACGTTGACCCCACTCGGGGATTGCGCAGTTTCCCCCATTGGTCATGGGCCGTTTGAGAGCAGGCCACATGTGTTCAAAGCACCATATGCACTACGTCATCATCGGAGCTAACTCTGCGCACTGGCCAGGCAAAAACAAACCAAAACCGGTACTCTGGAGAGTTCTTAAAGCCAGCGGGCCACGTGCTGATCCTAAATTGTTACCGCCAAAAATATAAGAGCTGAGTAACGAAAAACTAAACTTGAACTGGTTTCTCGACTCTGCCACACTCAGAAAATTCAAAGCCCGTTCCTTTGATTCATGCTGAGAGAAATCAAACCCGATCTGATTGATCTCATGCTCTGTATAAATAGAGCTCAGTGTTCTATGTTAATCTCAGTTTGGAATCTTTACAGCCCGACATACAAATAATTGAATACAATATCAAGGTCACTTGTGGGCCTTCTTTATGAATCTGATCAAAGCTAAGATTAATCTTGATGGCAACTTTTGCGCGATACACTCAGTAAGACATTTATTCGCTTTGTAACTCTTAGCTGGCATCGAAATATCGTCTGTCAGCATTTGCTCATAACACACACATCGCAAATCATGTTGGGGCTTAGAAACTAAGCCAAAAGAATGTAATTACCGCACACAATGTGTCTTCAAATGGTATATACATAGAGTATTGTTCTTTGGGTTCGTATGATTCCGACGTATGATTGCGTGAGCGGGGTTTATCTATTGTTTAATATGTTGATGGCAAACACGTCACGCCAGCTTTCGGCTCAGACCTTGGGGACTGCCACTGCCGGCACTTTTGTTGTGCTCATCTATTAACGAGCTCTATAACAGCTGCCGTTTATTTTGCAATTTAGATAATTAATTATTGAAATGGGGTTAGATATGGAATAAATGCGGTACGTGATGTAGATCTGGATCTAAACTAAGGCGACCCTTTGAGTTATGGCATGTAAATGTCAGAGTCGCTGGCTGAGCTGAAGTGTTGGCTCAGAAGCGACCGCATAGCGTCTTCAAGCTCTCTTAAAGATTTACGCTTTCTCAGATTACGCCAAAACAAGAGCACTCCATGGTGGCTGGAGGAGCTGCAGCTGGGCATCACCCATGGTGGGTAACCACTTTTATTAGACATGGTAAGTCGTTGTAACTGCGGTTGTGGCCAGCACACTAACTAACTGTACTTCGGTGCAGTGGAGCAGCGAAACGCAGCATGCCGCGACGGCACGCCGCGATTCAATGCCAATGCCAGGGCTCCAGCTCCATTAGCACCTCATTGACAGGCGGAGAGGCATCGGGTTACGCACATCCCATCGCAGGGACGTCGGGGAACTGGATTGCCGGATGGCTGGGATGCAATGCACCAGTGGCTGCCAGACCTGCCTAACTGCCGTATCGCGTGCCGCACTCATTACACATCCCAGAGATAGAACTCAGCCAGGTATCTTGGAAGGCCTTCGTGGCATGTAAGCACCGTCTCCCAGCAGTGTTTGCGGAGCTCTTGGCAATGACTTTTGACGGGCCATCAATATCCGTCGAGCATCGCTCATACTCAACGCCCAGTGATGACATGACGCCTTCAACTTGACGAACACAAATGCTCTTTTCGAATAAACACTGTCTGAACGATGTTCTTTTGGCTTTCAGCTTTCAATCAGGGCTGTGTCATCCTTGAGTTTCAATTTTTAATATAATTTCAGTATTTGTCAACTTTAAGTGTCGTTTGCAACGCTTTCTGCCCTAAGCACACATTTGTCATCTGATCCTTTTGCCCAACAGGCTTCCCCGCACTCTTATAGTAATTAACTGGCAATTTGCATTTTGTCATGGGCTTTACAGACCCATTTGCTTAACCCTTCATGTTTACTTTAGAAAATATGCCTTTTCTCGCTTCGTTAGCGTTGTCTTCCATTCTTTAGTTTCCTTTGTCTTTAGTTTTGTGTTTCTCAACTTCTTACTCGACCCCTTAAAGCTTCAAATTTGTACGCCTTTTTGGCCATTGAATTTAAAGGGGGTGTTTCTGCCCCAAATTCAGCACAGTTTGTTATGACAGAGGAACGCTTCCATTTTTAGGTTCTAAATGGCCTGCAGCGAATTAAAGCTCGTGCGTAGCTCTCAGTGTCACTTTCAATTTCTAGCAATTTAATTCGCGTTTGCAGTTAGTTTAATGTGCGTCTCTGTTTTCTGTGCTACTCGTTTGAATGCTTTATGGAGCATATCCGTCAATGAGGTCAGCCACTATTAAAATGATAAACACAGCGTTAGACAATCAGAAATACCATAAATTTAGCTCCCAGAGAGCTTCTGCTGGATATGAAAATTAACTATTAAACAGGTTTCTAAGTAATTGCCAATAGTATTAAACGTGGTTAAAAAGTGACCCAGTCTGCAAACAATGCAAATGAAAAGTGCTGTGACCCAGACGAAGTCAAAAGCAATTTGCAAAGCATTTGTTCAACAATGAAAACGCAAGCTCGCCAATGTGGAGCGCGATTAGCGCAAATATGGAAGCAATTGAAGTGGCAGCGTCATGCCGACTAAGGCCACTAATGAATGGACTGCAGGTGGCAAGGTGGAGCTCCTGCCGCTGAGCCGCTGCACTCCTGGAAGCCTCGCCCCAGCTAATTGGCCAGTTCCTATTAGCACTCCGCTCCCAATTCCTGCCTGCAGTGCCGGAATGTCAGCCGGGGTAATTATATAATTGAGTCTGAGTGAAGTCACTGCATTTCTAATTAAGGTTTGCCAGCCATCATCGCCGATGATCTGTGAGATACGAGTGCCACTGTGCCAGGGAACCGAGTGCAAAAAATGTGTGTCAGACACTTGACATTAAATGAAATGAAATTGCCGACGCTCCATGTTTGGCATCTATTGCTGATGACATCGTTTGACAACAACCCATGGATGCGAGCGAGCACCTAATGACCTGTAACTGCTCCTCCACTGGAGTGCGGTGCTTCTGGATTCTGCCCTGCGTGGGTGGAGTGGGTCGTTGTTCTTCTTCCACCGAGAAGTCGTGGGTGGGAGGGTGCACAGTGCGTTGATACGGGGCGTTTAACGCGATAAGCGGTGTTCCTCCCTGCCATGACAACCTACTCCACATTGGGTGAAGAAAACCACGCACTGTGGTTGCCAATAGTAGGTCAGTGGCACCACAGTTCTTTTGCGAGGAGAAATGTCATTCAGGGAGCGTACTTAGTTCATATTGACATGCTCTCAGAGCTAAGCTCCTAACCCATTGTCTTCGTTGAGATGTAGAGCCCCACGGAAATTAACCGTATGTTTGAATAAACAAATGCATGTCGACACATCAAGGAAATTAATCAGAGACCCCAGCTGTCGACCAATTTTAGGTTCTCCTTTTGCGACACATTCCTCCTCCACCAAGCCATTTATTTGACCAATTTGAATTATTTTCGTACACAAAAAAAGCAAAACAAATAGCCATAAATGAAAGCAATAAAAGTTGTAGCGGCGGAGGCAAGCGCTCAAACAACTGCACGAATAAATAAACGCCGAAAGGCAGACGCACAAAAAATACAAATTTGTACCCAACAAAAAATAATAAAATAAATAAAAAAGCTCAAAGTAAGTGGCGAGGAGAAAGGAGTGAGTGGGGGCTGGGCTCGCCAATTCTCAGACAAGGTAAACAAAGCGACGACCCCCGGAGCAACAAAAAGCCAGGCTGATCTCACAGCTCGGATAAGTGTCCCACAAAAAAGAGGAAAACATTTGCCTCCGTTGTAAATTGGAAGTCAGGGGAGCCAGAGCCAGTAGTAGCCGACGACTGCTTGTAGTTCAAGGTGCGCTGGTGAACTGTCGACTGTCGAGGGGCCGACATGCGGGTGCAGTGGAGACTGGCTAGCAAGAACGACGCTCCGACTGGTAAGGCGGAGTTTGTCCCCCGAGGGCCCACTGCTGGCCACTTTCTACCATCCTCAAGTACGGGCACAAAGTAATTCTGCATGTGCACTGTAAATTGACAATGATTGCCCACAATTTGCTCAGCACATAACGCGACAGAACCGAGCAAGAAACCCACTGGGAAACCCAGTCGAACGGAGATGCAAATGCAGAACCAGATGCGAGCAGATACAGATAAAGATGCAAGTGTTGGAATCGCAGCTACTTTATAGGCATGTCTCTATCTGCGACTTGTTTGCCGGGAGGCTGTCTCATAACTCTGGCCACTTAAGTTGTGGCGCATCCACAGCCAGCGGAGGATCGCAAATCATCGCGGGCCCCGCGGAGGGGGCAAGGAACGGTGGAAGGGCATCTTCCCACTGAATGTGTAAGCGGCTCCAATGATTTTTCAATTAAGACTGATGGTAATGAAGTCGTTTTAAGCCTGTCTCCGTCGTGTCTAATTGACCGCTCAAGTTATGTAAGCAGCAGTTCCTGCACACACATCAGCCCTATAAGGAGCCGCAGCAACAGATCCCAAGATGGTGTTTACTCATAAACGGTGCGAATAGGCATTTGCCTCCAACCCCTGCCAGTTGAAGTCTCCTGAGATTGGAAACCCCCCATAAATGGATATGTTATGCACTTGTGGTAGTCAAAGTTAGTTAGGAAGCATTTCAAAGGAAAATACTGAACAGAAAAGGTATTGGAACTTGTTGTCGAATTTTTAATCAATTTGATTCAATAAATCTGTGGAAAATCGAAAAATCTGATCTGGTTACGTTGTTAAGTGGTGCCTTATGTATGTATACCTTTGTCAAAACAAATAAGTTGGAGGTATCCAACACGTTTATCAACTCGGCAGTCGGTTGTGTGCACTCCAAAAGCCAATTAATCTGCGAATAGACAACCAAATATATTATTACACATTTTGGAATTCGATGGGAAAACGATAATTATTGAACAAGCCAAACATTGAAAAGCCATTAAAAGTGGGATTCCCTCCCGAAGCTCACAATCTTCGACTGCCGTGCTCAGTTAAAATCACAAAAAGCTAGAAAAAGCCAGTGAGGGGCAAAGCGGCTTGCACATGGTAATCTATCACTTGAGCCGACACTATCGACGCTAAATCTCACGAGCCTGATGCGATTAAAGATCGGGGCACAACAAACTGATAGTTATGAACCCCAAGTGGCAGGCGGGTCGCTGGAAAGTGGGGTACCGTTAGCCACGACTTGAGCCAGACTAATTGCAACGGCTGACTGTGTGGCATATGTGGATGTGGTGCTGCTTCCAAGAGGTAAACGAAACCAGTTTGCCGCTTCCAGCTCTCTGCTCAAAGTCAACAAGCGTAATCTCCGCTGCACGTGGGGCAAACCGAGCCACTGAGGAGGCCAAATTTCGTATAAGCCACTAGAACAAAGGGGCCGCCCAAAGGAAATTGAGGCTTATGAGGGGAAGTGCAATTGTGCGCTCAAGCAACGATGCACGCCAGATAGGAAGCCCTTAGGCAGAAGTCGGCCAAAATAACATAGGATAATCCCTAGTCGCTCTCTAATCGATGGAATAGGAAGAAATATACATCAGCTAATTTGCTTCCCGTCTACATCCACTAATGAATGACGGTGGTCATCAAATTGCAGGACCATAAAATAAATTTGCTAATTAATTATGGAACCACGGGTATTTTTAATGGCCAGGCCATAAAATTCCATAATGTTACAGGTAAGCTATAAAACGAGTCCGTTGACCGTTAGCTGTGGGCCATTTAAGGTGTGAAAAGTTCACAGTTTTTGGGGTCAGCCCGTTCCCGTCCTCACTTCCCTCTGATTGACCGGGGCCGACCTGTGGTCAATCTTCACCCCGCCAAATAGCAACAATACCCATAAGCGGACGCACCTTAAAGTCCACAGAGGCCTGTCAATAAAGCTCTTCGAAGAAATGTTCTCGCATTATGAGGCCCAGCCTCGAGTGCCGCTAATTGGTTTTGGGTTTTCGGTTTTTGGCCTCTTGCTGTGCCGGTAATTACAGATGGCAGATACGCCCGCGCAGAGATGCAGATGTTTATCGGGCAGCTCAGTTCGCTTGATTGTTTGGCGCCATACTTTTTGCTTGCACTGTTCACAGTTCGGGGGCGGCGAGAGGAAGTCCATTATTACGCTGCACTCGACGTCCCAACGTCCAGAGCGGACAAACAAACAAACGGCATTTTAATTGGAGCTGACATTCGTTTGTGCGAGTATCCAGCTTCTGTTGGAATCCGAACAATCCCAGTCCCATGCAAATGTCCGCAGCAGACGCTTAGAAATGTGGCACACCACATGTGATACGATTCCCCTTCTCTGGAGTGGCTGCCAAATCCAGCTGAGCTGTGCAGAATGACAGAGGGCCAGATAAGATTTGGGCCTCAACATCCCAACGGAATCAGCAGTGCAGGAACCCGAAACTCTCTGTTCTGATTTGTGGTTTTACCTCGACCCAACCACGAATTCAATCAGCTCGCATAGAGTGCTTTCCATAAATCAATAACACACAATTGCAGTGACCCAGTCCATTAGCCAGGATCAAAAAGCCCACGTTTGGAGTTCTGGCTACCCAATTACGACCGAATGCTTGGCAGGACTCTCCGGGAGCTGCCTAGTTTTCGTGGAGCAACAATTGGTGGCCAGCCACATGGAAAATTGGTACGGTCAGACGCCAGACCAACTCTTTTGAACATGGTAGCAATTTCGTCGCAGTTGTGTAACCTGTGCCTTTAATTTGCAGCAACAGCAGCAGTACACCATGTCAAGTGGCAGGACTGGACAGGACAGGAGCCCAAACATGAGACATTTGCTGACATGACGTGGCGCCAGCACAACACAAACCAGCGGGCGGTGGTGACAGCAGAGGTAATACATTAACCTTCAGGAGGGGGACACTCTATTCAAACTGCGTACTGCCAGGCATTGGAGCACTCTATTGATTTTCCATTGTTCCAGGGACATTTTCGTCCATGTTGGGCTGCCACTCTGGCATTTGTTGTCAAGCACTTATCGCTAATACCCAGTACGAGCTCGTTCTGCGCCCGGCTGGTTCAGTGGGACCTGTGAGTCGTGCACCAAGGCACTCTGGTGTGGCTTTAAGCTGCTTCTCTTATCAGCAGCTGCCGCAGCTCGAATCGAATCGTGGGGCTCACCTTGGCCGAGGTTTCATAAATTCCGTCTGCAAAATGCAATTCAGCATGGAACGACGGGAAAACTGAGAGGAGGATGAGCATATCGAATTCGCTGCCTCAGGCGCTCGTTGTTGGATTGTGGGTGAGTTAGGACTCAGGTCTGGTGCAGGTTAAGTCTGTATCCAAAATCCGGCCCCGAACCTGACTCTGACTGGCAACAGCTGTGCACACACTCCTTCGGCAGAGTTGGGGGCCTGTTCTTTTGTATAACTTAAATTTAGCGTTAACTTGAGGGCTTACGGCTCCTTTCTACTTTCTGCCTTCCTTGCAGGATTTACCCTCGAAGGAAAGTGAAAAGTCCCGCATCCGAATTACGTCTTTGCACTGCACACAAAGCCGTTTTCATCGCCGATGCTGGAAGTAATAGCGAGGCTGGGAGACGAGTTGAATGTGCCACAAAGTGGTAGCCAAAAGGGTTTTAGGTGGTGGAGGAAGGGCCTTTGAATTGCTGCCGCAGATTTCTGAAAATTTGATGCGAAACTTAATGATCAATGTCTCCGCCTCCGACTTTCCAAACGGTTAGGTTATTCGAAAGCTAAATTGTTTGCGCTTTAAACAAACCCGCAACTCCTTCAAATGGCAACAAGCAACGGTTTCAAAGGCACGCAATCCACTTCAGGCAAGGACTCGGGTCGAGGAAGTGTGAGAGTGTCGAGTATGTTAATGGCCAGAATGCAAGCCATGTGACTTTTCCCCTAATCGAAGCGGCTGGAAGGGTGGCTGGTGGATGGCTGGTGGATGGCCAGGGGACCAAGGCGCAGCCAATAAGTCCAACGACAATGTGGGCAATTTCGAAATTTATCACAACAGAGAGCCAAAAGGCCGGCGAAGGGGATGCACTGCGAACGGGGCATTTGCGGGGTGGTTTCCACATTACCAGCGCCGCAGGACTCGCCCAGGATAAGCGAGGAGAATTGTCGGCCCAAATAACAATTTCTGTGTGGAAATTAATTTTTATTTTATGTGCCTCGCTTTGTTTGCTTTGTTTGTTTACAGAAATGTGAAATAATTGGCGGCGGGCGCCGCTCAACGGGCGTATCGGGATCATATCCTGGATCTGGAACGGGACACGTGCGGTATACAAATTTCACGGCGAATGGCGCCTGTGGCTCTAAATTGTGGTTGCATTTATTGAGGCACTGGCTGGGAATCGCAGCGGAAAGTTAAATACACCAAAAATTGTGAGCCAAGGCGGGATAGTTTAGGATTTGGCACTTATCATCCCAGCCAAGTATGTATTACCGCTTTATCTCTCAAATACCAAATGCGAATAGGAAATGCAGATGAAATTCCCATGGAGCTGCGCAGTATGAAATTTCATGTGAAATTAAAAACAACACAGAGTTCATAGTAGAAGGGATTCCGCACTCAATATATCAGCCACCACTGTGCAAAGGACTCGGCTCAATTCGAGGACGATTCTCACTCAACTTTCCGACTCACGCACAGCAAACAGCACAACGAAGGACGAAGGACGACGACACAACAAAGGCGTAATAGAGAAAGAAATAGAAAAATAATAAAATAACAAAATAAGCGCATGCCAGTTCCAACCCCCCAGCCAGTCAGTCGGTCTGCAGGATGGCTGCCCGAAAAATAGAAGCCACGATTCGCGATGCGAGTGGCAACAAGCAGGGAAGTGTGGAAGTGTAATGCTGTAAGCAGGGCCAGACACCGAAACCAGACCAAAACCAAACCACCCCTCCGAGGATGTAGATGTGGCAGTGGCACTGGATGACTGAGGATGGCTTCTGCGGCAGAGGACAATGCCACACGGAGAAGCAGCTGCCGTTGCTAGCTGCCTCGCAGCCATCTCTCGCAATCTCCCGTTTTTCCTTTTCTGCGTACTTGTCTCGTCGCGTCATCGTCGCTATCCTTGGGCTCAGCTGAATCTCCTTCACAGGGCCGAGCTCACGCTCATCTCACCCCAAGGCACTTGCCAGCTAGAAGCGAGGAGGGGACTCCAAGGGAAGCCAGAGTCGGAATACAAAATCCCAGCGAACGTGATTCATTCACGGAATTCTCCCATGGTGTTTCAGAAATCAAGTGCAGGAGCCTGCGACCCGCTCTAGTTTGTCTGCCCACCTCGATCCCCTGATGGTCTCCAGGTGAGTCACCCTGCCAAATCATCTCGATGAATGAACCCAGAAATTAACCTCTATTACTTGTCTCCTCATCGTCATTCTAATGACTAAGGGACTTCCGACTAGTTTAAGTTTTGGCTACACAAACAGGATGCGGACAGAGTGATGCCAACGATTCGGATGTTGTCTTGGCGACAGCTCGCTACCTTCGGCCCAATCCAATCATCATTCAATATCCATCAATTTAATCCAATCAAGATGCCACCTCTCAAGACCAAGCCGGAGAATAAACGCCATAAAAGGAGGCGAATCAGCCTTCTTTACATATGAGCATAGCAAAATAATCAACGAGCAACTGAGTCATGATCGCGGGGTGGCGATGGATACGGAGACGGGGAAACGGGAGGCGGGAGGCGTTTCAAGGTTCCAATATAAATCTTCGATATGATGACATCACACGCTCGCACTGCTGAATGAGTCTGAGTCGAGGGGAATTTGTGTGCAGAAATTTCAATTAAGTTGAATTTATGCTGATATCGGAAAAGAGCTTGGCGGAAGAGAGCAGCAAGTAAAAATGCGGCAATAGCGAAATGATTAAATTGAAAATTTCTTAGATGGAAGGCTGAATGAGCCCAATACAGTTATATTTCCCCCATGCCCACTGCAACTCTTTTCCAAGGCAACCCCTAACAAACTAGAAACTCGTCAACACCACTGGAATTGACCTCTGACGACGGAGTGCACGACCTCTCATGCCTGGTGTCCATCAAGCAGAATCGATTTTTGTTTTCGGGAGTGCTTGAAGGTCTTCCCCCTCCCACCCTCAGCCAAAGGACTAAGTTCACCATTCCATCAGAGCCAGGAAATATTCAAGCAAACAAAGCGAATCAGCGGCCCATTAAGAGGCGATGAAGAAGTAAAGAAAAAACCTACCGCAATCCGAAACCCAACTGGGCGACATCGGTCTTTATGCATATATGTATCTGCGCGGACTTGGTGGCCTATGTGGGCCATCGCGTGCTCCACGAGAGTTAATTGGGAGGCGAATAAAATTTCATAATCAACAACTGCTGGCAATGGCAAGTTTACGACATTCCCCCGGGTTGCTGGTCTCCTTTTTGGGCCATAAAGAACTGACAACGGAGTGGAAGTTGCGCCTGCCCCAGGATGACTCATCGTGCATCCCAGTCCCTCCAGCGCCTCCCACGAATCCCGCGACCTTCGCCAGGATCCGTGCGGGCAACGACATCAGGACGAAATAACTGCCAACTTTTGTTCATATCCTGCTATCTAGCTCAGCTTTCGTTATTCCCTTCGCAGCCTTCCCAGACAATTGCCTTTCATCCATCCCTCCCTCCCCGTTGGACTGCTCCTTGAGCATTTGTTTGTTTTCGTGCGGGTGTCCTTTGCCCTCTGGCCCAGCTGTTTGCGTGCGGCGTCAAATAAGTTTGCTACCCGTTCAGAAGCGGAGAGCGGAGAGGGCGGTGGGGGTCAGGAGGCGTCAGGAGGCGTCAGCCGAGCGAACGCCAAGTTGGCGCCATTTCATTGCCGCCAAGCTTCAGTGGGACCCCAACTCGGGTATGTACCAGTGCCTGTGAGTGTGTCGACTGTCAGATGTTCGGGGAACATATTAAATACCAATGTGTATTTGCCTCTACGGCAACACAGCGGTGAAGAAGTTTTTAATATGCAATCTTGCCGGAAAAAGGCAAATATTTTCAGCCATTAAAATCGTTCACGAATGAGTTTCACATGTCCCAAATTAACTTTATATGAACGCGGTAATGAGGTGCGATTAGGAAATACACATATTAGCACAAAGGTGTTGATTGGGAGATGATATCACATGGCATTAACCAAGAACAACCTACAAGTGCAAGTGCCATCAGAAATCGGTTTGAGAAAATGTAAATTTGCCAAAATAAATAAAAGCCAAGTGAGAGGGAAGTGGGAGCAATCACCAGGCAAATCGAAGCGAAGCAAAAACATCAAAATGTGTAAATAAAACAAGTTTTTGGCAGACAGAGGAGACGAGTAGAATCCCCTGGCGAAGCCGTCGAGGGAGCAAAGCGAGAATACAGAACGGGGAGCTTATCGGGCATCTGTTTTTGCTTCTTGGTCAGGATAGGTTTGCAACTGACTTTAAGGGTCTTGGGTCTGAGTCTGGGTTGAACAAACCTCCCCACTCGAACGTGGCAGAAACCAAACCGAATTTGCGGGGTATTCAACTCGATTAACATCGAAAATCGATTCTCCCCTCGGGGGGACACGGAAGCACTCACAGCCCTGCGGAGTCATAAAAGCGATGTTCCACGGACCCCATTTGCCAACGAACCCCCATCCGTATGCTTATTAGGTCGAACGTGCCCTGTCACGAGACTCCCGGCCAGGAAGACTGTCTGTGCCAGGGTTTCCGGCCAACTCCACCGGTTCCAGCGACTCCACCCTACCCACCCGCCTGCGCCACTTGAGCCGGCAGTTCTCTGGTTATTCGGTGGCGCAATAAAAGCCTTTGATTATGTTGTCCCGGGTTCCTTTGGGAGCGAGTGGGGCGAGGCGAGACCTTTCCCCCTCTCTGTTTTCAGGAAGGTGAAGGTACCTTGTTGTCTGCTGGGCGTCTGGTCCTCCATTATTTACAGCCTCCCGAAAAGCGGAGTGAAATGGCTGGGCTGGGGAACACTATCCTGCCTTTGAAGATTCGGCCAGTTTAATTTATGTGAGTTGTTTTACTTTTTACTGGCTTCTGGCGCTTCTGGCTCTGCGGTTCTTAGCAGCCATTAAAAATTCATTATCAGCGAAAAGCCGAAAGTCTCGAGCTCCACACAGAATTTAAAGCAGATGAAGGCTCGCCTTGCCTTGCGTTAAATTTGGTGCAGCACAAAATCCTCGCATTCTGACCCAGTTGGTTCAGGGAAAAACTGCAGCAGAACAGCTGCAACAGTAAGTGCTTACCTGAATCGATAATTCCTTGGTGCACCGCTGCTCGCAATCCAATATTTCCAACTGCAGGCAATCACTCGGGATCCTGGAAACGAGAAACCATAGACAAATCGTGAGAGTCCAGCGGGAATAATCGGGAATATCACTGGGCAAGTGGTTCCGTTGTGCGGCGAATATAGCAATAATCCGTTAGCGGTTCTGAGGCAGTTAATTTTGAATGCAAATTAAATTCGCCGCTGCTTGCCTATTGCGCTCTAATTTCAACACATACACACGCACACTCGACACACACACACACACACGAATGCTGGGAACTGGTCAGCGAGCGAATGACGTCATTGCCAAGGATGCTGCGCGCATCCTAAGGCCACTGGCAGAAGTCGCACTTTCGTGTAAATACTTTAATTTTCAGCTTCTCGCTGTCGCTTCAGCACGGTTTTGGTCAAAAAGCCGTTTCCCCAGAACTTGGCAGTTCGCAGAAAGCCACAAAATTTCCGTTAATTAATCGGTTCGAATCGCGACTGGCGCCAAGCGCTCGATTTGGGCAGTTTGTTTTTATTTGGACAGGAACTTACTGAATTAAACCAAAACACGGACCAAACGTAAAACTGAAATCGCCGTAAGCCGCGCGCACAACCTTTCCGAACGCGATTTTTGCCTTTTTTGCCCAGTTTGAAGTAATTTTCAGAAACACCACCGTCACATTCGGACTTAACAGAGGCGTTGCACAGTGGGGTAACAGAGGCGATTTTGGCGCTGAAAAAATTAAGAAATCGCTGAAACTTTGGATGCCAACTTAAAAGACTTGGAGTTAAAAATATGTTTTTTAAATTAGTTCAAATTTTGGTATGCCATCAAAATATCTGCCTAATATTCTGAGAGTCTATTTTAAACAATACATTTACGGGGTTATCTTATTATTACATAAGTTACAAAAAATATTGACTAATTTTAAGTACTTAAAAAATGTTTTGTAGTACCAGGTTTTTTTTATTGAACTAAACTGGATAAGAAAAAAAAACTACAATGGCTCCTCCATCAGGTTTTTTTGATTCGATTGCCTTTTGCCCTCTGTTACCCCACTGTGCGTTGCTTGAGAACGGTATCGAACCGGAGAGAAATATGTAACCGATGCAACTGAGAGAGGGCAGAGAACATTTAATAACAGTTCGGTTAACACTATTGTCAGCCCCAGTTCGCAGCATTTTGGCTCGACCCCAATGTATGGGTTCGATGCTGGACACGAACCTACTTTTCGTTCGTTTCAACAGCAGAGGAGTGCGCGGAAGGGATAACAAGTTTGACTCGACATATTCGATGTATGGCACCCGACACTCGATTCACGACGCAACTAGATGCAATGTTTGATCCAACATTTAAATGCTGTTTATGGTTTGAAAAAATTATACCAACCGTTAAATATACTAAAATATGGTGAGAAATCTTGTTTTAAACTTTTTTTAGCCAGTGCGGCCATGTCGGAGCAGTGTAAATGGTGCTAAAAATTGGTAAAACTGAAAAATACTTAAAAAAAATAAGACCGTTTCCAAAAAAGATAGCGCGCAGGATTTAAAAACGATTGAATTCATTTATTTGTTTCAGAAAAACCTAAAAATGTATCATTGAATAGTATAAAGTTATCGTGACATATTGCACCATTGTATTAAAATCGGATTTTATTTCTTGTCATATATTAAAACAAAATATTCATTTTCAAGATTTATTTCTTCAAAGTATTAATGGTTTATATATTCGGAGAAATTTCAGCAAAAAGGCTGAAACGATCTCGAGGTGCCGTTGTTGCCAAGAAATACAATACAATAATGTATCAAAATATTATTTTAGTTAGCACTCAAAATTATATTTGCAAATCTATTCGATACTATCGATGTTGGCCTAAATTTCCCTACAAAGCCAACTCAGCAACGCCTTGAACCCTGGTGAAAAACTACGATTGGTAATATTAAAAATACCCACAAAATACCAACCCAAACTTATGGTATCTTTAAGCTGTTTAAGCCTAGTACTCAGATCGACGAAATGAGTTCGAGATTAGTGAGAGAGAGCGAGAGGCCAATAACATCGAAACACTTTTCGAGGGAGCTGTTCGACAGGCGATACTCAGATGATAGAAATAAAATACTAGAAACTTAGTTTGGCAACTAATCGCGTTGCCAACTAACTTTCAGTATTTCGAGAACGAAAGGCAGAGCAGATAGAACTATAGCCTAGTACTCAGATCGACGAACAGTTTCGATGTCGAAAAGAGGCCATTCTTTTTATTTTTCTCGGAGTATGACCGTTTTTAAGAAGTTCATCGGTAATTTTTTTGATCAAGTACTGCGGTCACACTGATTTGCGTTGGCGGGCTGTATATGCTGTATTCGGTTTGTTGACAACAAAATTTGAAATAAGTTAGAAAAATTATAATGCAAGGATGAAACCTTCTCAACTTAAGCCGAGGCTGAAGCTCGCAAGGAAAAGAGGCCGAAGGAGCATGCAGTTACCCTAAACAAGGAACGAATGGGGCACATCATCGCAAGGCGAGTGGACTATACGGAGATGGGCTCCTTGTCCAACTGCCGGATAACAAATGGGACTTTTGTTCCCTGCCGACCACAACGCTTGTCTTCTGCACGGTCGCCAAGGAGCACTCGATTGGCGGGCTCACCTGCGAGCTGCACCAATGTTGGGCTAACAGCCTCCTACGCCATGCTCACCCACTAGAGTCCTGCAAAAGTAAACTTATAAGTGAGAACTTATCTCTACGGTGGATCTCAAGCCGGGCGACACGGTTCACACTATGAAGAAATTTCAGGGTAAACGGCTGTTTCCCAAGCTGGTGATCAAGCACCGGGTGCAGGATATCAAGGCTTTTTGTTTCAAGAACTGAATTAAACTGCCGATTTTAAACGAATTTTAAAGAAATATGTTACTTATGTAAGCGCACATTTTCGATTTTTATGTAAATAATAAAACAAATAATAATTTCCATACATTTCGTTGTTCAGTCGAATTTCGCGCCATCTTTTGAAATTTTGCTAAGCCCTCTTTAAGAGAGAGAGTGAGAGGGCAACAACGGAGAACGACCTTTTTATTAAATAGTTCTATTTGCTCTCCCTTTCGCTCTCGAAATACTGAAAGAGTTAGTTGGCAACTAAGTTTCAAACCAAACTAAGTTTCTAGTATTTTATTTCTATCATCTGAGTACCGCCTGTCGAACGGCTCCCTCGAAAAGTGTTTCGATGTTATTGGCCTCTCGCTCTCTCTCACTGATCTCGAACTCATTTCGTCGATCTGAGTACTAGGCTTATTTAATAAATAGGTCGTTCTACGTTATTGCCCTCTCACTCTCTCTTATATGTGGGCTTAGCAAAAATTCAAAAGATGGCGCGAAAACCGACTGAACAACGAAATGTATGCAATTTATTATTTGATTTATTATTTACATAAAAAACGAAAATGTACGCTTACATTCGTAAAATATTTCTTTAAAATTCATTTAAAAAAATGATCACCGGCTGTTTCCCAAGCTAGTGATCAAGCACCAGGTGCAGGAAATCAAGGATTTTTGTTTCAAGGACTAAATTAAACCGCCGTTTTAAATGAATTTTAAAGAAATATTTTACGAATATAAGCGCACATTTGCGTTTTTTATGTAAATAATAAAACAAATAATAATTTGAAATTTGCTAAACCCTCTTATGAGAGAGAGAGTGAGAGGGCAACAACGTAGAACGACCTTTTTATTAAATAGTTCTATCTGCTCTGCCTTTCGTTCTCGAAATACTGAAAGTTAGTTGGCAACGCGATTAGTTGCCAAACTAAGTTTCTAGTATATTTTTTCTATCATCTGAGTACCGCCTGTCGAACAGCTCCCTCGAAAAGTGTTTCGATGTTATTGGCCTCTCGCTCTCTCTCACTAATCTCGAACTCATTTCGTCGATCTGAGTACTAGGCTTAAATATAAACTAAAAATCATCAAATCGATCAAATATTGCTATCGAATTGTAAAAATACTTTATATATTGACAATTTCCCACCTCTAAAAACAGCGAAAAAAAGCACATTTAACCGACCGCACTGCGGTCACTCTGAAAACTGCGAAAAAAAATTTTGAAGCGAGAAGACGTGCGTTGAATCAGCGGAGCGTCGAAAAGTCCCTGTGAGTGATTGTGTTGGTGTTGGTGTGAGCTGGGAGTGCAGCTGTCGCCTAAAACAAATAAAACCCGCACATTTGGTGCACAAAGGGCCGTTGCCGGCGATTTGGGCAGCCAGCCGGCCAAACAGTGTTTGGTGCGGGAAAACATCGGTTCAAATTCGGCATCGAAATTCGAAAACACCAAACACCGAGATGCAGATGCATGTAGAATTATTTCTCCGACTCAACGCCCAAAAGTCGCCGGCGACGTGACGCCGACGCCAACGCCGGCAGAGACGCTCGCCGCAGAAACTGCAGGCTGCAGCAAAGACGGATTCAGCTGAATTTGCACAAACGCGGTGCTGACGCGGTGAAATGGGAGCATAAAAAACAACATTTATGTGCGAAATATGCGAAAACTTCGCTCCCAGCGTTGTGTGTGTGTGTGTTTTGTTGCAAGTGTGTCGGTGCTGCAGAAGACGGCGAGAGAGAGAGAGAAAGAGGAGCGAGAGTGGAGATTGGAGAGAAGGAAAGGATGATGGCCGCGCTTATACCTGCTCCGAAAACTGAGCGGACCCGAAATTGGAGTGCCAGAAGCGGCTCCGAAAGTGTTTGGCCCGCTGCAGTCTTCGGAAATGCAAACTGGTTAATGGTTAATTGCCGAGCGGCTACGTAACGCTATTTTTCCGCTAAATCACCTCTCCAGCTCTCCCCCGCCCTCCCCCTCCTTCCTCTACCTCAACCTCACCAACGGCCGACGTTGGCTTAAGAAAATGTGTGGCCATATTTTTTCTTCTCGGTTCTCGGTCTTTCTTTTGCGCTCTCCCTTTTGAAACTCTCGCCGCGCGCTGTTCTCGCCGCCTCCGTTTTGTGCCGCACTTCGAAGATAAAGAATAAAGAACGCGCGTCTCCCGAGATAAATGCGAAATACTGTATCTTAATGGCCGACGCTCGCGACGTTCCGTTCGCTGGAAACAACGTACTCATTTGTTCTCATCGATTTGTTTTGTCCGACAGAAACAGAAAAGTGTGTTGAAGCCAAAGCCAATAGCCGCATATTACCACGCAGACCAGCCACACAGCCACGAGACGAGCAACAAGCAGCAAGGAATTGTTAATTAGCCGCCAAAATGTCGGAAGAAGTAGATCGCAACGATCCGGAGCTCAAGTACCTCTCGGTGGAGCGCAACCAGTTCAACGATCCGGCCACACAGGCCGAGTGGACACAGAAGCGTCTGGTGTGGGTGCCGCACGAGAACCAGGTGAGTCTATATACCCTCCCCTCAAAGGACCTGTAGAGTCACCTAAACCGGGTGTAGGGGTGACACTGAACACCCCGGCTGATTCAGTGTGGGAACCACGCCCGAACCACGGAGTTACCTGACATGAACATAAACCCAATTGATTGCTCCCCGTACGTGAGCGTGAAAGGGAACATGCTCTAATCAATTTGCGCAGTGTTTGTCCCCCGGCTTTGGCCTCTTATCATCGCCACCGCCTCTCCGGCCGAAGCCAGCTGGCTCACTCATCGATCGGGTTGGGATGAGTCACCCACCGCGGTTCGATTTATTTTTGATTTTTAACCGGGCCAACTTCTTTGAATTTTCCATTACTTTCGCACCGCGGTGATAAAATTGAGTAAACATCCGTCGATGCCGAGCTGAGTCACTCGTTTCTCCTGCGGTGATGCTGAAATCATCCATCGCACTGGGCTGCCCGAAAGATTTAACGGTTTACTCGGTCAAATCCGCGACCATTTGCCGCCAAGAGGCTTTGCTTTGCCTTTGCCTTTGCCCAGTACCAATACCAATATCTACTTACCAATTTGCATGCAGCCGCTCTCCGATTCTCTGACTCACTGCCTCAGTCTTCCAGGGAGAGAGTGGAGGAGTGGGAATGGGAATGGTCCCAGCGAGAGCGGGCCAAACAAGTTTTTAATCTCTGGCCGGGTATTCGTGTGTTCGATTTGCGTGTGTGGGGCACCCGACCCTCGAGCGAACACTCGAGCCCAGCCAGCGGAGAAACGAACTGAGATTGGGCCAAAGAATCGCTGCCCTCGGAGGCTTTCTGCGCCCACTAATGGCCCAGAAATTCGATCGCAAACTTTGGTCGGGTGGGTCTCAGTCTCGGTCTCAGCCAGATGATAACAAGCTGAATTGTTTTGCTAATTTTGTTTGTTGCTTTCTTCTTTGCCCCTTCTGTTGAGACGATTTCTTTCAGGTGTCATTCAACTGCATTCCTCAGTCTTAATTTCAAGACCATAAACCCAAGCAGATAAAATTAGCAGCCGCTTAGGAAACCCTCCCCTGCCCCGGCCCTCAGCTGGTAATTGCTTTATTTGCCCGAGATAATGTCGGGCATAGAATGGTAGCACTTTTGGGTGACTTCATATAATAAAAAGGAACCACGAAAACAAAAGCCAACAACTTCACATTTTTATGTAATTACGCGATCACTTAAACAGACATTTACTTTACAGTGGTGGAATCTCACGGAAGGGCAGCGGCAGAGATAAAGTCAAGAAATAAACACAAAAATAACGAAACGAAACGGCTTCGCAAACGCTCGATTGTCATGAGTCGTCCGTCCGTCGGGCCGCCTGAAAGACCGAAAGACGGAAAGTCAGAGGGACTGACGACCGACACACGAGACAGGCGAGAAATGTAAAGAAATTTGCATACAGCACAAACTGTTGCTCCGCTGGAATGTCCAACAGATACAGATACAGCTACAGCTACGGTTTAACGGGAACGGACCCGGCCAAAAGGGTATTCGCCAATTGTGTCAACATTTCAGCCGAACGGCCCGCTCCACTTCGTTTCCAGCAACTGTTCCAACTTTGCGCAATGCAAGGGAATTCGCTGAATAATGTCAACGTCAGTCCACATTCGTGCGATTTGTTGTTGCTATCCAAATCCATATATTTACTTGTGGATACACAAGGAACCCTTTTGTACGTGGTTAGCTTTCGTTCAGTTTTTGTTTGCTGATCAGCGTTATTTCCCTCGGTCATGTGGGCTGTCTTTGAGTCCTATGATTCATCGTAGTATTTGCACATAGAGTAGTTATATTGACGATATTGGGGTTGACATGCACGGTTGCTAAAATATTTTTAAATCCATCTTTTACCACTTGTTCGTGCTTTATTTTATTTATTGTACTAAAATGAGTCACTGGTCTTGGAATCGTAAAATTTTGATGAATCCAAAAAGGAGAAATTTTGTTTACAAATAACCCTTACATTTCTTTTCACTAAATTTCAATGAATCATAAATGCTGATTACAAATGATATAAGTAAGAGAATGTTGACATTTCTTCTCAAATTTCTCCCCATTTCAGTTTCGAATATATTCTTATCGCCGGCTGTTTGAGGGCCGACCCTTTGGGCATTCCTGCGTGCCTGATCCCCGACAACCAATCCCGATACCTTTTCATATTGTTAGCCAAATTGAAGTCGGCTTAACCTTCGTCATGCCCAGAGAATCGAATCGATTGTAACGAACGATCATTAAGGGGTCTCTGCACACCCACACACGCGTCCACCGTCGTTTGTTGATGTTTCGAGCGTGTCTGTGTCTTACTTGTATTTGTAACCACCAGAAACCACTTTGGACTCTGTTGCGGCCACTCCCACTCCCTTCCCGCCCTCGCCACGTTCTGGCGGAGATCTCTGCGAGTGTGAGTGTTTTCTTTTCGGTTACGGCGACGACAAACGTAGCCAGCTTTCGACTCTCGTCCGTCCGGTTTACGGTCAACGAACCTGCGCCTCGTATCTCGTATCACGTATGTGTAATATACGCTTCTTACCCCTCCATCTCCGCAGAGTGTGTGTGTGGGTACCCATGCATATGCGCTGATCGATTAAACGGGGGAATAAAATAAAAGAGTAACAAATTATAATGGCCCATCCATCGTTCTTCTTTCTCGCAGTCGGATTGATTCAGATTCTGAAAAAGAAGGAGGAGGAGGACAGGGGAGACCTCCTATTCATTTTTCGCTTCATATTTACATTTTCGGAATAGTGTAAACAAAAGCTGGCGAAAACCATACGCTCCCAGAGAGTAAATAATGGCCACAGAAACAGATGTATGTGTGTTGGAACAGCCTTAGTGTTCCCTTGTTTATTTGATCTTTGGCGGATCCCCTGGCAAGTTCAAGGTTGCGATTGGGCAGCCCAAAATAGTCAAACCCCGCACTTGACTTCTGCCCCGCCCCCCAACTTCCTTCCATCGATTCCCTTTCCCACTTCCATTCCCGCCCCCCGATCACCACCGTCGCTGGCTCTGTTTGTAGGTGTTGTTTTGTGTTTTCTTTGGTTTCGCTCCAACGACTGCCCGGAATGCCCGAGATGCCGTCGATGCCGTTGATGCCGTTGAGCGAGAATCCGAGCCGCGAGACTGATGACCTCATATGCCCCCACCCCAGCCCCAATCCAACTCTCTGAATAAATGCCTGAGTAACTTTGGCTAATTTCCTTGGCTCAATAACTCCAATTCATCTCTTGCGGGGCATTCCGAGATCGTGATTCATGGCCCAATGGCCCAACTCGCACAGCAGTTACAGCATTTCCGATCCGATCGGATCCGCCGAGTTTTTGCTCCTCCTGCTGCTGTCGCAAGGCCTTGTGTCTGGTGTATCTGGTGTGTCCAAACTGTCAAACGTTTTTATGCGCAAATGTTTTGCCAAGCTGACAGCGGCTGCCCACAAAACAGACAAGCGACTGGGAGGCAAATGCCTTTTGGCACAGCGAAAGTACTCGGAACTGTGTAAATTTGTGGAGGCATTTTTCTATGTAAATTTATCACTGGGCAAAGAATATTTTCCATGGCCCTAGGGCAATATTTAATGGTGTTGATTGCACGCTCTCGATTGTTGGGCATTTAAATGCACTCGTTACATGGTCCAAATGCTTCCAAATCCGTCATATCCGCTCGGGAATAACGACTTTCTTATGGCTGTTTATCCCTGGTACCGGAAAAGCGCTAAGATAACACAGCCAGCACCAGCATAAACGGCAGGGAAAGGAGTTGAGAGGAGCGGAGAGGGGTTTTCCGAATCTGATCGCTGGGGCGTGTGCGTGTTTAACTTAATGGACCCGGTCTGGGCTGGGATGCGTTGCAGATGCTCATGCTGCTGCTGCTGCTGATGCTGCCCCTTTTCCTTTTCCAGCAGCCAGTTGTTGGTTTAATGCATTTCTGGTTTGCAGCGGCGGCACTTCACTGTACCCTTTAATGACTGAATTACGGGTTGCCCCTGATTTGATTAATGTCAATGCGCCGCATGCTGCACGCTGCACGCTGCACGCTGCACGCGGCGTGCCCCCATTGTTGTTGTTTCACTTGACTTCTAATTGAAGCTGTGTGGCTGTTGGTGCAGCTTTCCCAAGATGTTTGTGTTTGGGTGAAATTCAGGGTTCTTCGCAGTGGGAAATTCCGTAAAAGTCTCGCGTTTTGGCTAATTACGTCCCAAGCACAGGCAGTTCAATACCGAAATCCCCGCAATGGACATACCAAAATCAAGTACAGCCAAATCAGCGCCTTGAACTTGCCACGGATCTTGGGGTAAAAAGGGGCAGCCGAGGAGGGCGGGAGGGGGCAGACAGACAGTTGCATCTGCCTCCCGTTGTTCTGTTGTTTTCTCGGTTTTTGTTCTGTCTGCCTGGGCCACTTGAATGGGTGCAGTTCCTCCCCTGCGTGTCAGTTGCCAGCGAGAGAGCGGAGGCTGAGTGGCTCTTCTTCTGGCGCTTGACTCATGCAGCGCCGTTGCACTTGTTGTGTTTATCGCCTACCCGCTGAGATGAAACAAACACATACGCTGTACTCTGTATTTTGCATAACCTAACTAACCCATATCTCCCACTTTCTTTGCAGGGCTTTGTGGCTGCCAGTATTAAGAAGGAGCATGGAGACGAGGTCGAGGTGGAGCTGGCCGAGACCGGCAAGCGGGTGATGATCCTACGCGACGACATACAGAAGATGAATCCGCCAAAGTTCGACAAAGTCGAGGACATGGCCGAGCTGACGTGCCTGAACGAGGCCTCCGTGTTGCACAACATCAAGGACAGATACTACTCTGGCCTGATCTATGTGAGTACCCAGAACCAGAGTCCATATCTATTTGTTTGTGTTGGCTGCCCGAAAGTTTCCGCCACCAGCTGCCGGCAATGTGACGACGACCATGATGGTGACGACGCTGAGAAAACAGCCCCCTACAAAAACTTAGCTGGAAATTTTGAAAGGCAAAACTTTGTGGAGCCGTCTTACTTCATCGCATTTCTATTTGTTTAAAAGCAGCGCAAATATTCGACACTCCGAAGCCCAATCACTCAATCCTTTGGTGCACTCGGTGCGGTCACAGGCCAAATGACTTATAAACATCCGTTGTTGATTGTCATGCCAAAAGCGTTTGGCAAGAGCCGAAAGCCAGCAAAAAGTTAATTTCGGATTCGATGAGAAACGAATTTCAAGTGGCGCATTTGAATTATTCGGAGCCATAAATTCCAGCTGCTTCGCTCCCTCTTTTCTTTATTTCTTCTTGAATAAATCATTAAATTAGCGTCTGCAAGTGCAGCTTTCAATTGATATCGATTTATCTGATCACATAACTTACCCCCGAAACAGGGGACAGAATCGTGGGCTGAAAATAAATAGAGAATTCCTTGGAGATCGCTTGAATCGATTTACTAACGAATAGTTCATTGAGGGCTCATCAGCATGAGCAACATTCATAGTTTTTGGTTAATCAAGTAAATTGAAAATGCCCTAGGAATCGATAAAAGGTTTTTTTTAATGTTTTAGAAAATCTTTTTCCAAAAATGATAAAATATTTTTAATAGAATCAATAGATCTGTCGGTTGACTTTCTTTCGTCACTAGTTCGATCTGCATCTGAAGAAACCGATGGCAACATGTTGCTAGGGAATGTTGCCAAACTACTTGGCTTCAGCTGTGGGTGTTTGTCGCCCTCTGTCTCTCTCTCTATCTCTCTCTCTCTGTGCCTGTTTCTTCGGTTCTCTTTCTACTGTCTTTCGCCGCCATGTGGCAGGTTCGTTGCGGCTTCTATTTTTTTTTCATTGTTTTATAACAAATTATGTGCCGCTTTTTACATATTTTATGTACAGCGGCTGCTACTTATCGCTCGCTCTCTCTTTCGCTCTCTATCGGCGCTTTGGGAGTTTTAATTTAATGCCCAAACGGTTGTTGTTGCTGCTTTTTGATGTGGGCGCGAACTGCTTTAAATTTGTTTACATTGTTGTTGGCCCGCCATGCTCCAGCGCACTTGGCATTGTCGTTGTTGTTGGCCAATTTCGTGCGCCGGTTTACAGTTTACAGTTTACACAACCATGCCACGCACTCGTCTTCGCCTTTCCTCTTTACCCCTCTTTACCTCTTTACCACTGTGTCTCCCTCTCTCCGCGGCTTGTCCCATTTAATTTGGTTGCCAAATGTTGCTGACGCGCTCTGGCCGCCAACTTGTTGCACGGGGGAGCGGGACGGAGAGTGTGGGCGCTGCACTAACGGCATAATTATGGTAATTTGTTGACATTTAATTTGAATTTAAAATTTCATTTAAATTAATTCGCCTGGCAGCTGCCGACTGCCGGTAGCTTGTAGTCTAATTAATATGCGTCGGCCGGAAGAATGACTCTTGCACGGGCCACACACACGCACACCCATTGCGACTGGCCTTATGGGCTCATGGATATATGCAAATCGGATTGTCAACACCTCAGCAACACCCCACAAAAAGACCAAGAAACAGCAAAAGCAGCAACAAGATCTGCCGCAAATATGGCCAATTTGTTTGACAAGCAAATGTTCAGCGAATTGATTTGGGCGGAAAATGTTCAGTACCGTTTACCATTCAACACAAAAATGATCTTAAAAACATGAAAATTAAATGTAAACCTCTAGCCCCAAAAATCAGAAACCCATTTCTGGAAAATGTTTTATTTGAAACTCAATTTTTTACAAGTTCGAAACTTTTAAAAGAATTACATACGTAATTTTAATTAATATTTCCTTAAACCTACTGCGCCCGATTGCACGTGAAATTGGGCTTGAAATATTCCACAAAACATTTCCCTCCTGCCTCCGTTGTGTGTGGCTGCAATTAATTGATTTATGTCCACCGGGTGACTGGGTGCAATTGCTCAGATGCAGCGTATCTACACTCGCAATATTCAGTTTTCAGTTTGCATTCTGCTCAGCTGCGTTGGCAGCCAAAAGAATCGCACTTGACAACGGGAGATGGCGATGACGCTGGCGCCCTGGCAGCTTTCTTGGGGGCTATCTCAATTCCCGTTCGGTCTAACTATCTTTGAGATGCGCTAATTGAAATGGCCAGCCGATTTGAACAGAACTGCTGAGCAGTACTTATGTGCCACCCCATCCCCCTTGCCAGATTCAAATAGCGAGTGCAAATGGGCCACATGACGCGTGCTCTATGTGGCAAATAAATTATGTTGCTCGCATATTAGTTGAGCAATTTGTTCGCGAATATTGGCACCAGAAGTAGGCCCCCAGGAGGGGGTGGTTGGGCGGAGGGACAGGCGGAGGTGTCTTTGGGCCCGTAATTAACATAAAAGGCGCCGCCGTTGGTTTTGCTTTTCGTTATTGTTGCCCCTGTTTGCTTTGGTCTGCTTGCAACACGTCTCTTGACCACATAAGGCCCGAAGCTTTAAGGCCTGAAAGCCGACATAAAGTCGGATTCTCTAAATGCCTAAGATTCGGGGTGGGTATCAATGCCTTTCAAATCAGAACTTCTTTCAGAGGGTAAACCCAATTGATAAGCACTTCACGTCTGCCGTGACTCGCCTTCGCGCTCCTCCCTGCCTCCCCTGTCCACTGTCCACCTCCCAGGTACAAATAAATCTCGGTGTAATTTAATTGCCCTGCCACCGTTTGTTGGATTTGCATAAATTCATGATTTGACTTATCCGCTGACCATATAAGGCTGCATATCAGGGCAGGTCCCAGTGATTGATGGTGTTCGCGGGACTGGGCTGGCTGAGATGCATGCTTTGGCTTATCCACTCGCAGGATAGTGACTCAGCCAACGTGTGCACTGTGATTCGAAGGCGAACGGAGCAAACATCGTCACGAGTGACGGCCACTTCTAAACGATTGCCAAAAACAGCGAAGAAACAACAGAAACTGAAAAAACAATTTCTTATGCCATTTTCGGATGCCTGACACACGCACACACACACATTTAACTCGTTGGCTGATTGGCAAGACGTGATTTTGTTGCTGCTGTTGTGGATTTTGGGGCTCTGTGAGTCACTCCCCTCCGTGCCCGCCGTCCCCACCACCCTCACCTGGCCTGCAAATGGTTCAAGAGGTTTTCTCGACTGCGATTTACCTGCGGTACTTTCCATTTCGATCTGTGTGGGCTATGTGGGCCCCACACTTCTCCACCTCCTTCGAGATTCGAGATACTTTTGCGCGCCGCTTACTGTGAAGTTCGCAGCATTCGCATCTAATGTTTGGCTGGATATTTAAATGGTACAACAAATAGCAAAAGCCGCATACTTAGTGCCCACGCAGTGCCGCAGTCTCGCTCCCAATCCCAATCGCAGTCGCAGTTATGTAGGCTGCCGCTCGATAGATACCACCAACGGACTCCGATTCGGATACAGATACAGCGGCGGATACAGATACATGCGTTCGCTGTTTATGGTGCTGGCCAACTTTAAAGCACATGTCTTGTTAGATAGCCAAGCGAGCGTGTGTGTGAGTTTGGGCAACACTAACTAGGCCACTGAACATCAGTCGCCGGTTTCTGAGGCCTGATTTTGTTAGCCCAAGCCCAAGCCTCGCTTTGATTACCTGCCACACAATGACCAACATATGCAGCTCCAAAATGATCGATTTTATGCCTGGAAAATCCCCTAAGTATGATTTAAATGGGGACTTAGCAATGAGGTTTAAAACCATTTTTTCATTTTTTTCTTCGATCGTATCAGAAATTGTGTATCCTATACATTAATTTTTAATAACATATGTTTATTCCTTAACATGGAAGTCTAATTCGTTAATTCTGGAAACAATTATTTTATAAATTATTAAGACTTTTAAATTACTTTAACAGAATGAACACAGTACTAATTTTAAATATGTTCCCTTCTTTCAGACATATTCCGGTCTCTTCTGCGTTGTGGTCAATCCGTACAAGAAACTACCCATCTACACCGAAAAGATAATGGAGCGGTATAAGGGCATAAAGCGACACGAAGTGCCTCCGCATGTATTTGCAATAACGGATAGTGCCTATAGAAACATGTTGGGTGGTAAGTATCTCAGTCTCTGCACTTACTTTCCCTTTTCTTCAACTTCAGCTGCACACTGATATTGAAAGGAAAACGCGAATGCGTGCATGAACTGCAACCGGCACCTTATCAGCCCGCTTCTTGTTTTCTCTGGTGCGATTTCTGGTCGCTATCGAAAATTCCATTCTCCGCATAAACAAGCGAAATTTTTTTACCCAGCTAAAGCTGATAAGATAAAGCTGGCCAAGTTTACTCTGGGCGGAGTACTTCCACGAATCGCGCGAATGTTTTCATTTTGCTGACACACTTCGGAACTTCGAAGCAGAAACAACTCCTCTGGAGCTTCGTGGGCTGCCATTCTCAGCTGAACAATCCGCAGTGAATCATCTGCAAATGTGTTCCTGCCCCCCAAACCAAGTGACTGGCTCTCGTCTAATCATAAACTGGTTTCCTTTTTCAGCTTGCATTTTGAAATGGGATTTTTCCGATTTCCTTTTCACGGCTGTTGCTGTTTAGTTTTGGCTTCAGTGAGTTTCGATGGTTTGCATGTCCGTTCCAAGCGTAACGTCGCGCCGGGAGATGAGTCACCCGTGGGGGCTCCAGCTGAAGCAGCGACTCCAGCTCGAGGCCACCACATCTTATTGTATATGCACACATATATCTACAGGTTCCAACGTGTGTGTGTGTTTTCCCTGCTTGAGTTTGGGTAACTAATATTGCGTATACGTGTCATTACCATATATGGATCTAAAACTGAACCCGGCTCCGCTTGGACAGCAGGCAACTTTGTTTGCCCCATCATCATCTTTGTTTTTTTTTTTGCTGCCGTTGAAAAGTTTAAACAAATCGTCACCTCACTCTGGCTCACCATATTTGACGCTTAATAACTTTCTGTTTATGCACATTTGCCTGATTGTGTTTCCTCGGAATACTTTTTGTGAGATGTTGCTTTTACAGCGACACCACCCCCTCCGTCCTCCCCTTTGGGGAGTGGCAGTTTCTTTGATTTATTTTCCTGGCTTTAAATAATCTTGGCCCAACCCCGTCACCTCTGACTCCATTGCCCTGAAACACGCACCACAAGCCACACCGAAGACTGTGGAGCTGGACAATCGTCGCACACCTTTCTTTCTCTGCTCCCCCGACTCGCAATCGCGAATCTCTCAACTCCGCCGAACTGCAATTTTTATGGCATTCCGTTCCATGCCATATTTCGAGCTGTTTATAATGTGCCAATGTCATACGAGAGTTGTTCACGATAAAACGACACGCCTTGACTTTGACTGTGTTTTGTGTTTATATATAACTTGTATATTGAACCATCGGGTAAGGTCCGCCATCGGACAGATGTTTTGCTTGGCTTTATTTTGTCAGTTGTTTTGATCAGGAATTTATTTTGGGAGTGGAGTCTTCCATACGATACTTGTTAAGCGCATAAACCCTTTTGTTGTCAAAATAAGTATTAATGGTGTTTGACATCGATAAAACTCATACGTGTTATTGCTTAGCTTGTCTTTATCTTTCGCAAACATCCTTTCAATACCTATTTGTGGGGTTATTCTTCTTGTAGGTGGTAATAATAACTTTTGTCAGCTATGATAAGTCTAGTTATTGGGTGTCTTAAAATGTTTTGTTCTTTCGTTGATTTTTATAGGCATGGTCAAAAAAGAGTTATGTAAACCTTTTAATTGCTGTCTTTGAACGATCAAAATGGTTAGTCAGTGCTTCTATTCACAAATCTATTTAATTGATAAAAAAAAAAAAAAAAGACACAAAAAGCAAGCGAATAATTCACATTAAGTGACGTGTTAAGATATATATTTCGGCCCATTTATGGTTGGATATTGAATGTAGTATGTATAAATATGCGACCGGCTTTGGCCATAATAACAAATAAGTACGGGGTCGTGATGTGGAAGCTGTGTGCAGCTCCATGCCTCAAAATTGACGGCGATCGGAGTGGATATAGCTGACTCGCAGTCTCTCTGCCCGAGTTTGTGGTTAGCTCAATGCTGGATCGTATGACGAGGCTGCCATGTGGAGGGGTGATCCCGGGGTGCAGCGCAAATCTAGTTCGCTGTATTCTAGATGGGATCATTGGCGCCATATCAATAGCTATGAACGGCAGCAATTTACTGCTGCTGCCTGTCGACGCTCGTATCTTTCAGATACGCAGACTGAAATCAACAGTTTTTGTTTTCATTTTCAATTGATGTATGTCTCGTTTTTCTCCCTCTCCCAACCTCTCCGCATTATGTTTGGCTGTCTCTTTGGCTTTGTTTTTGCCCGCTTGAATTTGGGTCAACAGAAACTTCAAGCTGAGCTTGGCTTTTTACATTTTAATTTCATTTTTGGCTGGTCAGCCGCATTGTTGCGTTAATGAAGTGTGTCACTTGACTTCTCACTCACACCTTTCCCCTTTCCCCCCTCTTCTTTGCAGATCGCGAAGACCAATCGATTTTGTGTACTGGCGAATCGGGTGCTGGCAAGACGGAGAACACCAAGAAGGTCATCCAATTTCTGGCCTATGTGGCAGCCTCCAAGCCCAAGGGCTCGGGTGCGGTAAGTACAGAAGCGAAACAGAAACTGAAATTCGTCCGCCTAAGAATCGAAGCAAATGCAAAGCTGTATCCACCAGTGTGGCGAGGGTGCGTTCGTTGCAGTACCATATCCCATATGGTTTTTTAAAGTCTGAAAATGCTTATTAAACTCACATTAATGACACGCAAGCCCCACAATTGTTATTGTTTGGTATTGTAATTAATTAGACAAACAAGCGATTGCGCGAGATGCACGACGCTTACATAAACACGTACTTGTTTATCGTCGGCAAAGTGTCTTTAATACGCCTTCGAAACTTAGACCTCTTGTGGGAGTATGCAATTCAATTTCGATGGAAAAGAGTTCTCCCCAATGCTTTTGTCTCAAGTTACTAAGACCATTTTAATGTTGGATCTAATAAGCTCATGGGGGTGTTTTTGCGCGAAAGAAACTTTATGTGTAGCTTTATGAAATACCTACGATCACAAGATGCCAAGAAGTAATAGACTTTCATAGAACTGGAAAAACGCCAGCCAAATGCACAATTTCAGAACCCTCAACTGTTGCGCCCCATATGGTGAATGGTTGACGGTTACGCTTTAATATTTGGATGGTTGATCACTTGGCAGCTGGTTTATGCTTTTTTTTTATAGGGGAGCCAAAGCACACTTCATTAATCAAGAGCCATAAGTTGCTGACAAATTTTGTCATTTACAGCAATAAAATAAACACCATAAAAAAGAAGCGAGAATTGAAATTGAATTGCAGAGGAAAAGGCAATTGATAAAAAATGGAAATTAAATCGCAATTATTGCGACACTCGATGAATTTTTGGGGCAGCAACTGCTGTAGCTGCTGTTGTTCATCTCTTAGATTTTTGCTACTGTTAGGTTTGCCATCTACACATAACCATAATTGGGGGAAAAGCAAACAGTTTTTCGTTTGTGTTTTTTGGACTTGCACAGTCAATCCTTTTGAGCACAAACAAGCTGCTCTTGAGCTCCAAACACACTTTTCGTTATGTTTTATGCGTTTACTGCCTTATATGAGCCTGGTGCTGAGGCTGCGACCGAAGTAGAGTTGACTTTGCTGCTGTGGACGTGATAAGCTGCAAATATACTTAAGGAGCTTGTAAAGTCACGAAAAACAACGATTATTTTTCAAAGATAAAATATAGAATATGGGGAATGTAACGAACAGATACTTAACTCACTTGTAATACTTATTACCATCCAGGGCTCCTGATAGGGTCAGTGCTTAAGTGGGACACAGTTATTAGTTAAGACTTGCTACTGATATAATTTTTGTACCCAGTATTACCTGTGATTCCAATTCCCATAAATAGACGCTGATGATAGATGATATATCGCGAAAGCAAACAACAACGACTGCACTGAATCATCGGAAGTTGTTGTGGGGGAATTGAATCGAAGGGAATTGGTTGGTTTGATTAGAAAATGGTGTGTTGGGCTGCCTGTCGACAGAACTATTTAGTGGGGCTCGTTATCAGCCTCAGATAAGAGGAGCAATAAGAAAAAGAACCGAGGGCAAACATTGATATAACTTTGCATTTGTTTGAGACGTTTTATCGACTTTTCCTTATTAAAGTTCAGTTGTCTGTGCATTTTTGTTGCTTGATGCTGAGGTAATAAGACAAAATATAAACCTATTGTTTCCTCCAGACATATATTTTTTATTTATTTATTGATCTTCTTTATTTTCATGTCCTACCACACAAACACACAACTATGCCACACCACACACCTATAAATACACGCACACACACCCTGTATATTGGACTTTGGTTGTTGTCTTCACTCTCAACTCTGCTCAATATCCTATACATATGTTTATATAATTTGTATATATAATCTGTATAAAATGCTGCAACAATTCACAATCGAACCATTATCCAACAACCAAACCAAAACCGAACCTCAACACCTCCAACCAACTGACAACATCTCCAACAGGTGCCGCATCCTGCCGTTCTCATTGTAAGTATTCGAGGACTGACAATCCCAAAATGTTATCCCACCTTGTGTTCCGAAATTAACACGAAATTTGTTAACCCCTTTCGATGTATGATTTACACCTAATTTCCCCCTCTGTCCACTTCTGTTCCTGAAATGATTTCCGTTTTCCCAATGTTTTGCTTTCGCACTTCATCAACTGTGACCTAATTCTTAGTATTAACCCGCTCCAAATGAACTCTCCCTACTCTTTGTTTGTCTCCTTGTTGTCGTTCCACCCAAGCCAACACTCATCTACTCAATCTCATCTCTCTGCTCTGCTCTGATCCGATCTGCTCTGCTCCCTCTTTGTACTACATATGCCAACGCAATTTTAGAGTAGTCAGCAAGAGACATTTTCGGTAAAGTATAATCAACGTCCATCAAACCTGAACCTAAAAGAACCATGTGTAGTATATGTATATTACGTTTTATTTTGTAGCCAATTAGTTTGATTTGTACATATGATTTCAAGACTGGAGAGACCAATGCGCGCGAGAGGTTCGAATCCTCGAGAAAGTCCTGAATACATCCCGAATCCCGTAATCCCACTCCTACCTAATTGCAGAACTTCTCGGTCAACACAAACAAGTACATAAGAGTCAAGATTGTGACCCAAAGTCAGAATCAGACAATCGAAGTTGGCGATGGATTAAAGATGGTGGAAGTTAATTATCCAGAGGTAAACTCCGGATGGAGCCGCTGCGCCGGCATTGATAGTGAGAAGCTGTAGGAGATCGTCCAGTGTTCATTGTCCTTCGTCTCGCTTGGCTTTGGCTTCTTCCTGCATGTTTCCGTAGACTAATCTTATCTAGTTGTATAGAAATTTTGTATTTCTCTTGATGTTACTGTACTTGTCCTTGTCCATGAATGTTTATGTGTATAGACTGCTTTGAGTTTGTTTGTGGCTAACCCCTAACCCTCCAAACATTAAAACAGTTTGACTTGACATCGTCTTTTTTATCTCCGAACAGGGCGAGCTGGAGCAACAGCTGCTGCAGGCCAATCCCATACTGGAGGCCTTTGGCAATGCCAAGACCGTCAAGAACGACAACTCTTCGCGTTTCGTAAGTGCTGTTTTTGCCTTTCCCACGTGCGATTTTACTTAATCCTCCACGGCTCTGCAGGGCAAGTTCATCCGGATTAATTTCGATGCCTCCGGCTTCATTTCGGGAGCCAACATCGAGACCTATCTGCTGGAGAAGTCGCGTGCCATTCGTCAAGCGAAGGACGAACGAACATTCCATATTTTCTATCAGTTGCTGGCGGGTGCCACGCCGGAGCAGCGCGAGAAGTATATACTCGATGACGTCAAAACCTATGCATTCCTGTCCAACGGCAGCCTGCCCGTGCCCGGCGTGGACGACTACGCCGAGTTCCAGGCCACGGTCAAGTCGATGAACATCATGGGCATGAACACGGAGGACTACAACTCCATATTCCGCATCGTGAGCGCCGTCATGCTCTTCGGCAGCATGAAGTTCCGCCAGGAGCGCAACAACGATCAGGCCACGCTGCCGGATAACACGGTGGCCCAGAAGATCGCGCACCTGCTCGGCCTGAGTGTGACGGACATGACACGGGCTTTCCTGACGCCGCGCATCAAGGTGGGCCGCGACTTCGTCACCAAGGCGCAGACGAAGGAGCAGGTCGAGTTCGCCGTAGAGGCCATCGCGAAGGCGTGCTACGAGCGCATGTTCAAGTGGCTGGTGAACCGGATCAACAGGTCTCTGGACCGCACCAAACGGCAGGGCGCATCCTTCATTGGCATCCTCGACATGGCCGGCTTTGAGATCTTTGAGCTGAACTCCTTTGAGCAGCTGTGCATCAACTACACCAACGAGAAGCTGCAGCAGCTCTTCAACCACACCATGTTTATCCTGGAGCAGGAGGAGTACCAGCGTGAGGGCATTGAGTGGAAGTTCATTGACTTTGGGTTGGACCTACAGCCCACTATCGACCTTATCGACAAGCCCGGCGGCATCATGGCCCTACTGGACGAGGAGTGCTGGTTCCCCAAGGCTACCGACAAGACCTTCGTCGACAAGCTCGTCTCGGCCCACTCCATGCACCCCAAGTTCATGAAGACCGACTTCCGCGGCGTGGCCGACTTCGCCATCGTGCACTACGCCGGTCGCGTCGACTACTCGGCGGCCAAGTGGCTGATGAAGAACATGGACCCGCTGAACGAGAACATCGTGTCGCTGCTGCAGGGCTCGCAGGACCCGTTCGTGGTGAACATCTGGAAGGACGCGGAGATCGTTGGCATGGCACAGCAGGCCCTGACCGACACCCAGTTCGGGGCCCGCACCCGCAAGGGCATGTTCCGCACCGTGTCGCATCTGTACAAAGAGCAGCTGGCCAAGTTGATGGACACGCTGCGGAACACGAACCCCAACTTTGTGCGCTGTATCATACCGAACCACGAGAAGCGCGCCGGCAAGATCGATGCCCCCTTGGTGCTCGACCAGTTGCGCTGCAACGGCGTGCTCGAGGGCATCCGCATCTGCCGCCAGGGCTTCCCCAACCGCATTCCCTTCCAGGAGTTCCGCCAACGCTACGAGCTGCTCACGCCCAACGTTATCCCCAAGGGCTTCATGGACGGCAAGAAGGCCTGCGAGAAGATGATCCAGGCGCTGGAGCTCGACTCGAACCTGTACCGAGTGGGCCAGTCGAAGATCTTCTTCCGCGCTGGCGTCCTCGCCCACCTGGAGGAGGAGCGTGACTTCAAGATCTCCGACCTGATTGTCAACTTCCAGGCCTTCTGCCGTGGCTTCCTCGCGCGCCGCAACTATCAGAAGCGTCTGCAGCAGCTCAACGCCATCCGCATCATCCAACGCAACTGCGCCGCCTACCTCAAGCTGCGCAACTGGCAGTGGTGGCGGCTCTACACGAAGGTCAAACCCCTGCTGGAGGTGACCAAGCAGGAGGAGAAGCTGGTCCAGAAGGAGGACGAGCTGAAGCAGGTTCGCGAAAAGCTCGACACCCTGGCCAAGAACACGCAGGAGTACGAGCGCAAGTACCAGCAGGCACTGGTGGAGAAAACCACTCTCGCCGAGCAGCTGCAGGCTGAGATCGAGCTGTGTGCCGAGGCCGAGGAGTCCCGCTCCCGACTGATGGCCCGCAAACAGGAGCTGGAGGACATGATGCAAGAGTTGGAGACGCGGATCGAAGAGGAAGAGGAGCGCGTCCTGGCCCTGGGAGGCGAGAAAAAGAAGCTAGAGCTGAACATCCAAGACTTGGAGGAGCAGCTGGAGGAAGAGGAAGCCGCTCGCCAGAAGTTGCAACTAGAAAAGGTGCAGCTCGACGCCAAAATTAAAAAGTACGAGGAGGACCTGGCTCTCACCGACGACCAGAACCAAAAGCTGCTGAAGGAGAAGAAGGTGCTGGAGGAGCGCGCCAACGATCTCTCCCAGACGCTCGCCGAGGAGGAGGAGAAGGCTAAGCACCTGGCCAAGCTGAAGGCCAAGCACGAGGCCACCATCGCAGAGCTCGAGGAGCGCATGCACAAGGACCAGCAGGTGCGACAGGAGTCCGATCGGTCCAAGCGCAAGATCGAAACCGAAGTGGCCGACCTCAAGGAACAGCTCAATGAGCGCCGCGTCCAGGTTGAAGAGATGCAGGCGCAGCTGGCCAAGCGCGAGGAGGAACTCACCCAGACCCTGCTGCGCATCGACGAGGAGTCCGCCACCAAGGCCACTGCCCAGAAGGCTCAGCGCGAGCTGGAGTCTCAGCTGGCCGAGATCCAGGAGGACCTGGAGGCCGAAAAGGCGGCCCGTGCCAAGGCGGAGAAGGTGAGACGCGACCTGAGCGAGGAACTCGAGGCGCTCAAGAATGAGTTGCTCGACTCCCTGGACACCACAGCCGGTAAGACTATAAATTTCCCTGTCTATCAATCAAACTCCTAACAACACCTTCCCAAATCAAACAAAATAAACAATTTTATATTTTTAACAATCAGCCCAGCAAGAACTGCGCTCTAAGCGCGAGCAGGAGTTGGCAACGCTGAAGAAGTCGCTGGAAGAGGAGGGTGTCAACCACGAAGGCCTCTTGGCCGATATGCGGCACAAGCACTCTCAGGAGTTGAACGGAATCAACGACCAACTGGAGAACCTGCGCAAGGCCAAGACTGTGCTTGAGAAGGCCAAGGGCACCTTGGAGGCGGAGAACGCCGACCTGGCCACCGAACTGCGCAGTGTCAACAGCTCGCGGCAGGAGAACGATCGCCGGCGCAAGCAGGCCGAATCACAGATCGCCGAATTGCAGGTAAATAGATTCGCGGGGAGACTGACCGCAAATATGACAACTGCTAGAACATAAACTTACCTGGCTAATAATTTACAGGTGAAACTGGCTGAGATTGAACGCGCCCGCTCGGAACTGCAGGAGAAGTGCACAAAACTGCAACAGGAGGCAGAGAACATTACGAACCAGCTGGAGGAGGCTGAACTGAAGGCCTCAGCCGCCGTTAAGTCAGCCAGCAACATGGAGTCGCAGCTCACCGAAGCCCAGCAGCTCTTGGAGGAGGAAACGCGACAGAAGCTGGGCCTCAGCTCCAAACTGCGTCAGATCGAGTCCGAAAAGGAGGCGCTGCAAGAGCAGCTCGAGGAGGACGATGAAGCCAAGCGCAACTACGAACGCAAACTAGCTGAGGTCACCGCCCAGATGCAGGAGATCAAGAAGAAGGCCGAGGAAGACGCGGACCTGGCCAAGGAACTGGAGGAGGGCAAGAAGAGGCTCAACAAGGACCTCGAAGCCCTGGAGCGACAGGTCAAGGAACTAATTGCCCAGAACGACCGCCTCGACAAGAGCAAAAAGAAGATTCAGTCGGAGCTAGAGGATGCCACTATCGAACTGGAGGCGCAACGCACGAAGGTGAGTCTTTAAATCGCATCTACGCAACGCCTTAGCTAATGTAAATTGGTTTTTATTTGCTAGGTGCTCGAATTGGAGAAAAAGCAGAAGAACTTCGACAAGATCCTTGCCGAGGAGAAAGCCATATCAGAACAGATCGCCCAGGAGCGCGACACTGCCGAGCGGGAGGCGCGCGAGAAGGAGACCAAGGTGCTGTCGGTGTCCCGCGAGCTGGACGAGGCCTTCGACAAGATTGAGGACCTCGAGAACAAGCGCAAGACCCTGCAAAACGAACTGGACGACCTGGCCAACTCGCAAGGCACCGCCGACAAAAACGTCCACGAACTGGAGAAGGCGAAGCGGGCGCTAGAGTCGCAGCTGGCCGAGCTGAAAGCACAAAACGAGGAGCTCGAGGATGACCTGCAGCTGACCGAGGACGCCAAGCTGCGTCTGGAGGTCAACATGCAGGCGCTGCGCTCCCAGTTCGAGCGCGACCTGCTGGCCAAGGAGGAGGGCGCCGAGGAGAAGCGCCGCGGACTGGTCAAGCAACTGCGTGACCTGGAGACCGAACTGGACGAGGAACGCAAGCAGCGCACGGCCGCCGTGGCCTCGAAGAAGAAGCTGGAAGGTGACCTGAAGGAGATCGAGACCACCATGGAGATGCATAACAAGGTGAAGGAGGACGCGCTGAAGCACGCGAAGAAGCTGCAAGCACAAGTCAAGGACGCACTGCGCGACGCCGAGGAGGCCAAGGCCGCCAAGGAGGAGCTGCAGGCGCTGAGCAAGGAGGCCGAGCGCAAGGTCAAGGCCCTGGAGGCAGAAGTATTACAGCTGACCGAGGATCTGGCCAGCTCGGAGAGGGCGCGCCGCGCTGCCGAGACGGAGCGCGACGAACTGGCCGAGGAAATTGCCAACAATGCCAACAAGGGCTCCCTGATGATCGACGAGAAGCGTCGGCTCGAGGCCCGCATCGCCACTCTCGAGGAGGAGCTGGAGGAGGAACAGTCCAACTCGGAGGTGCTGCTGGACCGCAGCCGGAAGGCGCAGCTGCAGATTGAGCAGCTGACCACCGAGCTGGCCAACGAGAAGTCCACCTCGCAGAAGAACGAGAACGGTCGCGCTCTGCTCGAGCGCCAGAACAAGGAGCTGAAGGCCAAGCTGGCCGAGATCGAGACGGCGCAGCGCACCAAGGTGAAGGCCACGATCGCCACGCTCGAGGCTAAGATCGCCAACCTCGAGGAGCAGCTGGAGAACGAGGGCAAGGAGCGGCTGCTGCAGCAGAAGGCCAACCGCAAGATGGACAAGAAGATCAAGGAGCTGACGATGAACATCGAGGACGAGCGGAGACATGTCGACCAGCACAAGGAGCAAATGGATAAGGTAAGTGGAGTGAATGTGAATTTTAAGAGATCGTTAGTAACGAGTTTGTTTCTGTTTTACAGCTGAATAGCCGCATTAAACTGCTCAAGCGCAATCTGGACGAGACCGAGGAGGAGCTGCAGAAGGAGAAGACTCAGAAGCGCAAGTACCAGCGCGAGTGCGAGGACATGATTGAATCGCAGGAAGCCATGAATCGTGAGATTAACTCACTTAAAACGAAACTCCGGTGAGTAGGAGCCCCTGACGGCTGGATCTACTTATCAGGACGGGAGTCTTCTTAGGTGTCTCTTGGGGTGCATTTTGATTATTGTTTGAAATTTATCTTTGGTTCAGCTCCATCCAAGTGGCCGAGACCGAAAAGGCCAAGGCCTATTCGCCCAAAAAGGATGCCGCACTTATTATGAATTGTGAGGGTCTGCATTAGGTTTCGTTTTGCTTCGATTCGCTTCGTTTCCTTCTCGTAGGCTGTAAGTGCTGCTGTTGGCCATGATCCATAGAACCAGTGAATGTCAACCGAACCCAGCAACCAAACCATCGTCTTTTCTGCATGTTAGGAACAGATCACACATCAAATCCAAACGTGCAAACTTAAGCCGTTCCTCCAACTTCCCCGAAAATAGTTGTTAGTCCGTGAACCTCCAAACTTATCTTCCTTTTTTAATTTATCTGTTGCCCCTGCACTGCACGTTCCCCTTTAAACGCACAACTCATTGCAAACCCAAACACTAATTATGTATCTTGATTTTTCCCTCTTAGACGCACCGGCGGCATGGGTCTCAGCTCCAGCCGGCTCACGGGCACACCTTCATCAAAGCGCGCAGGAGGAGGCGGGGGCGGCGGTGGTGACGACAGCTCATCGGTGCAGGATGAATCACTAGATGGAGAAGATTCGGGCAATTGACGCGTTAATTATTAGATGAAGATAAAGTAGAAGCGGAGGAAGAAGGTGAAGATGAAGAGCAAAATAAACGATTATATTTAATGTTTCTTTTATATAATTTCTCTGTTATTTTTTATATAAACTATTATACATACTTAAATTAAAACGTAAACAAACAAAACCAACATTTTTATAACGACAAACGTAAACATAAAAAAAACAATGTTGTAAAACACTCCCACTCTATACAAAACATAAACACATAAGAAACTTCCCCATCCCTCGAATGACTGCAAACTAAAGCGGCCAACGAAATAAAAGTAAAACTATACAACACAAAAAAAAAAAACCAAGAAACGTATTAACTCTGAAACCCACATAAATCATTATGGAGATACAGAATCAGCAGGACACTCATTTCCATTTCCACATTTTTTAATAACCTAATATAGAACCCATAGAAGTACTCGATGCAATATGTAATTCATGCATTTAACAACTTAAATGGTTTTCAAACAGAAACAGATCAGAACAGAAAATCAAATGTTGAACACGCAACTAATATACGAATTTCGTTTTTGTTTAGAACTAAACAATAAAATATTTGCTACATGAATCCGATCTTTCTTTGGGTAGTCCAATTGTTGAAGTAGTGTCATCTTAAACAAGATATCTCGGCCGCCTACCTATTTCCTCCAGAAGAAACATAATAAAAGCCGAGTTTAAGCTAAACCCATGATATTAGTTATTGAATATGAACAGTTTATTGAACGTTTTTACATATATACAGCAGATGACTACAGACTAAAGGTAACTGGCGACTCTTCGTAGACTAATGTTTAAGAACTATTTTATGATAAGCACTGACAAATTCGAAAATCTCATAAGTTTCAACAACTTCCCCGTACCCGCCCCTAACTAACTAACTAATGGCACTATTCGATCACACGAATTACGCTGCTCGATGGTTGCTGCTCTCGGGCACGGGACCCGGAACGGGCATGTTCATGTGCTGCACCACGACGATTCCTCCGTTCAGCGCCTCCAGCTCGGCGGAAGACTTGCTCTCCTGGAGCTGCTCCTCCCGCCTGCTGTTCAGGTAGTAGACCCCGGCCACGATCAGGCTGAACGACGTCACCGATATGAGCAGGGTGCCGTACTTGAGGGCCAGCTGGATTGCGTCTAGCCCAAATGTGCTCAGGTACAGCGTGTGGAGCACCTCCTCGGAGAAGTCGCCCGAGGTGATCTCGATCCACATCAGGGGAAGGATAGTCGCGTTCTTCAGCCGACGGCCTTGATCTGAAATAAGAGTATAGTGTTAGTATTTCTTCAAAGGAGAGGTGACTCCCTTCTCTGCTTACTTCTCAGTAATGTCGTTTTGTCCAGCATGATGTTGATCTGGACGCGGGATGCTCCGCTGATGGGGAAGCCAAACCGTGGATGGATGTCCGCATAGGTCTGGTGCAGGTCCGCATCCGGCTTAATGCCGTCGAAGTGCTCGTACAGCACGGGATCGCCCGTGAAGAAGTGCGGGAACGAGGGAAAGATGGGCGCATCCCCGTAGCACTTGGTGGCGTTGATCACTCCGCTGGGCAGGCAGAGCTCCGTGTTCTGACAGTAGCACTTGTTCGCAGGATTCTCGGAAGGATGGGCGAATACATCCGTGGGTGTCCGGTAGCGCAGGACGTCAATGTCGTTGTAGATGGTGTCCTCCTTTTCGAAGTGCAGCGGCACCTTGCGGCACAGGACCTGCAGAAAAACATTTACTGTGCTGCGATCCTGCAGTAAGTGCGGCGAGAACATCGAGGGCTCCGAGCCGTCGATTCGATTGCACTCGTCTCCCTCCCAATAGTCCAACTGGGGCATCCCGTTGAACTGGGTGATGACGCTGAATTTGGTGATGTCGTCCTCGCCAGTGTTGAGCTGCACCGAGTCCACGCTGGTCCCGTTACGCTAAAGGCAAACTCTTTAGTAATCCACACAATGAACCACTGACCTTACTTACGGTCATCAGAAGGCCAAAGCGCCGCTTGCCTTTGCCCAAGGACTTCAACTTGATGATGTTGTCTTCGTAACCCCAGAGAAAATCGGAGGCAGTGAGGTTCTTGAAGAGCGGCTCCTTGAACTGATTGATAAGAGTGAAGGAAAATAATCGCTCCATGGGCGGCATTCGCTTGACGGGTCCTGCGGCAGAGATGAGTGGCACATTGGGCACCCTCACCACAACGTCCTCCTTAACGGCAGACTTATCCGGGAGGAACTTGTAAGACTTTCGGTCCTGAAAATCAAATGGTTGAGCCTTGACATAAATGTTGTTTGAGATCAGCCTTACCCTGAAGCTGACCGTGAAGTTCTTGTTAAACGAAACTTCGTCTTTGATAGTGTGCTCTTGGTAAGTGAGTGGGCCCACATCCACCACCTTTATTTTTTCGGCCCGCCCTGCCAAGTAGTCATCTATGTTGGGGTAGTGGAAGATGTGGGCCTTTAGCAATGTGTCGTACTTCGGATCGGGGTTGAGCCAGCTTTTCGCCGTCTCCGAGTTCTCGGCTAAGATCAGGTTCTGTGGGTCACACACAAGTAAAAAATAGTTGTAAACAAGGATAAGTCTCATGTTCTAACCTCCAGCATTGTGTTGTTGTAGTATTCGGTGAACCACATCACGAAGAATCCGGTCACGCTGATCACAAAGAGCAGAAACATCACGCCCAGCACTGGAAAAGTCGGAGCGGATTAATCGAGCATCCCAGGCTTATCAGAGTGCTCTACTCACTTATCAGGGTACCGATATCCTTGGACGTTGGCTCGCGGTTTTGCGCCTGATTGCGCAGCCCCAAGGCCTCCAGAATCATCTGCAGCACAGTCAGCTTCTCGGCTCCACTTGCCATCCCGTAGCCTCCGAAGTTCCCCGTGCTCCGGGTGGAGTTCAGTGTGAGGGACTTGGTTATGGTGTGTGGCACTGTGCGGTCGGAGCTCTTCCTGGGGGGCAAGGCCGCCTCAGAGTCGGTGGCGCGTGGCATTGTAATGTGGCAGTGGGCGGTTGGCAATCTCTCGGCGCTAGCTGAAAGTGTAGTAATTGTTGTTATGCTGCGTTCTTATCAGCCTTCTTCTGAGCTAGCTCGTAAGCTAGATTCTGGTTCCCACATCCCTGCACTTATGCTTATGTAAGATGCCTGAAGCGCTAACAATACTTTGAAACTTGTGTGCAGTGGCTTAGTAGCAAATTAAATTTTTGTTCATTCACATTCAAGTTATATACAATGTTATCTTGAAAAATGCAAAACACGTGGCGCAACAAAGGGATCTGTTTGGCATGATTATAAGCTTATCAGGTTGGGCTCTATATATATATGAATCTGGGGTTCATTGAACACATAGGCCCCACTTGGACGATTTTAGAGCACCACTTTTTAATTAGCTTCAATTAACACCTAATTATTTCATTGATACCTTTTATAGCTTAATAACAGAAAAACTTTAATAGGACAATTGTTAAGACATTAAATATGCGATTTATTTAAAACGATCTTCCGCGACGGACTGCTTTTAACCATGCGATTACAGATGTTTTTACGAACTAATCGGGGATTTATTCCGAGAGCCTTCTGTTGCTCCGGGCTTGCTGCTTCTGCCCGTGCTGATTTCAAAGTTCAACCGTATGTGCTCTAGTGTTATCAGCAGCTCCCTAGAGTCTATGTGGTCCGTACATACTTACTAGGCATTAATTCATTATTAAATTAAAACAACACGGATCAGTATGTATAGAGTTGAGCTTTGCCAACCATGGGGTAAGTTCTGTTCTGGTTCGCCAACTTTGAAACCGGGTCAACGGCATCCGATAAGGCGCAACCTGTGCGCAGAAATTTTCCAATCCGACGCTTGATCTTGGACTAATACGGACTAGGATGATTGCACTGATAGCCATAATGTTAGCGATTCCTAATGTACTATAATGGAACCTCTCAATCTTTAGCTTAGAATAATTTATAATTCATGTTCTGCGTTGCAAACTTTTCCACAGTTATAGTAATGCGTTATAGTAATGTTTTGATAAAAATCATCACTTTGTCAATAGAATTTGTGACAAAACGTGTGAACTTGGGCTTGGTTAATTGTCTAATGGGAAACGAACGTCTTACAGCTATCGGGAATATTTTGTTGGGCTTGACACTTACTCTTGAAGGTTTCCAATCGCTCCTGCTAGACAGTTCCAACCTTCCACTGCTCCCCTTTCTGCTCTCCCGAGTTCAGTTGCAGAAAAGTGCCATTGACTGATACCGTGATGCGGGTGCGGAGAGAGAGAGAGAGAGAGAGAGAGAGAGCTGGGGGCGCGTGGGTGGGAGAGCGGAGTACGACGGAGAGGAGAGCGCGATCGTGACCAGCGTGCACTTGAAATGAGCTTTGGGGCACCAGCTGATTTTCGGTGGCAAATCAAACGTGCGCGCTACAAAGTGGAAACGGAACCACTCACACAGATGCGATGCACTGCACCCACCCACTCTCCCACTGGCTACTGGCTACTGGCGCTTATCGCTTATGGCGCTCTCTCGCTGTTTACGGCTCCTCCGCTTTGCTTTGCTCTGCACTTTCGAAGACTGCCAAACATTTGGCGTCTTAATTAACAATTTCGTCGTGTTTACGCTGTGTGCACACAGTCGTGTTGAGTGCCTGTTATTGTTACTGTCCCCCGTCCCGCTCCCCCGTTAATCTGTTAATCGAATCGGTATCAGTGTATGTATGGGTATGGTCCTCCTGGATGCAGTACCTGTATCTGTATCTGTATCTATGCTGCGACGACTTGTTTTGTATCTGTTGTGTCGCTGGTGTATCTGTATCTCGCTCTCTGTTCCGTTTCGTTCTTTCTTTCTGTTGCCTTGTGTTCTTTGTTCGCCTGTTTCTTTGTTTTGTCGCCGTCTCTTTTATGGGCTCGACTTGTTGTTGTTTTCGCCTTGCAGCTGGAGTCGTAGTTGAAGTTGGAGCTGGTTTTCCAGTTGGTTTCCTGCCCAGCTGCTGGAATCCGTTTGTGGTGTGGCTGGAAGCTGGTAGCTGGTGGCTTTGTTTCCCGGCTACTTCCAGCGAACAACAGCAATCAAGACTATTGGGCTGCCTTTGCGGAATTTGTTTATCTGCCACCGGGTAATGTTGATCCACTGGCCAGTAGTTAGTAGTTCGCTGCGATTAGCTACATTCTGGGGCCTGCCCACGCACTATCTGCAGGCAACCCTATTGAACCGATTAGATTTCGCCCGTTTCGCGCCGATCTTCGCGTGGAGTTGGATTTTGGATTCGTGTTCGGATTAGCGCACTGGAACTGGCACTGGCACTGGCACTGGTTCTCTTTGTGGAGTGGAGTGGAGTAAGTTGGTGCTGCGGTGCGTACTGCCCACCAAACAAGTTATTACTACGACGTCGGAATCGGAATCAGACGGAATCAGTCCGAGCAATGCCAGCAGCGCAGTCGCTGCTCCTTTCCTTCCTCGTTCTCCGCAGTAGCTGCGCTGTCTCTGCCTCTGTCGCTGCCAGTGCCTCAGTCGGAGCAGTGATAAGCGGGCGGGGCGGTCAGCTATGATTGCTGATTACCGCTGGACTACAACGACTGCGCTGCCGTCGCCTACATCGACGTCGGCATCGGGATCTCTTGTTTACTACGTAGCAGCTTTGTGCGTGCCCGCGAGACAAAGTGCAATCTTGGTCGTCGCGAGACAAAGAAGCCACTCATCTCGTGGCAGAGATAGAAAACGACGACGAAGACGCACCAGCTGCTCGTTCCGCTCCAGCTTCGTCTGCGTATCGACGAGTCGTTATTATCGGGTTTGGCTGCCCTAATGTTGCTGGGGAATAGTCCAGAAACAGGCTCGTGGTTTCGATCATCTGGATGTAATCGGAACGGAGGTGCAGATGCACCTTTTTTACAGTAGAGTCTATTTATAGGTATGAGCACACGCGCTGTCTCCAAAACAATTTAATTATCACTAAGTACTTCAAGATACGAACCTTCACCCATGGGATGCACTCGGTTTACCCAGCAATTAACGACATTGAAGTGCAGTGGATGCTAAAGGTGCTCCCGCACTTTCTGTTTTCACTTTGCAACTCTCGGATGGGGACATACGTATTTGGACTGGCTTATCGGAGCTTTTCGGGATTCTCAAGCTAGCAGGGAGGCCGGAAGATGGCAAATAGCTCCACGAAGATGGAGCCGTGTTATTGAACCCCACGGACAGGCCTCGCCTGTGTGCTCAGCATTTATCAGTTCAGTCAAGTATTTACAAGTAATCCCAGGCATTAATTCCCTGCCTAATGCCCCCATCATCGGGTTTCGCATCAGCGCGGCTGATAGCCCCTCTGAACTTTTTGTTTTCCTACCAGCGGATGACGCGAATGGGTCTTCAATAGCTTAGCTAAATCTGTCGTGCTGCAAACTACAAAATAGCCTCCCGATTCCGCCGATTGAAATGTTTACCCGTGCACTCCCCTGTTCGGATCTGAACTCCATGGTGCAGGTTATTGCGCTGTGTTCGAGTCTGAATGGCAGCTTAAGTGGCCCTAAGTCAGCGGCTGAGTTAGCCTGAGTTACTGCGGTGATTTTGGCTGATTTAGCTGCTATAACTGATCGTCAAAGTCACTCGCAATGGTGGCTTGTGCCGAACACTATCTGCTAGTGCCCACTTCCTCACTGACCGCTTACAGGAATCTTATCAGCTCCGGGGGGTTGGAATGGAATGGGAATGACTTATCAACCTGGTCTGGTTGCCGGGCCTTTAAGTGCCAAACACTTCCCGAACACACACAAATATCAGCTGGAGAAGCCCCCATATTGAAGTCCGAAAGTTCCGACACATATTCCTGCGCCCTTGATGGATCTCTGATTGTTGGACATGCAGGTGGTCGACATTCTGCACAGTGAGTCGGAAAACATTCGAGAAGATTGACTTTGACACGACTTTCGCGGGGTTGGGGGTGAGGGCAATTGGTGACACGCAGGGCCACCACTGCTGAATTAACATATGCGTACGCCGTTGTTGTTTTGTTATTATTTATTGCATCACTTACAGCAACAAATGCGCCACTTTGTACGGCAGTTTACATAAACAGAAAGGTCGCATGCAACCCGGTTAGCCTTATTGGCATGCAAAGTCGCCGCGGAGTCAAGCTTCGGATACGGGTCGCCAGTAAGGCAGTTAGGCAGTTAGGCAGTTAGGCAGTGTGTGTTGTGTGTTGTATGTTGTGTGCCATATGCTATGTGGTTGAGCTTGTGGTTGGACTTGGCGTGGAATGTCACAGACATTGGGATTCGGGCGATAATGTCTTGGCTCGCCTTCGTCGAAGCTTTTGTTGATCTAGAATTAAAAATTTTGGGTAAGGGAAAAGCCCAAGTATTCGTTAAGTTAAAAAACAACTGTTTTTAAAAGAACAAAAACAGCATTTTTTAACATTGCAGCTCTACAAAGTTGTTTGTAGCTGGGAACAATAAAGTAAGACCAAGACATGGACTCTATTGTTTTAAAAAAGGGATTTTTAATGGGATTTTGAGTCATAACTTGGCTAAAACGACCCTCACAGCCAAAAGAAGTACTGTTTAAAACAGCTGAGAACCAAGGCTATAGATCCCCATTAAATTCCGCCCGATGGCGATCAAAAATATTTTTGGCCAAAATTCGAATATTTTGCAAGGGGTCGCAAAATTTCGCAATTTTGGATAAAAAATAAATCTTCCAAGTTTGATAGCCAACCGATTAGGGATTGTTTTACGAGTCCAACAAGGTATAACATTTTATATTTGGACCACAGTAAGCGATTCTATTGGCAAAACAAGGTATTTTTGGCGTGTTTTTGCAGTATAACTTGGATAAAACGACCTTCACAGTCAAAGACAGTACACTCGAACGGCTTACAAAATCGGAGAGCAAAATAGGAATGATATCTTTCAAAATATTCTCTTATTGCTGTGTAAAAATAATTGTAATATTAGAAAACGGAGTCTGCCCCTGATTCATCTGGGGAAAATTCTCCACCTCTCTACGCAGAACTCCACCTGTGGAAGAGTGTCTGTCTGGGGAATACAGTGACTGGCATGAGTTTCACTGATTTCCCCCATGCTGATTGGTTATGCAAATGCAGCCAGTTTCTGCCGCGTGTTATTTCCACAGCTGGATTCTCGCATTTCCCAAAGTCCAAAGCCCGTTTATGCTAAAGTGAAGCCCGGGTCTTTGGCAAGATTCCGATTCTGGGCAGGCGAACGAACCTTTCGCAACGCCTCCAACAGCAGCGGCAGCAGCAGCAACAAAGCTCCGTCTGCAATAACAATAATTTGCGATCGCTGGAGCTGTCAACTTTGCATACATTCTTTGACTTGACTGCAACCTGTCGTCGGCTGTGCGGTTGTTTGCTGGGTTTGGCAACCCGCCCGTGGGTGAGTCACTTGCAACCACAACCAGCGAGCAGATATCATAATCGCGGCTGGCTTCCAAGTGTTGGTAATCAGTGGGATTGGATTGGATTTTCGGTGTTGGTGTGGTGGTGTGTGCAGCATTAAACAGCATTAAACGGAACGCGCAACGCAACGCAACGAAAGACTTCAATGCAAGGCAACAAACTTGTTTATCGGCCTGGCCCAAACAGTGGCCACATGGACTCGATCCGAGTCCGAGTCGGAGTCCGAATCCCAGTCCCGATCCGCTCGAGCTTTGCTCGCATGCGCTGCACTCGGAAAGCTCCCGCTCGCTTACTCTCGCTTTTGCTTTTGCTCCGAGCTACCTGTCAATCCGCCTACCTGTTTATCAGGTTTTCGAGTTTCGCTTTGTCGCAACGCAACGGAAAGCCGAGCTTCTGGCTTCTGACCGAGCTTTCGTCGGACGTCTTACGATCTTACGTTGAGCTGGGGGGCCACTTGAAGACGGCGGCTTCAGTTACTCGGCGGCACTCTGAGCTACGAGTCGTTCACGTCTTTTGCCGGCTCTCCGTTCACCGTTCTCCGTTCACCGTTCACTGTGCACATACCACTTCAGTCCGGGCCAAGAATCTTTGCTTGCACATCGGACCGCCGCAAGTCCAAGTACGTGTAACCAACCGCCGACCCCAGTGTGAGTGAGCTACGTTGCAGAGTGTGGAAGAGTGGTGTTTGGAAATGCCTGTGGTTTGAGCCCGCTCTCCAGCTCCAGCCTGTCCACCCCGAATCCAAATCCAAATCCGAGTCCGAATCAAACCTGCCGCACCAGATACAGATACAAGTGTGTGGTGTTAAAATGCAGCAGTCGCATTCCAAGGAATCGGCTGACTGCGTCCAGAGTTCGATTGTTGTTGCTGCACCGATCACCGATCACCAATCGCTGGCTTAAGAGACCCTTGGTCCCCAGTTTTGAGTCCCAGTCTCCAGTCCCCAGTCCCCAGTCTCCAACTTCAACTCCAATCTGAGCTCCAGCGTTGAGCAAGACCTTGCCCAGTCAGCCAAAATGAAACCACTTCGACAGCGAGTTGAGTTCGCTTAGCAGCGCTACAAAAGCGGAAAATCATTGAATTATGCTCTGGGGGCTTTGATTTTGTTGTGTTTTGCCTCCGCGGCTAAACGCCGTCTGCTGTGTGATGTCTGAAGTCTGCGGCCCTGCCAAAAGCGCATTTGCTGTAGATTGTAGATGAACGTGCATAGTTTTATGATTACTTGTGTGGAAAAAGTGAAATTTCGCTCTGTATGTTGTACGAGCTGAGCTGAGCTGGGCTGAGTCGAGCTGAGTCGAGCTGCCACGAAGCAGCGGCTCAAAGCGAAATCAAATAAAAAGTTTACCAAAACACACATTTACAAGATACCAAATTAAGCATGCGCAGGCAAGAAACCTTAAGATAAATATAAATACTCGTAAATAAATAAATAGAGGGGCCTGCAAGCTTTTGACCACATAACGACCACGATGATGACGGTTATGTGAAGGTTGCAGCAAACTCAGCAAACCCAGCAGGCCCATCAACCCGGCCAGAGCTTTGCCTTTGGCCATCTTTGGGCCATCTCCATCTGTTGCTGGGCCCAGTTGATCATAAAATTGAGGTGACAATTGCCTGGCTTTGTCTTCGCCTGCTGTTGACACATTTCACTGCGAAAGCAAAGGCAAACAGACTCTGCACCTCCCCTGTAACTCCCAGCCAAACTGACCTACTGAAACTCCAAGATGAGCCACTCCACTCGACTCAGCACATGTTTGTCACGCCATTGACGACGACAATCAACATCAACATCTACAGCTCAAAGGCCCAAATTTAAAAGCCATTTCGTTTCGTATTATCAAATGCAGCCCAGACAGGCACGACAAAACGCAGGTGAATTGTCAGCCGCTGGCTCACTTTTTTGGACGGTCAGTGTCACAGTAGCCGTAATCAGAGGCAGTAGGAAAATGATTTGGGAAACTGGAGCCTCAAATACCCTTTAAATCAAGCCTTAAATACCCTTTAAATCTGCCTGTAACTAAAACAGGCCATGATTTTTCCTCTCTGGGATCTCACAGAAATCTCTAGGGGGGTTTCGATTGAAAATAATCATGGAAAACCCAGCTCTTTTAACTTTGTAGTGGCCTTTAAAATCTATCTTCAAGGTTCTACCGATTTCTCTCTTTAAATCTTGAAGTTCTCTGAACAGAACTTCCCCAACTCAAAGCCTTTAAGTCCATTTTTTGTGACAGATAGTGCTTTAAGCTGTGGAAGATCGACTGTAATACCCTCTGCAAGGGTATACCCACGACACGACAGCCAACCCGAAATTGGGTCAGGGTAATTGCTTACACTAAATAGCTACTACCGCTTGTATTTATTTGTGCAACAGTTAAACGCAGTGAAATTATGAGACGCTCTTATGAGCTTCTCTCCGAGCTCCAAGAGCCACCAAGCTGATCAAAACAGCGGATGTCTTCGCCGTGATTCCGCTTTCAGTTCAATTCATACACAACGTGTGTTTAGAAAGTAAGTTTCCACCGAAGTTGGATTCTGGCCAGGCGATTCGCGTTAGACGCCGTGAGTCGCAGGCAGCAGGCAGCAGCTGCTAATTGAACGGCCCCGCAAGTGAAACCAAAAATAAAATAAGACTATTACATCAGCGATCGCATTTCATTGGAATGCCGAAAGGCGCTGCTTATTATTTATTATGTTCGCGGAGAGGTGTTGCACTGGAGTGCCGGGTCCACCAAGTCTCTGGTTTCTAATCCGATTTGCATACTTTGCGGGGATATCAGTTGCTGATAACAGTTGCTCAAGTTCTGGAGTAAACACTTTGTTTGACTTGAGTCACTCTTATCTGCGAGGTCTGTGTAAACATTTGTGAGCAACTGCAGCAGGTTTCAGGCTAAAACAGCCCAGTGGGCCGTGAACACAGAACCCAATTAGCAGGCAAACGATCACCTGAAAATATGGTAGCCAAATCTGAAATTGAAATCACTGATTAATGGCCGTGGCTGGGCGAGTGTCGCCGAAAATTCATTTGAGGTGAAATAATTATTGGTTAATTAGTATTCAATGGGCATCGGCTCGCACCAGCGGAGCCAACAATGGTGGATCCCAATCCTATACAGATACCGATACCGATACCCCGTACAAATATTTAAGCCCAGCTTGAGTTGAGTTTGAGGTGGACGAGCGAGAGGCGAAGTGGGGAAGCGGAGAAGTGGAAGGCGACCTTGTGGAGCTCGGAAAGCGCAGTAAACTCGGCAAATAATAAAACTTCGTGGCTGTGTGTGGATGTGGATGTGAATGTGGCTGTGTTGATAGGGTAGAGCGAACTCAAAGTACAAAGTTTAGCGCTTTTAGCTGAAATGAATTGAAACTGTGGAGAAATCATAAAACGCTGGCCATTTCCGCGAGCATCCAAGAATCGTAGACCCGGTTATCGCTGGGGGTTCTTTACAGCCCCAGTCCGGTCCAAGTCGAAGGGCGGACGTGCTCCATCTGGAGTTGGCTATCTCGTCGCATCGATAAGCGGCCGTTTGTATGCACTTGGGGCACTTGGGGCTCGAGCGTCAAGGGATCGCTTGATCGAGCCGCAATTAAAATGTTTCCATTGTCCACAGGCCGTGCGACGCCTGCAAATGGCTGCTGGCCATTAGCCGAAAACCATTTGGCTCCATGTCATTCGCTATATTCGCTGTTTGGCTTCGTTTATGAATATGAATAATGGCTGATGGCTGACGGCGCTCTGCCTGGAATTGTCAATAATAAAAACGTTTCGGCTTACGCACGAGTCCGCATCTGAGACTGAGAAGATACGAGTATCTGAAGGCTGGAGCCCTGGCCTCGGTCAAGGTCCCCTACTCGCAGACCTCTGAAAATCAGAGTCGGAGAATCGGAGAAGCCAGAGCCTGTCAGCCCATTAAAGAGTGCTTAATTGCCGAGCCGAGCTGCGCTGAGCTGCGCTGAGCCCAAGGTCCGTTTCTGGCAGGAAGGGCGCACTGCGAGCAATTAGCTGGCACAAAAGATCGCTGACTCGAAGGTTCTGGAGTCAGTCAGTCCCCTAGATTGACTTTTCGCTTTTGTGCGCTGCGATAAATCAGCTTTCGGCCGAAATACTCACTCGCACATCGGCAAAATAAGCGATGTCAAAACAGCACAAGGCCAACACGCCCCAAAACAAAACGTGTCTGGGGTCTTTGGGCCGCAACATCTCTCTGAAACTCTGAAACTCTGAAACTAAAATCGAAAAGTCAGAGTGGGGAAAAGAATAAGCACAAGCACAAGCACAAGTTGAGGGTGATCTTGATCGTGATGGCCGCGACCCAATGTCGTCCAGAACGCAGTGATCAAGATGTGATATTGAATGATTACTTTCCCGTTTATCAGGCTGCCGATCGGGCCCGGCAATTATAGATTAACGAGTCGAGACTGCTAGTTAACCGGTATTACCTCTAATCTGTCCGCGTTTCTCTAGGTCCCCACAAAGCACAAACAACCCGATATGCTTAATATATAATTCTGCTTTGCATTTTAGTTAACAACTGCAAGGCGGTCTGCTCTTGACTCTCCAGCACCCCAACCCCAACAACGAATACGTCAACATGAACGGCCCCAAACACAAGTTTTGCACAAAACTCTCCAGCACTTATTTGAGAAAGTGGTGTAAGTATGGGGATTGTATGCTAAGATATCATATACAGTAAGTGTAGGGGTGGTAAAATCAACGTCTGATTGCATAATAACGGCATTCTTTCCATACAAGAGATTACCATAGGGATTTCCGCCTTGATTTGTGTAATTAACCCATCAGACAAACGCAATTTATCTAACGTTGGCATAGTGCTATAACTCCACGTGCCTCGTTCTTGTTTTGCTCTAGAGATCCGACTGGTTAGACAGGTATGCGAGTGGGAATATTCGTATTAGTTCCAGCCGAAGTACGCTTAGGATAAACTGGATGTCGGATGGCTTCCTATTTTCCCTTGCTGTTTATTACTCTTTCTGAGATTTACTCGTACATATTGCGTTGTAACTTTTCAGAGGTCTTCTGCTCAAGACAATCGGAATCCGGTTATAGTTTAAAGTAAACTTTCCAGTTCTGGAGCCTCAGCATCTATAATTTGCTAGCAATTATTCAATAACAACTAATTGGACACATTTATCGATAATAACTGCTTGTATAACCGGGAGCTAAGGTCAAAGGGTCAGTGAATCATTCATTCGAGATAAAAATAAACGAAGAATTATTAATGTCACTATCGAGCATCACCATCGAGCTATTTCAGTTCCAGTCGAGTGCCAACTCAAATATGTGCTTCAATCAGATCCAATCTCCCACCCAATATCAAGTGACTCATCCCACTTATCCAGTAATTTATGCATTCGATGAACAATTGTTGAACAATTCGCATTGGTTTTCCAGGGATTACGATCGTAGTTGCCTCGGCGCTGATAATCGGTGGCATTGTGGTGGCCTGCGAGTTCTCCGTGCTGATCGATGCCGTCGTGGACCGCATGGTGGCCCTGCGTCCGGGAGCCAAGACCTTCGGCTGGTGGGCCAAGCCCCCGGTGGAGCCCAGGATCAGCCTGTACATCTACAACGTGACGAATGCGGACGACTTCCTCAGCAACGGCTCCAAGGCCATTGTCGACGAGGTGGGACCTTATGTCTACAGGTAAGCGATCTTCACTCAAGGCTAAAAGGTATGATATCTAAATACGATCCCCGATCTGCAGCGAGACCTGGGAAAAGGTGAACATCGTGGAGAATGACAACGGCACGCTGAGCTACAATCTGCGCAAGATCTACTCGTTCCGCGAAGACCTCTCGGTGGGACCCGAAGACGACGTGGTGATTGTGCCCAACATTCCCATGCTGAGTGCCACCTCCCAGAGCAAACACGCGGCAAGGTAAGTACTCCTCCGCCTCACAATGGGTCCCTGATTATTAACCCTGATCTTGTGCAGGTTCCTACGACTAGCCATGGCCAGCATCATGGACATACTGAAAATCAAGCCCTTCGTGCAGGTGTCCGTGGGGCAGCTGCTGTGGGGCTACGAGGACCCGCTGCTCAAGCTGGCCAAGGACGTGGTGCCCAAGGAGCAGAAGCTGCCCTACGAGGAGTTTGGCCTCCTCTACGGCAAGAACGGCACCTCCTCCGACCGCGTGACTGTGAACACGGGAGTGGACGACATCAAAAAGTACGGTATCATCGACAACTTCAACGGGCGCACCCACCTGCCCCACTGGACAACCGACCAGTGCAACACCCTCGCGGGAACCGATGGCTCCATCTTCCCACCGCACATCGAACACGACCGCATTCTGCACGTTTACGACAAGGACCTGTGCCGCCTGCTGCCCCTGGTCTTTGAGAAGGAGGTGGAGACCTCCAACGAGGTGCCCGGCTTCCGCTTCACCCCGCCCGAGTGGGTCTTCGCTGACGTGGACAGCCACCCGGACAACATGTGCTTCTGCCCCGCTGGCAAGCCCTCGTGCTCCCCCAACGGACTCTTCAACGTCTCTTTGTGTCAATACGGTGAGAAGAAACTCTAGGTGTGTCTTTGGATTGGCTTCTATTATATAGTATTGCCTTGCAGATTCCCCCATCATGCTGAGTTTCCCCCACTTCTACCTGGGCGACGAGAGCCTGAGGACGCAGGTGGAGGGCATTTCCCCGCCCCAGAAGGAGAAGCATCAGTTCTTCTTTGACGTTCAGCCAGTAAGACTCCTTCTTGTGTTGTTTCTAAGCTCATATTTACCCGAACTTACCCACATAGAAAATGGGAACCACTCTGCGAGTGCGCGCCCGCATCCAGATCAATTTGGCCGTGAGCCAGGTGTTTGACATCAAGCAGGTGGCCAACTTCCCGGACATCATCTTCCCCATCCTCTGGTTTGAGGAGGGCATCGACAACCTGCCCAACGAGGTCACCGACCTGATGCGCTTCGCTGAGCAAGTGCCGCCCAAGATCCGTGTGGCGCTCATCATCGGGTTGTGCGCCCTGGGAGTGGTCCTGCTGCTGCTGTCGACCTTCTGCCTGATCCGCAACTCGCACCGGCAGAGCACCCTGCACCTGGAGGGCTCCAACTACCTGGCCACCGCCCAGGTGGACATGAACAAGAAGCAGAACAAGGACAACCAACCCGCCAGATACTAGGCGCTCTAGTCGGAGTCTGGTCGCAGTTCGAGGGTCTCTGGGTGTCTTAGAGTAGTGTAAGCCTAAGCTAGGAACTGGGACTAGCCCATCCCACTCCCATCCCCCTCCACTCCCCCTTTCCCCTTCCCATTCCCATCCCCTGTAGTTTAGATGAAATGGAGCTGGGAAGACTTGTATGTATTTGTATGTGTATCTGTATCTGTATCTATTTTATTGTATGTAGGTTATCGTTGTAAGTAATCGTTATGAAAATTTTGATGTGTAGTCTTACGAAACAGTCGCGATCGCTTTAAGGCTCAAAGCTTCGACCTAGACTTCGATTTGTTATACCAAAACAGAAGCCGATCCCGCACTTGCTTTCCCATTACCATTACCCTGTTGAAATTCTATGTCCAGACAGTCAAGTCACAAAACTCGAAACGTTTCTCAAATAAAACAAAGTTCCGTCCTCGAATACAAATGTGCTTCATTAGACCAAATGCTGGACAAGCTCCGCATAGGAAATTTCTGTTCTATAGACACATAATTCTATCGATTGGATGTACAATTTATATGCATTAATGTGTACAATAAACTACGATATTATTTTAATTATACATTGTCCATAATCTTTCTGCAACCCATATACGCCCTAAAAAATGTGCCATCTTGGGGGATGATTGCTTTCCCGGCCTCGTTGGCTCTCAAAATGGTACACCTGTGGCATAAAGCTCCGTACAGCTCTCAAGGAATCTAATAATTTTGCTTTGCAATTATTAAATATTATTTTGCGAGCAAGCTTTTCCAAGCTATTATTCTAATTAATTTAGAACCGAATAAAAGATAAATGGCTTAGGTTTTTATATGTATTTCAATACATTTTTTTACTTATTTTCGTGGTATTGGTTAATATTTGGAAAGTTATACTTTGATGGACTCGTAAAGTGAACATTAACTGATTGTCACATAATTCGCAATGTTTATTTTCGCAAAAATAACGCAAAATTTACGAGCTAAAAGGTCCGATTATAGTTTTCTATACTGTAAAACTTAATGCATTTTCATTTTAGTACTGCAGGTTTCAGCATGATCCCAAAAGTATGCTACTTAAAAGTAGTCGGGCCAAGAAATAAGAAAATCTAGTAGTTTATTTCTGTGTCATTTTCATAATCTCTGTAACAATTTCATCCGATGTCATATGGAATTAAAGGTAACAGTTTCAGCACCAATTAACAAAAAGTAATTAATGCGTCATGATTAAATAAATATTATGTTTTTTTGTGTCTAAACAATAAGGGGTTATCTGAGCACTTAATAAAAGAATCACGACTTTAATAGTGTATTTCAAAACAAATAATAAAATCGTTATCAGGAGCTGTGATTATTTACTTAAAGTTTACAGTTTTTTAACTAATAAATTTCACCTCCAACTGCAAAGCCAGACCGGATTTTGCAGCATAGACATTGCGTAGACAATCGATAGAGCACACAATTCCCATCGTGGACAAGATCAGACAGACCAAGACTTTAATGGCGAGTCATTTGTTTCGCTGCACGTTCGACTGCCCGCGCCACTGATAAGCGGAATGCTCTGTCTGAGCGTGATAAGGCCACCTCTGCAACCCAGAGGCAGGGACCCCAGCACAGAGTGGTCTGTTCAAGAGCAGGCCATCCACACCTGCTTCAGCCCAAGGTCAACCTAGCCGTAAGCCGTCCAGGGGGTCTGTCTGGCGAAGGTGGACTGCTCCACGGAGGCAGTGCAGCCAGGGCCAGAACCTCCACTCTCCTCCCAATGCCGAGGACTATCTCCACTAACTTGAAGTGCGTTATGGGCAAGTAGTTCCATGCTCGGGTCAGAGATCCGTCGTTATCTCTGTTATTCCCCAGAGACGGCCTAAGGGAGAATCAGCTCCCGGGTCCCGCTGATAGCCTTTCTGCTATTTGATTTTATACGTTTTGTTTTCATTCCGTTTCGATTCGCTTGAAACAAGAGCAGCCAAAGCCAAAGGGAGGCGGAGGCTGGTGATAAGTGATTGCAAAGCCATTACCGAAAGCGCTTAGAATTCGACTCAAACGGATCGCGTGTTTTCTCCCGGTCGGACGCACATCACTCTTGGTCGGCCCGTGTCTCAGATTCCGTTTCCCTCGTCCGTTCGTTCGTCCTGAGCCCTCCTCCGCTTCGAAATGAAGCCCGTCCAGTGGGTGAAGGTAGTGCTCTGCCTGGTCTTTGCGGCCCTGAATGTCCTTCTGTTCGTGCTGTCCATTGGCCAGGACTACCGCTACCTGGTGGCCAGGGAGCACGTCCGCTTCCGTCAGGAAATGCCCACCATGGACAGCTGGGTGCACTCCCCGTTCGGCAAGCTCAAGAACTACATCTTCAACGTCACCAACGCAGCGGAGTTCCGGAGCGGCCGCGACACCAAGCTGAAGGTGCAGGAGATCGGACCCATCACGTACAGGATCGTGGGCTTCAACGAGGTCCTGAACCGCAGTGAGAACCACGTTAAGTACAGCAAGCACCGCTACCACTTGGTGGAGTTCCTGCCGGAGGAGAGCGTGGCCCCCGACGTCCTCAACTGGACCATCACGTCCACCAACAACGTGATGCTGGGCGCAGCGGCGAAGCTGAAGCGCACGTCGCCACTGTCGTACTTTGGCTTCGATGCCGTCTTTATGATGGAGGATGAGTTCATCACCAACAGCGTCTACTACTTTCTGTGGGAGTTCACTCGCCCCCTGCTGCAGACGCTCTCCAAGGTATCCGAGTTATCCTCCAATGTCGCAGTGCTACACAACGTAAGTGATTCCAGGTTCCAGTTTACATCCTGGCTAAGCTAAGCTCTCCCCTCAGGCCCTCAAAGAGAAGCAGGAGGTCTACTCGGTGAACATCGGACCGGACCGCGGCATCAATAATTTCTTCAGCATCGAGACTTTAAACGACAACGAGGTAATGCAGGAGTTCCCGAAGTTCCTCAAGAAGTTCCCTAGCTCCCGGCGATACGACTCGGACTCGTGTCCATACAACGTGAGCGGGTCCTGGGACAACTCCCTCTTCCCGCCTTTCATCCAGACGCACACCCCGCTGTCAGTCGTCGCCATCGAGTCCTGCCGCGTCCTCCCGCTGGTCTACCAGAGAGAGGAGCGCTTCTACGGGCTTGACGCCTTCCGCTACGCGCTGCTCCAGGCCAACCAGAAGCCACCAACATGCCTGGACACGACTTATGGGGTCAAGCTGCACGACGGCATGTTCGACGTCTCTAAGTGTGTGATAAGTACGTGGTGGCCTTCAACGATGGAGATCATCGTATAAACCCACTTATCTCTCTTCCCCTAAGATGACGCCCCTTCTGCGTTCTCAATGCCCCACTTCTACGGGAGCAGCTACAACTGGAGCGCACACTACGAGGGATACACGCCCAACGCCGAGGACCACGAGCCCTTCATCCTACTGGAGCCAATCACGGGCATCCCGGTCAACGAGAAGTACCGCTTCCAGTCCAACATCCCCATTCCGGATCTCAGGGGCTATAGTCAGCGCTTGAAGAAGTACAGCAACATGATGATTCCCAGCTTCTGGTACGAGTTTGTAAGTAACTTTGTGCAATATCTCCTGAGGAGGTCCTAACAATCGATTACAATTTAGGAAATGGGAGATCTTCCCTGGTTCATAGTCGCCCTCATATGGTTCAACGTGAACGTTGTGAGCCACCAGCTGTACATCATGGCGTTCCTCCTGGTGCTGGCCCTGTGGAGCGTTCTGAAGGCCATTCGAGTGGGCTGCGGCGACCTGGGCTACGTGGGTCTCTACCGCAAGGTCTGCGGCGGCGACATGGGCACCGCCATGGAGACGAAGTTCCTGCCCACCACTTCTCCCCAGGTTCTGGCTGTCAAGTAGTGTCTGCTCCCTTATTTACTTCCAGGCTGGACCCGTGTATATATGTATACAAGACTTAGGCTTAGAATTAGACTTAGGCTAGAGGTGCCTCTACTTATGTGTGATGCACTATCAGTAGTTCGCCGTTGCGTAATATACGATTAAGTGGAAAATTGAATGTGCCTCATTTCACCTTATCTGTCAGCCAGCCAGACGGCCAGGTCTAAGCTCCACTTCCCAGTGACCACCACCTCCTCCTCCCTCGACGATCTTTGAGGTTTGAGGTCGCGGTCGCTTTGAGATTCGCCCCGCCTGTTGCCTTTTGTGTTTTGTGCCTTTTGGCGTGACACTGAAAACTTGGGCACGTACCGGCCGAAGATTTATTTAGCGTTTTATTCAATCTGTGCATTTACTTTTTTATTGTTAGTATTTCTTCAGCCTCGCTGTGCGCTGTGGATTTTGCGGTTTGTTTACTTTTGTCTCGCCTTGTTTACTTCTCCTTCCTGAACCTGAACTTTTGCACATGTCTCATGATCTTCCCTGCGGAGCTGATGCCCTGCCAGATTACCAGATTTCAAGGTAAGCTACCCTGTTGGGGAGTTTTTTCCCCTGCGATCACAACCACTCTCTACTGAATTTGCATAAATCGATACCCAGTGAGTGAGTGCTCGGGGCTAAGGATGCCCCAATTTAAATGTTAATCACCGGTCAAGCGGACAAGCCGAAAGATGTTTGTATAATTGGCACGGGAGTTATGTCACAGGTGGAGAGTCACCGCGGGTGATTTATTGACCTCCTAGCCCCAGCTTCAGCTCCAAGTCAAAACAGACCAGACCAGACCAGACCATACCGAGCCAGCGAATCGTCTGTAGAATCGCCCGCGTCAGAGTCGGAGTCGTAAAAGTGCGATGCTCATAATTGCTAGAGGGGTATAAAGTGTATTTTTGGTTTTATGGCCAATTACTGTTGCCCCCACCCGGTTAGAATTATCAGCTTGACTCCATTAGGGCTCCATTAGCTCGGTTTTAGTGCCCAGTACCTACAGCTTAAAGTCCCCAGTCATGGCTGTGCAAAGGTGTGCAAAGTGTCCACCTGGGCAGGGTAAACCCCAAGTGGCCGGGTAGACCAGTTGGAATCGATATGGCTGATGGCTGCACCAAAACAAAGCCGAAGAGCTTTCGAAATCTGGTTAGGTCTAGACTGGTGCGTGCGATTCATGACGCCAAGATAATTAAAAGGGAAATGGAAATGCATAAAAGTGATTACAACACAGCGGCAACAACACTTTCAGCACTACCGAAAGCGAGCGTTGAGCCGGGAAAGAGTCGGAAACCGAACTCCAGCTCCAATTCCAAGTGGCAGCTGCGAGGCTTGAGCTTGGAGTCTTGGAGCAACTAGGCCCGCCTGCCAAAATCAACATGTTTATTTCAATTTTCACGTACGTCAGTGCTTTTCCTACGAATTTCGTACGTGAACGGGTAAACAACGAGCGGGGTGTGAGAGATAAATCTGTGATAAAACTCCCATTCCCATTCCATTCCACCCTTTGAACCGCTGGCCCGACTCTCGGCCCGCTTGCCGAAATTCAGCTGAAAAACCTTAAAACAGTCATCGAAAATCCGGTCCGGTTTGTCAGCTTTGAGTCTACACTGTGGCGAGACTTTGGCTAAGACCGCACCCGCCTCCCCGCCCCTCATCCGCGTGCGAAAGCTCGAGAGACAGAGAGCTGGGAATTGCGCTCAGTGTAGGAGCCGTCAAAGCTCCTGGTATAAAAGCCAGGCCCACAGGCTCACTGCTCGCAATCCAAGCTGTGCCTTACTACGCACCACATCTCCACTACGCCACCGACAACCTCCGGAAGAGAAGTGAGTAAGCGTTGAGCCGTGTTTAGTTTGACCGGGTTTATGTGGATTGCGTAAATACGGGTCTGCGAACGTGTAACAAGAGCAACTGGCCACTGCACGGATTTGAATACTGAATTGGCCACAGACGTCGAAAGCGGCTAAGGCGACGTGGTCGTCCAATTGTGAAATTTCCTTTATAAAATACTGAAGCCAAACGAACACCAATTAGTATGCATATGCGATATATATGCCAAGGGCCATTAATAATGCATGAAAAAGCGACCACCTCGGATGATTCTCTGGAACCAAGTGGAGACTGGGCGACGCCTTCTAATTAGATGCAGCTATCACACTTATGCTCTTGTTTGCTCACCGTTTCTAACCCGAATCTCCCGCTCGTCTTTACAGACTCCATCAAGATGAAAGCCTCGCTAGCCATCGTGTTTTGCGTGATTGCCGGTCTGGCGGCCGCCGCTCCCGAGAAGCAGTACACCAACAAGTTCGACAACGTGAACGTGGACGACGTGCTGGGCAACGACCGTGTGCTGAACAACTACCTCAAGTGCCTGATGGAGAAGGGTCCGTGCACCCCGGAGGGCCGCGAGCTGAAGCGCCTGCTGCCCGACGCCCTGCAGTCCGACTGCTCCAAGTGCACCGCCACCCAGCGTCGCAACTCCGAGAAGGTGATCAACTTCCTGCGCGCCCACCGCGCCGGCGAGTGGAAGCTGCTGCTGGACAAGTACGACCCCAAGGGCATCTACAGGGCCAACCACGACGCTTCGGGCAAGAAGCAGCACTGAGCACTCCATCCGCGTGGTCACTCGCACTCATTCCACATGAACCTATTTAAATCAGAGATCCACAGTAAAGAATATAGTTTTTTATACCTAAATGCGGCAAACGAAACTTTAATTCCAACGAAGGCTAGGGCTAATATCGGCTGGGAGGCGGCGAACTAGGAGCAAGTGTTATTTTGTCTCGTTGACCAGGTCGATGGCCCGGAACTGGTTGGCCACATTGATGGTCCAGTCCGACTGCTGCCCGGCGGTGAACTCCTTTACGAAGCGGTAGTTGCAGATAAACACCTTGTCCTGGTACTCGGGCAGGGTCCTGCAACAAAGAGGAGTGAGCTAACTTTGAAGGGGCCTCTTTAGAAACGTACCCCATGTTCCAGGGAATCTCCTCGCCACGCTCCCGCATCTCGGAGAGGCCGCGCATTACGTGGAACACCATGGTGATCTCCACGAAGCGCTTCTGCAGCTTGTCGTTGGCCTCGTCGAACATGATTCCCACCTGGTAGGGGAAGCTGAGGTAGATGTCGCTCTCCTTGATCTCCAGTTGCCTCCGCTGCGTCATCGACAGCTTCTGGATCACGGGTCGCAGCTCCGCGATTGCCTCGGGCGAGACCAGCTTGTCCAGCGAGTCCAGGTCGCCGCCCATCAGTCTTGAGGACACCACCTGGGGGAGATTACAGGAATAAGTAGGGTGGGACACTGCCTAAAGCAGACCCACCTGCAGTGCTTGCTTGGCGCCGTATATAAAGTCCTTGAGCTGGAACTCGCTGTCGAAGTAGGGGCGGATGATGAACTGGACGGTGACCCAGTTCTTGAGGGAGTTCAGCGCCGAGGGCCACACAATCTCGGGGAAGTCCATCAGGCGGGGCAGGCGGTTGGGGCTCTCCCGCGCCTCCTGCTCTTTCTTGTTCTCCTCCTGCGGCAGTGATGCGTAATTCCTTCTAGCCGGCTGTGTCGGGCTCAAAATTGATGGTGTCTCCTGTTCCCTGGAGGCGATGAGTGCGGCTCTGGGCTGCAGACGGAGCAGGGGCGATCGGGCCATGCCCAGGCAGCGTCTTAGTGTGTGCTGCATGGCGAAAAGTGCACTTTTAGCAGGTGCAATCGGTGCTTTAAAAATTATTTTGTTATTGCACAGCAGTTCAGTGTGACCGCAGCAGGACCATTCAAATAAACCATGTTTTGGCCTTAATAACAAAAGTTGACTTTTTAACTTTTATAAGGTTAAATTAACATGTAAGTAAAAACAAAGCTTTAAATCGGAAAATTGCACAGCCAAATTCGGAAAATAATTTTATTTTCACCAGTTGAACCTATTTAATTAAGTAAACCAGCGTCGTTGCCAGACTCTCAGACGATTACCACGCTATCGATACATCGATAACGCCATCTCTAGAAAATGGTGCTCACTTCCGGCTGTCAAATTTTTCTTTCTTTCCCAGCCACGACGAGCAAGGGTCGACAGCATGAGGTAGATTTGCGTTTGTAAATATGCGCGAATTGTCGCATTCGCGGTGCCAAAATGCGTGCAGAGTGTGTGGGAGCGGGGCGGCGTTGCTGCGGCTGCCCGGGCGGTCGAGTGCGATTCAGATTCCCGCGACAGTTGTGAAATAGTCAAGCGTGCGCCGCTCACCTACACCTACACACACACACATGCACAGAGGCACCGCTGCACGCTGGTTTTTTCGACTCCACCGACTAACGATTTCCCCTGTTTTGCAGTTCTCTAAAGCTCCAGAAGAGGCTCGCAGCATCCGTGCTGCGATGCGGCAAGAAAAAGGTCTGGTTGGATCCCAATGAAATCAACGAGATCGCCAACACAAACTCGCGTAAGTAGCAAGCCCAAGAGAAGGCAGGCTCCCTACTAACAACTCGATTACCTTGCAGGTCAGAACATTCGCAAGCTCATCAAGGATGGTCTGATCATCAAGAAGCCCGTCGTGGTCCACTCCCGCTACCGTGTGCGCAAGAACACCGAGGCGAGGCGCAAGGGCCGCCACTGCGGATTCGGCAAGCGCAAGGGTACGGCGAACGCCCGCATGCCCACCAAGCTGGTGTGGATGCAGCGGCAGCGCGTGCTGCGTCGCCTGCTGAAGAAGTACCGCGACAGCAAGAAGATCGACCGGCACCTGTACCATGACCTGTACATGAAGTGCAAGGGTAATGTGTTCAAGAACAAGCGCGTCCTCATGGAGTACATCCACAAGAAGAAGGCCGAGAAGCAGCGCAGCAAGATGCTGGCTGACCAGGCCGAGGCCCGTCGCCAGAAGGTGCGCGAGGCCCGCAAGCGCCGCGAGGAGCGCATCGCCACCAAGAAGCAGGAGCTCATCGCCCTGCACGCCAAGGAGGACGAGATCGCTGCCAAGGCTGCCACCGCGGGTCACTAAGGAGTCGGTTCGATTCGGTTCGTTCCTCGCTAGTCGAGGTACACATATTGATAGTAATTGTTTATCATCTGAATAAAACACAACTTTAGTTTGGCCGAAATGATTTTGTACAAACGTGAAACGCTCTTGCTTGTTAATGCTCCGTAATCTGTGGCAAGTGGTTAGGCTGGCACTCTGGAGTTTTCGTGAGAGTTCTCTTTGCATATTTAACATTATAATCTTTATATTTAAGGACCAGTTGGCTCAGTTGGATTTTGATTTATCAGTAAGTTACTTATTGCATACAGTGGTGCAATCAGTTTAAAGAGCCTATTTAAAAAAATATTAAATATCTTTTTTGTTTGATTGATTAGATTGCCATTGCCAGTTATTACATATATTAAATGGCTTTAATTCTTAACAAATGATCTGTGGAAAAATAACATTGCTTGTTTATAATTTACTCAACCCTTTTGTGAAGGTATTAACTAATCTGGTTGATCCTAACCTTCACTTCTGGGCTTATAACTTCACCAGATTTTAACAATGAATACTTCTAACATTCTCATTTTAATTTTTTTTTAAATGTTTGCGAACATTTTTTTTTTTTTTTTTTAATTTCCAAAGAATGGGTTCATATTAACTATGCCAGAATTGTTGTACTAAAATATTAAAACATTATTAGTATTTATAACATACAGCAGGAAATTTTAATTAATAATTTTTGGTATTAAAACGATTTCTATACCAAATCCGGGAAAGCTGTCACATTTATGCCGCCCTGCGAATCGGTTAAGCTTTCGCGATCTGGACAAATTTCGCATCTGCCAATTTCAGTTCATAATTATTTGAACTTCAGAACCAAAAGGTTTTATCCAAACTTGGAAAGAAAAAGGACAAAACTTTTTAAGCAAGCAAAAATGAATCAGCAGGACTTCTTCGCTAAAAACATAGGTATCTATAAGAGTAAGTACGTAGACATCCCGCAGCGGGAGAAGGATAGATACGGTAAGCATTTCGAAGCTCTGCGTTCCATAATGTTCGGAGTATTGAGATCGATGAATGCAGAGCTGGACAGCCTCATTGTGGAGTACAGTTTGGAAGGTATGTTATGGCGGCCGATCCTAGTGGGTCCTTCTGCCGCTGGATATGCTCCACCTCGGCTACACTGCAGCCAAATTTTAACCTGATCCCCCTCCCATTTCCTCCATGAGAATGAGTAATCGCGATAACAAAACGAGTGCAGTGATAATTTTATATTGAGCTCTTATTGTCTATATCCGTATCAAGTGCTCTTGTAGCCGCGCCTAGTCTCGTCTCCTCCTCCCGCGTTCCGTTTATACCGTCGTTGTACCGATACCGCGCCGTGTTTTCCGTTACTTACCGCGTAGTTTTCGTTCCCTTCCGTTCGCAGGAAGCACGGGTGATAAGTTAAAGGTCGCGAAACCCAACGAGTTCGATTTGGTTTTTAAGCTGCAAATTCCGTACTACAAGAGCATCGTCGTGACGCGAGATTCGAAAATTCCGGGCAACGTACTACTCGATATGACGCGCGTGATCGAGTTCCTTAAAGAAGATCCCCGCGAGGATCACCAGAGAATCCGGAGGCTGCTGCTCGAGTCACTCGTCGACTCGCAGAGCTTCCTCGTCGTGGACAAGCTGCGCAGCTGGCTCCAGAGCCTCTTCCGCCGGGCGCTCAACAGGATCGCGAACCGCGTGGAGGTGGATGGCACAGTGTCCCAGCTGGTGTACAAGACTTGTGGGCCGGCCCACACCATCATCGTGGATGGGGAGCTAGAGTACTCGGTGGACTTTGTACCCGCCATCCGCCTGGGGGCCGAGCAAAACGTGTTGGGTGCGGATGAGCTGTTCTACTTCCGGCGCGCGAATCTCTCCTACTGGGAGGCCATCCCCAAGCCCCCGAAGACCCAGACCCAAGCGAGTAGCACCTCCTTTAGGTCTTCCTTCTACGGGGCCGAGAGGGCGATGCTGCGGGGAAAGCATGAGAATTGCCGGGATGCAATCAAGCTCATGAAGAAGTTTCGCGATGTAAAGACTAATATTAGCGCTTTAAAGAGCTACTACATTAAAACTCTGTTTCTTTGGAAGATTAAGCACGAACCGGAGTCCTACTGGCAGCAGCCGCTCACAGTAATTCTGCCTGATGTAAGGAGAAGGTGTTTTTAAGAAACCAAATAAAGCAACTGATCTGAAATTCCCCCAGATGTTCGATACGCTGACGGAGTGCTTGAGGCAGGGAAAACTTCCCTTCTATTGGGATCCCGACCTGAACATGCTCGACGTTTTGACGGAGGACCAAGTGAGGGAAATACACCGATGTGTCCGAGGATTTGCAGGAGTGCTGAGAAGAGCCCGGAAGAAGTCCTACTCTCGTCATGTCGTTTGGAGGGCTTTCAGTAAGCGCTCTCATCTTGAGTTTGTTTTAATACTATCTTAATCATAAATCTCTCTCTATTCAAAGGCTCCAAGGAGGAGCGGTCTGTGCAAGGAGGCTTCCAGAGGATTGGCAAGCAAAAGCGAAAGGGCATCAAACATAAGAAAGTGACCCTTAAGAAACAGTGACAAACTGCCCATGAGGAAAACCCACCGCCAGCCTAGGACTGAAAAGGTTAATCGGAGGAAAGCTTTACGAAGCAGTCAAAATTCAAGTTGTGATCAAATCACAGGATCTCCCTGAAGATTCAGAAATCTCCAATTGGCATGAATTGTAAATTCGCTCCATGTATGTAGATCGGGAGCAGTCTAAATTTTAGAACTGTCAAGTGATCATGCAGATCAGGGAAATTTTAAATTGGCATGTAATATTTGCATTTTAAATTTTTACCAAAAGAATTTTGTAATTTTGGAAAAATATTTGGCTCAAATATGTGTTGTAAATAATTGTTGAAAATCACACATTGGCGCATTACTCATTGGCAATGTGGTGCTGTTTATAACTTTGGTGTTTATAATAACGAGAACACAATATGTTTGTTTGTTTAAGTTGAGGAAATTTATGAAAATGTATTTATTTTAAATTTATATGTAAAAGCGCAGCGCATCAAAATAAATTGTAAACCATTTTGAATGTACTTAAACTTAAATATACACCTTTTTGAAACTCTCATCTTTTATAATCATTAAATAAAAAATAACTGCTGGGAATCAATATAAAACTTTTCTTTATTTCTCTACAAATAAAGATTTCTCAAGGTCCTAGGTAAAACTAAAAAATTATTTAAAACAAGAAAGAAAGCTTACTAAGCTGGTGACGCTGATCAAGAATATATTTACTTTATAGAGTCGGAAATACCTCTTTCTTAAATTATAATTCCCTGCAAGGCTATAAAAAGGCAACCGTTTTAAAGAATTATCCAGGGCTACGACGGGTTTTTCACTCAACAAATTTTCCCGTCAAGACGGCCTTTTAAAGTTAGCCAGACCCAGCTACAAAGTAGCCAAACTGCCACCATTCACTGGGATTTGGTATTATCCGGTTGACGAGGTGCAGCCACTCCGCCCCCTGAAAATTCTATTTAAGCACCACGCCGCGCTCTCCGCTCTGTAATTTTTTGGAATTCCTCGTTGACCTGGCTGCGTTGTGGTCTCCTCGCAATTGAAACCAAATCGAATCGAATCGAATCGAATAACATTTTAATAAGAATTAAGACTACAAATTAAGATTCCCCAAGGTCAAGGTAAAAACTAAAAAATAATTTAAAACAGGAAAGAAAGCTAACTAAGCTGGTGACGCTGATCAAGAATATATATACTTTATAGGGTCTGAAATGCCTCTTTCTTAAATTATAATTCCCTGCAAGGCTATAAAAAGGCAACCGTTATAAAGAATTATCCAGGGCTACGGCGGGTTTTTCACTCAACAAATTTTCCCGTCAAGACGGCCTTTTAAAGTTAGCCAGACCCAGCTACAAAGTAGCCAAACTGCCACCACTCACTGGGATTTGGTATTATTCGGTTGACGAGGTGCAGCCACTCCGCCCCCTGAAAATTCTATTTAAGCACCACGCCGCGCTCTCCGCTCTGTAATTTTTTGGAATTCCTCGTTGACCTGGCTGCGTTGTGGTCTCCTCGCAATTGAAACCAAATCGAATCGAATCGAATCGAATAACATTTTAATAAGAATTAAGACTACAAATTAAGATTCCCCAAGGTCAAGGTAAAAACTAAAAAATAATTTAAAACAGGAAAGAAAGCTAACTAAGCTGGTGACGCTGATCAAGAATATATATACTTTATAGGGTCTGAAATGCCTCTTTCTTAAATTATAATTCCCTGCAAGGCTATAAAAAGGCAACCGTTATAAAGAATTATCCAGGGCTACGGCGGGTTTTTCACTCAACAAATTTTCCCGTCAAGACGGCCTTTTAAAGTTAGCCAGACCCAGCTACAAAGTAGCCAAACTGCCACCACTCACTGGGATTTGGTATTATTCGGTTGACGAGGTGCAGCCACTCCGCCCCCTGAAAATTCTATTTAAGCACCACGCCGCGCTCTCCGCTCTGTAATTTTTTGGAATTCCTCGTTGACCTGGCTGCGTTGTGGTCTCCTCGCAATTGAAACCAAATCGAATCGGCGGTGCGCGTGCAGACTGTTTAGAATTCCCGCATATTTTAATTGGATCGTGCAAGATCGACGGCCAAAGTCGTCGTCTTATCGAGCTCGGTGCGTGCATGCAAATTTTTGGCATAAAACGGCCGCGACTTCTTGGAGGCAGCGCACTAGTCAGAGCAGTTCCGCCGGGGCAGCAGCAGCACAAGCTACTTGAGTCCGAACTTGAAGCAACTTGCAGTTAACAAAGCGAAGCCAATTGCAATCACCTGTGCAGATTTCGTAATCCAAACCCAATCCCAATCCCAGCCAGGAATATTCCGAACGCTAGTGAAAGTGCGCGAGTGTTGGTGCAGCAGAAGAAAGAAAATCAAATCAAATCAGTGGTGTCAGCAGCACATCGTCCACAGCTTCAGATACTAAACACAAAACCCAAACCCAAAATACAGAGCAGCCATGAGCGGATACACAGACCTCACCAAGCTGGAGACAAGTCGGTAAGCGCGAGTTTCAATCCAGTTCGCTAGTTGAAGCGTTTAAGTTTAATTTGCCCAAAGTGATGCTAAATTGGAAGCATCCCCTTTGCCTCCGCCCCTGCCATCTCCACCTCCATGAGAAGAGCGCTCTCTTCACTCTCAAACTCAGACCCATTCCCATGGCAAGCCAACCGCACCCCTCGTGCGTTTTCTCTTTCGTTTCGTTTGCACCGCACCGAAAAACGAATAAACGAGATACAAGAAATTTATCGTACGATTTTCGGTGGACATACTGACAAACGGACGGACGCACAAACGGACGGACGGACGGACAATTCAAACACGAAACAGAAAGAAATAACCAAGCCAGCGCCGTCCGCTAATATGACACAATCGGCTATATATTGTACACCTATACCACCGAATACCGAAATGTGTATGTTGGCGTTTCTCGGTGTTTGTTTGTTTAAATGTTTCGACTGAACCAACAACAGAGGCAAATCAGAGGCCCAGCTTTCGGCTGAGCGATAAGGATTTATCTTTATCTTTATCGCACTTCCCCGCAGTCCCCGCAGTCCCCCGTATTTAATAACTGACACTAGCCCGCCACTTATCGGTAATACCCATTACTCATCCATCGGGCCACTATCCGGCCTCCTTTCCTTGGGCCTCGCGCTAAATCACAGAAATCACACTAAATTCTCTGATTCACCTCGGTCACAATGTGGGTATGTCATTACTGGCGACGCTTGTGAGGCAGGTGTCGCCTTGAACGGCAACTTACGGCCGCCAGCGGCCAACGGAGCGTCCAACGGCCCAAGCACAAGCACAAACAAACCCAAAGAGTAGGTAGAATATCAAATTTGCGGGCGTATCAAATATCGATTATGCTGGAGGTCAGCCGGGGACAAGTGGCGAGTCGCAGTTGGACATGGACACAAAGCCACAGCAAGCCGAATATTGGTCAATTCGGTTCAAAGACTGTGCACACATACGAGTATGTATTTGCATTGCCCAACATTGCAAATACGAGAAATACCACAAAGCAGCAGCAACAGAGCATCGCCAGCGTTTTCATTCATCATGCTCAGCTGGGAGTGGGTTGTGGGCTGTGGGCAGCAGGGGCAGCAGGGGGGGAGGGGATGTGGATGTGGAATCTCTTTGTCCATCGTACAGTTTCTGGGAAACATCACGCCACACGGCGGCAAAGAGAAATCGCACGGCCGAAGAGAGCCAGCGGAAAGACGAAAGAGAGAGCGTTACGCCACTCGCCTGCCTTGCCACATGAAGCCAGCTCAGCCAGCTCACCACTCACCACTCAGCACTCTCCACCACCCACCAAACACCGCCCGCCGTCAGCTGCCGCTCAATGAAAAAGTCGCCTGATTTCGGCGTTGTATGCGGTACATCACCTCTCCGTCTTCCTCTTCTCGCGCATGTCGCGTGACGCGGGCTTAGCCCAATTCTCACAGTCACAGTCGCAGTCGGGAAGGGTAAGGTGGAGCAGGGAGTCGTTAGCAGGGAGGAGCAGCTGGCAGGTGTGCTGACTACTCGGAGCCCTCCAATTGGCTGGCAGCGTGTGGCGTGTTACTCGAGCCGGCAGTGTTGGATTCTGGGGAGCGGTACAGGAGGAAGAACCACAACAATAGGTCAATAGCGCCGCTAGCGCCCAAGGCATCCCAGGCATCCAAAGCATCCCATGAGCGGGTCTGGCGCGTGGCCAGCCCTCGAGCGTCGCCTGATTAGATCCATCTAGGCAAATAAGCCAGGGTCGTGGTCAGGGGGGTGGGGGCAGGCGGGTTTAATTGAAATTAAATTATACATTTAGCATTCCATGAGACAGCAATCAAGCCATCTATTATATTATGTCTGTGCCCCCCAAGCTCCGCGGGTGTCCAAGCGAAAATCGTTGATAAGATGGTAATTGTTTTCGCATTCCTAGTGATTTCCATGATTGGAACTCGGCGCAATTAGCTTAATTAGTCACTGGGTGGCTGTGGCTGGGAATCCTCCGCAAGTGTCCCTGGCATTCCAATTGCACTCCAGACCAGAGGAAAAAACCCTGACACAGACTGGCTGCCCACTCTCTTTCTAGTGCTAGATCTAGTTCTAGTTGTGGTTCTTGTGGGACGATGTCGGTCAACGGAGCTCGGAGCACGCAGCACTCGCGTGGCCACCCCCACCCCCACTGGCCCCTCGTTACACTTCAGCCATCGATATCTAGATTGTCTAAGTTTGTTCGCCGGGGCAGCGGGCTGGCGGGAAAAGAGGGAGGCGCTGTAGACTGTAGGGTAGAGGTCTTTAAATGGCGCAGTCACTAAAACTAAATTTATCAGTGCGCTCGGCGCTCGTTCTGTCAACTACTATAAGTAAAGTAGCTGCGATCACGCGGCCCCGCACTGGCTGGCTACATTCCGGATTCCGGGGCTGTAGACTGTAGAGGGCAGACGGTGGACTGGGCAATCTCATGGCATTAAACGGAGGCACGGGAGATACGCAACTCCAGCTCCGTCTGGGAACCGTCTGGGGGCGATAAGCGGCCCAGACTGGCCCTAGACTTTGGCCGCGCTAGTTCCAGATACCAGATACAAGCTCCAGCTTTAGCTCCCAACCCCGGGGGGTTAATGGCTGTCAACTGCTGGCGCAGCTGTAGTTTATGGCGCTTGACCGGGCGATGTTACGCGATCTCGTCGTGAAATTAACGTTAATGAGACCGGCCGGAATTGTATAACCATTACTTGGGTGCGTTGAGACGCTGGCTCTTCCCCACCCCCATCTCCTCCGACCAAGCAGCACGTGGCCAGGGTAAATTGGCTTTAAAACCAAAATAGAAATAGAAATCTTTCTGTCCGTCCGTCCTGGCTTTGTTTTAGAGCCACTGTCAGGTACAAAAGCACCAACAGGTTTTCTATTTTATACAAATTGAATTTGCGACAACGGCTGCGAAGCGCTGATTTGCATAGAAACCAATTCATATCTATCATACGCCACGTTGCCCAGCGGCGCACCCATCCCAGCCGAAAGCCGAAGCCCCGAAGAAAGAAGACTTCGAGTGGCGGAAGTCTGATCGCGGCAGACTTAACGACGCTGTAGAACGGCCAGTCTGGTGGTCTGGTGGAATGGTCCCCAATCACGCCGTCTATTGTCCAAACTGGTTTCCCTGCACACTCTCCCCTTCCTCCACTATTCCACTGGTTTACTGTTTGCTGGCCCAGCTCATCTTTCGATTGTTCTGTTCTGCTTTCAGGAACTGCCTGCGCCGCATCGCCCGTCACGATGAGCAGCAGTTCTCCAAAGACAGCATCGTCAATGTTATGGAGAAGTTCGTGAAGACTGTCAACATTATGGACGACACCATTCTGGTGCCATGCAGGCTCATGGATCGACAGGTTGGTACACAAGCCCCAGCTTTAGCCCTATTTCTAGTACTTATGGTACTTATGGCTATCCCTTGTTTTGCTTTGCTCTCCCGCAGATCGGCGACAGCACTGACATCATCCCAGCCACCGGCAAGGACTCCACCGCCAATCAGCTGACACAGAGCTCCAGTGCCCAGGGCAAAAGGGGGGCAGCGCACTCGAAGAACGTGCAGGACTTCCTCAGCGCCTCCGAGCTGTTCAACCTGTACAACATGCTCAACTCGCTCAAAAAAGACCTGCTCTGGACTGCTAACCAGGAGGACGACGAGCAGCACCCCCAGCAGCAGCAGCAGCTCAATGCCAGCCCAAACTCCAATTCCACTTCGAATTGCAATCCCAGCGAGAGCAAGACTGAGTCTAGCACGAGCACAACCGCCTCGGGCAGCTCCAAGGGCCACGTGCGCCGCACCTCCACCGCCTCGATGATGTCCACCAACTCGGTGAGCAACATGAGCGACTCGGACTCGGACATCTCGCAGGAGAACGACTCGGGCCTGGAATCGGACGGCAACAAGAGCGACCACGCCCAGAGCAGCGACGGCAGCGATATTGTAGACGTCGCCAAGTCGAAGCAGGGCTCCGGGGACAAGGCCACGGAGCTGGCGCAGCGCACCCGGAGGCACCTGAACGGTCTGTACCAGTGCCTGGAACAAATGACAGAGGCGGCCAACTATCTGACCGCCAGATACCAAAGTGATATTGGGCCCGTCTAGGACGTCCAACTCAAGGCCTTCTCGTCCCCTTTTCCAACTCCTCCTACTCCTACTCCTAATCCTTCTCCTACACTTTCACTTCCTTTATGAGCTGGGCGGGGTTACCTTCATACCATAGTCGCGGGCGGGTCTTTACTCTCATTAGTAGCAAGTGAACCAAGTGTGAGGTCTTTCTTTAACTTTAACTATAACTGTATCTGTATCTATATCGATATCGATATCTATGTATATGATATATGTAATGTATATGTAACTTGAGGGGGTGCTAAGTAAGACATATGAGGATCGTATGTGTGCATGAGGATTGTATAAATGTATAACTGAGGAGATGATAACAACTGGTAGTTATAGTAGTGGATAGTGCAGCGCCTAAAGCATCAAATCAACAAACGTTCTATTGTAAAAATTGTAACCTCTTCGTTGTGTCTTTCTTATGGGTTTTAAGGGGAACCGAAATCAAAAACAAAATTCACAGAGCAGCCAGGGCATTCCTTCTGTAACCGTTGGGGCCCGACTGCGCCCAAGTCAAGTGTGTTATCCATAGCGTAGCTGTGGCCCCAACCCACAACCCTCATTCTTTGCAATTTGATTTTCGCATATATATATTGGATAGTAAGCTATGGGAACTGCAAGAAACAACACTAAGCAAACAATGTTCAACAAGTACAAGAAATCTAATTTCTAACTAAATTACGAATACGAACACACGTAAAGTGGGAGCGGGATCGGGCGGAGAATAATCGGGACGCCCCACCCACTTCACTTTTAGCCTGTATGCAAATTTATATATTCCACAATTGTTATTGTAATTGTTTAAGCCAACTATTTGTGCCGTTATGTTTCGTTTGGTTTCCTCTTCGCAGCCGACCAGCGACCTGCAGGAAACACTGAAAGATAGAGTGGGATGGGGAAGGCTTCTCCTTCCCAGATCCCACCAAAATTCCCTGGGAGATCCACCTGCATGTCGCTGGATCGGCAGCGAGGACCGCAGAGCAAACTGTAAATTACTAACGTTAATAGCGCTTGTGCGAAAGCTGAAAGAGAATTATTTATACACAATAAATAAATTTTACTTAGAAAATATACTCCACCTGCTCGTTTCTTCTGCCTCGTTCTCTTTTCCCCCTGCCGCTGTTTCTGGGGCTTGGCAACAATCAAGAAAGAAAGTGCCAACGGAGCTGAATTTTGAGTTGTGGCTCGTGCGATGGGTACAAAGGCCAGTTGGATCGCGGAGTCGGACTGTTGAAAGGTGGCAATGGCCATTGTAAATGTGCTATATAGATTACAGTGGATACCCGGTAACTGAACTCTTGCTTCGTGTACAGGTGCATGTTGGGCCGATGTCTAAATATATAACATGTCCTCTATCTTTTTATTGGTTTGCCCCCTCTAACAATCTAACAATATATATCAAAAATTCTATCCTATCTTGTTTTCGTTAAAAATGTACTTAAGAAACCTATGTGTATGAAAAATGCTTCAATCTAATCTTGTCCCACACTTCGATAAATTCCAGCCCCTTTTAGGCGGAAACTCTCCTTTATCTAGCCCTGCATGCAAACAAAGAATTGACGTACTTAGATAGATATGTAACATATTTATATCTGATTAGTGCAACCATTGTGTTATCAAGTTTCCTTTCATTTGTGATATCATAGCCGCAATTATTTTATTTAAATTATCTTCTATTTTGTTTTCTATGAAAATGAACTTATTTATTTGTACGAATCTTGGCTTTGAAGCTTTTAAATTAAAATTCTTCTTGAAAATTATATTTATAACTATCAACAAATATCTGAACAGTGAGTCTTAGCTATCCAAATTATAGTATCATCTTGTACATCTGTACTTTCCAATCCGAATCGGAAACACCACTATCTAATCGCACTTCCAGTTGAACGAGTATTAAGCAAACGCGTGCCACATCTTAAGAGTCACTGGTTTTATTCCTCTGGCGATTTTGATTAGGCGTGATTCAAGGAGAGGGAAAACTTTCCCCCGGACCACTTCAGGGGGAAGCCTATGAGGCAACCTTATCTACGCATAGATAAGGTTCTTAAGACCAGAATGCTTCAATTACAAAATAATTCCCCGGTCGATTCATAGCCCGTGGCCGTGAATAACTATCGATCATGAGACTGACTCATGGCCATACCCACTTTCTGCCCAAGTTCAATGCGGGGGAGGACTAAGGAAATGGTGACTCTCGGTTTCTTGGACCAGAGCCATATAAACACTTTTGAAAACAATTGAAAACAACATGCTACGTAGGTATGCTCTCTATCATTGAATTGGGAGATTATGCTTCTCTGAACTGCGATGTGTAATCTGCTTTTAGAATGTCAGGCCATTCTGGTAAGTATGTATCTGGGCCAAGTTAATTGTGCTTTCCGCGGCCACTTGACTAGCTGGCTAGTTAGTGTTTATTTCTGTTTCTATTTTGGTCTTGCTCTTGGACGTGGCCTTATCATTTGTATGGTTATGGTATGGTGGCAACAAGAATGCTACGAGTCTAATGGAAGCCATGAACTTGTTTCGTGCTTATCGGCAGACTCCACTTGAGCGGTTTCCAGGGTCTTCCTCCTCCCGATTCTCCGGTGCTCCGTGGCCCACTGGGTCGAATCGAATCCAATCCGGCTGTGACTCCGGGGGCTTCTGGGGGTTCTTCTTTTGAGCAATCAATTAGCGCCCTGCTAAGGCTTCCGCATCGCAGGAGCGACGAGTGATGAGGGAGGGGGTGGCCACTGGCCAAGTCAAATGGCTTGCAAACTGCGCAAGTGTTAGCCACAGTTTCGGTTTATTTTTCGTACATTTGGCTGAGATTCGGCTGCTGTGAGCCAAAAGCAAAAACTTGTTTACGGTTCTAGCTCGCTTTGGCTTTCGGCTTTTGGCTTCCGCTTGTTGTTGGTAGTTGCCTTAACCCCTTAACAGAGGCGCAGATAGACGGAAGTGTCATAACTTAGCGGAGATCGATACTCCGGCTAAGCTGCGATGTTTCGTTTCCGTTTATTGACCCCGCATCTGAACCTTGAGTGGCCGCTTAGAAGAATCACCTCAGTCTCAGTCTCTCAGTCTCAGCCTGCCAGTCTCCGTCGCCCTTAATTAGCATACCCAAATCGGACCCACAAAAGAAAGTCGGAGTCGGCGTGAGTCAGCAGGTTGGGGTTTTTTTGTAACTGGTCAAGCATTTCGGTACTGCCCAAGGTCCGACTTCCCAAGGCTGCCTGTGCGGTTCTTCAGCATTGAGCTGGAGCTGCACATCTTTATCATGGGCAGTACCAGCGGCACTGATTCCACCAAGAAGCCAAGAAGCAGCAGCCACTGATGCAAACTCGGAATCAAATTTTGTCACGTGCCGCTGCCGCGTTCCGAAAATAACTCGCATGCAAATCGAAACGAGAAATTAATTAATAACGGCACTCCGACCAGCTCCAGCCCGTCGGAGATTAGCATGAAGTGAGGTGTCCGAAAATATCGAGAAACACTTCCGTTTGACCCCAGTTCGGCGGCAGGCGGAAGAACCCATTCGAATCGAACTCCGACTGGATTGGCCAGAAGCAAGTAGATTGGCTTCCGTTAGGGCCTCCCCAGTGGCCGACTTCCTGATTCCATTCGCGGATGCTGGTCCGATTTGGTCGCTGATCGATGGCTGTCCGATATGGAGGGGTTCTGGGTCCAAATCGGGAGGAGAATTCCGCATTATGCTGTCGACGGGTACGTCACACTGCTGAATAATTACACCCCCTTCAAAACACGCCCATCTGCGAGCCGCGATAGTTGGATGAATAGCTAGCAAACAAACAGCGCTGCGACACATCACGATCTCCAGGGGAGGGAACTGTGGAGTGGAAGGGGAAGGGGACTGAGTTGGCGGCCAGTGCGACGTCGGTTCATGGCTAGCCACTGGTACAAAGTCCAAAAACTCGAAATTCCACACTCACACATGGCCAAAACCGAGCTCGAGCTCACAGACATTACAGAGCGCTAAATCACGCAAAAGATATTCATTCACGAACATTCTGCGGAGGTTGGTCCCCAGTTCCCAGTTCCAGTCCCCAATTCTCTTCCCCTGAGGTGCACAAGGTCCAGAGATCAACCTGATCTCCAACTGAATGGGATCAAGCGCTAATTGAGCACCCTCGAAATTAATTAGCTTGACCCACTCCACACTCCATACATGAAAGGGGAACTCACATCACACTCGCATTGGCATTCGCAGAAAGGTGGGCCAAGTTCAGAGAGCTGCGGGTGACGTCAAAGGTGGGAGGCACTCGGAGGTGCTACCAGGAACAGGTTAATGGAGAGGTGGAATTTATAGAGCGGCTACCGTTGATTGGAGCGTCACTTTTAGCAGCCAACTGTGACCTGTTTGGCTAGAGAACAACGGGGGGAAGGGCCTTTAATCAGAGCTAGTAAACATCTTCCCCTTTTGGAAGTGGAAGCTGGGCACCAGAACCGGACAATCAGCTACGCAGCAGACTGAGCCAATTTTTGCACACTGCCGCATGACGGAGCTATTTTCCTTTGTCAACTAAGTTTGGCGACTCCCCATCCACACTAAATGTCGCCCCTTCCCCTCCCCCCGCACCCGCTCGTTTCGAGGCGTCAATTTATTCGGTATTGCGCACATTTGTCCCACGTTGCGAAACTCTGAAGAAGTGGCTGACGAAACATTGAGAATTGGCCAAAAGGAACGACCCCAGCGACAAACGACATGCATCTGGTTCAAAGTTTTGTTCATTTCACAAAAGGCCCAAGCAGAAGATCACTCATACGCAGCGTGTGCCAGTGTGGGTGATTACATGCTTACAAGAAGAGGAGGCAGAGGCAAAAGCTCAGAGCTGGGGCTCACACACACGCGGCGAGTCATTGGACTAGTTTCATAACTGCCAAAACAACAAGGCTCCCTCCGTTCCCCCACCTGCCAATCACCTGTTTTTCGCCGAGCGCAAGCGCAGCGCAGTTCGGCTCGGAACGACTCGGGTTCGGATTCGGACTCGGTTTCTCGGTGTTTTGGACTCGGTCCGGGCTCAGGTGAATCTGAATGCCACACACCTGGGCATGACCTTCATGGCTAAAAACAGCGGTTGCGGCGACGCCGCTGCGCTGCGACTGCGGCTGAGGCAGCGACTGGCCGACAACACTAAACACTAAAGTAACATTTTACGGCTAAAACCCAGAGCGTTAACAACAACAAGAATCTCAATAATAATAACAATAATCGACAAAGACGTTAAAAAGCAGCAACAACGCACAACAGTCAACATGACGGCTAACAAAAACGACAACAACATACCCCTTACCTTTCCTTCCCCTCCCTTTCCCCTCTCAAAGCTTTCGGCTCGCTAATCGCTCGAGATCGAAAGCTGCACTGCAGCCTCATACATGAGATCGCCACTCAATTGCTCACTTTGGGGGAAGACATCAGCGTCGCATAATGCAATACCCTAACCGGAAATCTGGTAACTCTTAAAACGTTTCAGTAATTGGTGAATTTACGAAGATTTTAACACAACTATTGAATATCCCCTTGAGCATTAAAAAGCTAAAGTGCTCAGTAAGGATCGGTAACACTGTATACTTAATATCTACCCACAAACTATGAAAATTATTTGGTTAAAAGAAAATATGTTAAAAATTATAATAGTGTAAGTATCCGACAACTGTGCCTTCTAGTTGGTTTTTAAAAATGTTCTTGGAAAGGGAATCAATTCTTCAGACAGTTTAAACTTCTTAAAATTTACAAATTATTAAGTTTTTGCTTGCCGACATCCATTAAATCGGGGCATTCCGTGGAGCACCTTTTTATACCCTTCTCAGCGCAAGACAAAGCAAAGTTAAAGTATGCAGCTCGGGGACCGGCCCCTGCCTTTCGGAGTGCATTCCGCCTTTTGCCCAGTGGCCAAACAAACAGATTGTGGAAGCCGAACCAGTTTGGCCATATAGGGCGCATCTCCAGCTAGCCAGCAGCCAAAACAGCCGCGCCTCCTTCACTGGGCCACCAAGCATTTTATAGGCACTCTTTCGAGCCATGTTTTTGCCCACTTAATGCTGATTTGGTGTTCCAAGCGTGGACGGGCCAATTGTTATTCCAACAGAGCAGCGTTCCCGCCTCGCCCGCTACCGCTCCCCACCTCCATTTGCATAATTATCAGCGGACGAGACGGAGAAGCAACAGGCAGTCCATGATCTGTCTGCTAATTTTCCGTTGTTGATAATTTTTCTGGGGATTTTTAGAACACTGCCAGTTTATTTTTACCCCCAGCCTCAGAAGTAATAATAACAAACAAGATGACACGAAACGGGGATTGGATCGGCGTCTCTGGAAATTCCATGATGACTGGCCTGTCGATCAAGCCAAGAAGCAATTAAGATAGCAGGCGATTCAAAATATTGGTCCTTTATTCACGTTTACAGTACATGGGTTCAATAATTATACGTGTCGGCTGTGATGGAACAATGGGATCCCAGCAGTCACTCATACCACACGTGGTACTGGGTGTTCAGTCCATTCCATTCCAAACGGATGTAAATCCCCGTCGTGAGAGTGAATCTGCTGCAGTCTTTCCTAAGTTGCGGTTAGTAAGTCGTATTTTCAAAAGCTCGTTGGATTGTCTTAAGGTCGCTTTAATCGGAAAACCAATTGAATAATAGGAATGTAGGGCGCATAAATTTCCATGCCAGCTGCAGGTTCAAATGCCTGCAGTGGGCTGGGTGGAGTGGAACTACGCATTAGCAGCCCAGCCCATTTAAAGGTCGGAATATCGAGTTCGGTGTCTTGATTTCGCGGCGTGCGTCTTTCGCTTTGCAGGGCCAGCGGCCGGTGCTCAGTGTTCGATGTTCAAGTGTCGCGTCGCGGGTGAAACTAATTAAGTAAATTTAACACAGCATTCCAGACCACTACCCCTGCTGCCCTGAGGCACTAAAAGCAAGCACAAGTACGTAAGCGAAAACGAAAACTAATTGCAATTTCAATTTCAATGGGAAACAAGTACGCAAAGCTACAAAGTACACACATGAGTGAAACAATAAGCCACTAACATAACTGTTTGGATATATATAATTACTTTATACTTACTACACGGCCAATCGCCTTTGGTTTTGGATCTTGGCGGATTTGGTATGGGGTTTTCATTAAGTTTATTATCACGTTACAGTATTGACTTAGATTATGTATGCTTTGTGTAGATTCTACAGCGTCTATATGCATATTATTTGGGCACACAACACAGAACATAATTCATAATTACATGAGTCGATTTATCCAAATTACAACCAATCTTCTCCGAATTGGAAATCATTATAAGCTTCTTGCCAATACAACATATTTAAAATTCGTGGTGAGACCAATTGAGATTTAATTAGATTTCGGCTGGACTTTTCCAATTTCCGGCATTTAAAACACAATCATTTTCGTCTACTTAACTAAGGAAACAAAACGAAAAAAACAATGTTTTTTCTTCATTAATCTAAAAACAATTTGGCTAAACAATTTTCGTATGGATGGATAGTAATATGGTATACTTAAAGAACTACTTCTGAATATTTTTGTGATAATGCTGATTAAGTGAAAGGTTCTACCGAGTCTACCAATAAGTTGAGCTCTCTAAATGTAGGCGTAGTTCATGTGGGATATGCATTAATAGGTAAGGATTTTGGTTCCACACTAACGCACACACACGCGCTCGATAAGTAACTAAGGATTATTACCAGTTACTAACTTATGTACTTCAATATAGTGTCTAAGATCAACGTATTCAAGCTAGGGTTGGGTAGTATGGTTAATAGGATAGTTTAATTGGAGATGCCAAGTGTTTAGTGTTTTAAACACCTTTTCACCTAAGCACATCTACATAAACAAAATAATAAACACAACTTTATGATATCCATTAGTATAAAAAAGTTCTTGGCAAACTGTAATTCTTTAAAACAACGTATTTTTAGGAAAAAACAACAAATTTAAACGGTCAATACTAACAGAATTTAAAAATCTTCTGATATGATTTAACTAAGATCTATGATATATAAAATAATAGTTTGAATCTAAAATTTCAAAATAACTAGTAAAGTCAAATAAAGCATCTGGATTATGTATACAGTTATGATAAAAAACTCCACCAAAAACAATTTGCTACTTGCTACAAATATTTCATTATAACTTTCTGCACCAGTTCATAGTTTCTATTACGGCCCTTCAGTATTACCATACGTGTAAATAATCGTCCTCTCTTATCAGTTAGAAAGTTATTGCGCTCAGTTTCAGTGTCTAGTCTGAGGGATTCGGTTGGACATGTTAGCTTAGGTCTTACTGAGCTAGTTACTGTCTAGATAATGGATGAATAAGTATGAAGATGATCTTAGCCCTAGTAGTTGGTTCGTTTAGTTCTACTCCCCATTCAGGCCACTTAGCTGGTGGCTTTGATGCTCCAAGCTGCGCTTCAGATCGACAATGGTGTTCAGTATGAGCTGCTGCTTGCGGTTACTTCCTCCCACTGCCTGGCCCTTGGCCTCGTCAACGGTCACGTCTTGCATGGAGCTCTTGGCCGACACGGAGGCCGAAAGCTTAATTTGCGAACGCTCGTTCGACTTGCTCCGTCCGTTTGCATCTGTATTTTATTACGTTAGACAGAAGGAACAACAACGAGGCCAGATTTAACTACTTACCCAATTCCAAGTCAAAGTTCTTCTTGATGCGCTCAAACGAAGAGCTTCCCTTGTAGACCTTGCGCTTTAACGGCTCGCTGTGCGGGCAATAGAAATTGTTGTTTATCTGTGACTCAGCCTGCAGCTGACTTTCCAGCTTGATCTTCGTGTTGGACTGCTGGTGTGGCAAGTAGTTGTGATTGCCAATATCCTCCACAGCAATGCACTCCATCTCAGAGTCGCTGCCGTTGAAGCTGATTACGGTTGTTGTGGTCGTGGATGTTACAGTCATCGTGCGCCGCTTGGGACTCTCTTGGAGACGCCTTCCATTCACCTGCAGCTGGGGTGAGAGTGGAGCAGTGGGATTGTTGCCGTTCATCTTCCGTGGCGGCAGCTCTGGCGGAGCATTTTGATTCATAAAGTTGGTCAGATGAGTCTTGCGGGGACTGCAGCGTCCAAGCTTGGGACTGTTGGGTGGCGACGAGGCAGACGAAGTCTCGAACTTCAGCATTTCAATGCGCTTGTTGATCGCTGCGGCTAATTCATGCTCCTGCGGAGAAGAGTTTGGCGCAGTTGACTGTTTCTTTGAGTCCACTTCACTGTTCTTAAGCATTTCCACGCGCTTGTTAGCCAAGGGATTTAAGCGCCTCGGACTGGCAACAGGCGTGTCTCTAGGAATGCTATATTAAATTGATTAGTCAAAACTTCTTAAAAAGGGTATAAACTTTTCTTACCTCTGTAAGCTGTTTTTCATAGACTCTAGCAATGACTCTGCTTCCATGATGAGCTGCTTGTACTTCATATCAGCCTCCAAGTCTGCTTTGAGAAGAGCTTTCTCGCTCTCTGCAATGGTGAGCGAGTTCTTTTCGTTGATGCTGCCAAAGATCAGTGAATTGGAGCGATTTGACAGAGGCGAAGTCTTGTAGATCCTGTTAGATAATTTATATGCTGAATGAAAATAAACAGTAATTGTGAAAAACGTACCTTTCCCGTGGACCCAGTAGTTTACGGCGCAAACAGACGGGAGTGCCACCCACGCTTCGGGTTCCTCGAGGCTCACGGAGAGGTGAAGTGGGGACCTTTTCGCGATTTTCGCAGCTCTTCTTGCGCGTCTTAAGGAACCGCTTGCGTCGTCGCAGTTGGGAGCTCTCAGCAGTTTCTTGCCCGCTCTTGCGTCGCGAACGGGTAGAGGATTTTCGCTTTATTATGGGACTGATAGGCTGATTGGAGTAGTAGTGACAGCTGCCTAGATTGCGGGACAGATCCTGGCGGTCCAGTAACACTTCCTGCATGGATGAAGTGTCTATGAAGTCAATGTCCAACAGCTCATCCGTGTCGCACTCATCGCCTGCATCCTGTCCAGTGTCCAGCTCCGAGGCACAACAGTCAGTCACATCCGAATCGCTGCTAAGAGATGAATGCAAAATAAAAAGGCCACTTGAGTGGCTAGAAATAGAGGACTGCAGCTTACCTGAGTATGTCAGTCTCCTTCTCGTAGATGTAGCTCTCGTCAAACTTCCCAATCATCTCGTTGAGCGTGGCCTCGTCGTCACTGAGCACGAAGGAGGTGGTGGTGGCTCCACCACCAGCTGCCACAGGAGCTGAAGTTGTTGTCGTCTCCACTTGCTCCAGGTGACGTCGCTTTATGGTGTGTGGGGCATGCAAATTTTCCACTTCAGTCGACGACGAAGAGCCCTCGGACTCGTAAGCGACCCCTGTTCCTGTTCCAGGTGCACCACCACCACCCACAGTGTCCATACCCACTCTGGCCGACTTGCTGGGAGTGCCCCTGCAGTTGGGGGTTGCTGTGTGGGCGGCTGACTTTGCTGCTTTGTTTGCTGTTGTTTTGGCCGCCGGAGCTTCCAGCTCATTGCTCGACTTAATGCCCGACGAGGTGGTGGAGGTGGTGCTGGTGGCATCCAGCTCTACGCGCGCGGGGCCAGAGGAGCCCGAGGGTGGCAAGTGTTCTCCCGTGCTGTACCAAGGATTGGTCCTTATACGACAGCGCTGTCTCGGCGAGGGAGCTGCAATAGAGAGAAAAACGTGCAGTGGGGTTGTTACTTCAGTCAAGTCGAGACTTTAAGTGGGTTAATTGCTCAGCTTGCTGGCGGGCGGGTTAACAACATCTGGACTCACACTCAAAGAGCTTTGGCTGCTGCCTCAGGGCTAGCGGACTGGGTGACTGCTCCAGGCCGTGATTGGCACTTGCAAAGTTGCTCTTGGGCAGCGGGTCCATGGGCGACATCTCCTCGATGCGGTTAAGCCCGAACTTGTAGCGCTGCGCCTCGATGGCCAGCGAGTTGACGCTCTTGGGGAAGTAGTGGGTGCCCGAGCGCATGTTGATGTAGTACTCGGGGGGATTGTAGTTGCTGGCGGCGCACGGCGAAGTTCCGTCGGTGGAGTAGCCCGTGGAGTAGGCGCTCTCAGGCGAGGGCAGGCTGTGGGGCCGGGGTCCCGGCAAGAAATTACTGCGCTGCACTCCCCGGGGCGTTCGCATCCGCGATCCCGCTGGCGGAGCGGGTGGAATCGGAGGCGTGGCCGTCAGGTTGTCCAGGGACTCGGCCAGCTGAGCCGGAGCCAGCTTGGAGGGCAGCAGGCGGCCGTAACGCACATGGTTGCTGCTCTGCCTTGGCTCCTCCTCGTAGATCAGACGCATGGCGCTCAAGTTCTCCGACTGCGGGCGCTGGTGGTCCGTGATTGGCGCCGGAGGGCGAAGCAGCAGAGCTCCGACCTCCTCGTACTCCACCTCCTCTTCGGGAGGAATGTGGTACTCCCCATTGAAGGACTGCTCCCTGAAGGTGGCCTGCTTGCCAGAAGACTGCTCCTTGGATCCTGTGGACCAGGACAACGACGATATAGACGACGAGGAGCAGTTGACCCGAATGGGCGACTTCTCGGCACAGGAGTTGGGCACGCTCAAGTGGTGGGATTGCTGCTTGGCCTGCAGCTGCTGGTGGGGTTGATAGCAGTGAGGGGCGTACAGCAGATTGTCCGACTTGGGCGAGGTTATGACGTAAGAGTCGTCGTCTGGGGATTGCCAGCCATAGCGACGGCTGGGTGGCTATGGGAATACAAAATAAGGAGTGTTAGCAGGGTGAAAACTTTTCAGGGGTCCCCAACTCACGTGGCACTGGATGGGCGACACCTCGCGCCTCCGCACTGGGCTGGCGATGCTATGGCTGCCGCTGCTGGTGAGCACCGGACTGGTGAGGTTGCTGCCCTGCGGGGGCAGGGTTCCCGCCTTTTTTCCGTTCCCATTCCCGGAGCAGGAGCTGCTCGCCTCCGCGGCGGCCTGCTTGTGCTTGCTCCCCTTCTTGCGGGGACGCACGATGTGGGTCTCCATCCAGGAGCGCAGCTTGGAGCCGAACATGGTGCTATTGGTATCCTAAGTCTTAGCCGAAGTGGACGGATTGTAGTTGGAGCGACTGAAAGGGAAGAGGTCATTAGCTAGCTGGCAAATGCAATTCAGCTGCAACAAAAGAGCCAAGCGGACTCCTGGGAGCACTTTGCCTGATAAGGAAATCCATTTATGACGGCACAAAGCCGAACATCGTTTCAGCAGGGTCACATTTTCTATAGTTTTGTGTGGGGATGGGGGTGGGTTGTGCTGGAATTTTATGCGAAATTACCTTATTCGCAAATGCGGCCGACGTTGTCAGTTGTCTGCCTCATAATATCCTTGCGCCTCCTTTTATTGTGGCGCCCACGAGATGAAAGGCAGCCAAAGTAAATCTATACGAGCGCACACACGGACAGCGTCGGCTTCCTGTGTGTGAGTGTGTGTGTGTCTGTGTTTGTTTGTTTTTTGTTGACGGTTATTTTTTGCCGTTTTCCGAGTACCGACGCACCCAATGTTGTTGGGGGTTGATTGTAAGCCGAGATGCCTGCCCAACAAGGCTCAAGGACTCCACTCCCACTCTCCTCCACCTCGAACTCAAGCTGTGCGGTGAAGTAACTGTGTGTGTGGGTGTGAGTGCGGGTCTGTGTGCGCTGTCTGTGTGTGTACCGTCTCGTCCTCGGTTGTAAATCCCACGTAACTGTAAATTTTATGCGAAGCTATTTTCCCTTTTCGTATGCAGACTCAAATGCTTTACGTTATTTTGGCACTTTGCGTATATTGTTATGGTTGATTGGCAATAGTCGAACTTCGATTCCGCTCAAGTCGGTATATGAGTGTTTCATGCAAATTATTCGAAAAGTTCTCGCAAATTATAAGGAAAAAGCACAGTCGCCTTCTGGAAAGAACTGCAAGTCCCGTTTGTGTTTCCTGCTGCGGCGTAAAACTGTGTTTTTACGCGTTTTATTCTAGTCCTCGGGCTTTAAGTATTTATTTTCTGCGGTTGTGTATGGGTATGCGATGTAAAAACTTTGGTGGTAGCGAGAAAAGCGTGCGGTAAAATTCAGAGAACTTGTGATGCGCGGACACGAACAGGAGAAACGTCCGTCGCCGTCGAAGGGAAAAAAGCTAATGACGGAATGCGCAGTTACGAAGGACTACGAGGATGTTCGGCTAACCGTTACGATTTCGAATTGTTTGGGTAACTGTGGGTATTTGAAAAAAAAGTGTTTTGAAGCCCTATGAAAATCATTTTTCCGGCTAAACTATAGATTTAACGGCGTCAGCCTAAAAGTAAGCTAATTTAAACAGGAATTTAAGTATTCCCTCCGCGTTGTGCAGCACTGCCAACGAGCCGCAGCCACGCAACTGTGAGCACCAGCTGGCAATCCCTTCGCTTCTGGCCACACTGGTCGAAATTATCCGTAAAAACAACATGCGCTGCTACTACGAGGAGCTCGGGCTCCAAAGGGACTCAAACGATGGGGACATCAAAAGCGCATACCGGAAGCTGGCGCTGCGCTGGCACCCGGACAAGAACCCCGACAGCCTGGCGGAGGCCAAGGAGCGCTTTCAGCTGATTCAGCAGGCCTACGAAGTACTTTCCGACCCGCAGGAGCGCTCCTGGTAAGACACTAACCTCTCTTGGAGTTAAACTCTTATATGTTAGAGTCCTCTTCCTATCAAAGGTACGACAACCACCGCGAGCAGATCCTGCGAGGCAAGAACTCTGAGTACGCAGAGAATTGCCTGGACGTGTTCCCCTTCTTCACCAGTTCCTGCTACAAAGGCTTCGGGGATGATGCCCAGGGTTTCTACCGTGTCTACAGCGATGTCTTCGTTCAGATCGCGTCAGAGGACATTGAGTTCATGGAGGACGAAGACCGAATAGCACCCCAGTTTGGAAACGCGGACAGCAGCTACGAGGAGGTGGTGGGGCCCTTCTACGCCTTCTGGCAGGCCTACAGCACCAAGAAGACCTACGAGTGGCTGTGTCCCTACGACGTGCGTGAGATCAAGGAGCGCTTCATTCTGCGCAAGGTAGAGAAGGAGATGAAAAAGATCGTCCAGACTGCCCGCAAGGAGCGCAACGAAGAGGTGAGCATCCCCCGTTTACCTGTGTATCACCTATTTTGTAATCCTATCCTTTTAGGTTCGCAACCTGGTAAACTTTGTGCGAAAGCGGGATCGCAGAGTGGTGGCCTACAGGCGCGTGCTTGAAGAACGGGCAGAGGCGAACCGGCTAAAGCAGGAGGAGAAGCGCAAGGAGCAGTTGAGGAAGCGGCAGGAAGAGCTTGCGGCCGTCAGGGAGAACCAAGTTTTCAACGAGGGCTACGAGGAGCAGCTGAAGCAGCTGGAGCAGCAGTACGGCAGCGAGTCGGACGACTACACGGATGAGGACGAGGAGGATGAGGGCGGCGAAGAGTCGGCAGACGAATGCGATGCGGATGCTGGGGAGTTTTCGGTGGAGTATGTGGACGATCTCTACTGTGTGGCGTGCAACAAGACGTTCAAGAACTCTAAAGCACGGGCCAACCACGAGGAGAGCAAGAAGCACAGGGAAAACGTCGACCGGCTGTGCGAGGAAATGGAGGCTGACGAAGAGGCTTTCAACGACGCATCCAATGAAGACAGTTTAAACGGAGTCGAGGAGTCGCTCGATGAAATGCACATTGCTGACGACCAGTTAACCGGCGAGGAGGTAATAAGCGAGGAGGAGACTACGCAAAATAAGCGCAGCAAAAAGAACAAAAAGTCAAGGAAGTCAGCTGCCAAGCAAGCGCAGGAGGCAGTCAGTGACGGACCGGACGAACCCGTTGAGGTCAAGGCCACCAAGAGCGAGTCGGAGGACGACGCTGACTGGAGTAAAGGGAAAAAGGCGGCCAAGAAGAGCAAGAGCAAAAAGACTGCGGCGAATAAGGCGAAACCTGCAGAGCCACCGATTCCGGAACCAACCCCAAAGGCGGCAACGGCTCCCAAAAGCGGCGACGAAGATCTCGACCCGGATAAGCCGCAACACACATGCGTCACCTGCCGCCTCGTCTTTGACTCGAAGAACAAGCTGTTCGCGCACCTGAAGAAGACGAACCACGGCGTCTACATACCCAAGGCCCAGCCAGTGGTTGAGGGAAAGCCTCCCGGCAAAGCCAGGGGCAAGCGCAACAAGTAGATCCACACCTTTTATCCATACTGTAGAAATATTAGGCGTTTATTTATGCTAATGTTAAAGTTAATTCGAGAATGAAGTTATGTATGCTCGCTCTAAGCCAAAGTTGTGTCTCTTGTGTCCGGACGCAGCTACGGAATGCAGACCAGCTTGCTGCCCGCCTCCACGCGTCGGCGGACGCGGGAGCGCATGTTGGAAGACTCGGCCTTGAGGCTGATGCCAGCGGCTGCGAATGTGAGGAGCACCCCGATGACTCCGCAGTAGAAGGAGATTCCTGTGGGGGTTATGTTTAGCTCGCATGTGGAAAAATTTTTGCTTAGCTACCTATGCTGCAATCGGCGGGGTAGAAGGGCTCTGCATCCGGACCGCACAGCCGTTGAACCCGGGCAGCTCGCCAGCCCATCGGATGGAGAAAGAGGGCCAGCATCACGCTTATTCCTGCAACACAACCATTACTCCTAAGGCAGGATGGGAGTTTCGCACGCTTACCTGCCACCACCTGGGCGCAGGCCGTCATGTTGTGGATGCTCTTGCCGCAGGCCGACTGACGGCAGCAGGTGAGCAGGGTGAGCAGCACCGTGACCGACAGTAAGGTGAATCCCAGAGAGACGAAGAACATGGCCGCCTTCCACTCGCCGGGGTAGACGCTGCTGTCCGTGGCCAGGCCGTCCAGGTCGAAGCGGCCGCAATGGAAGCCCACCCCCTGCATGACCTTGCAGCGCGTGTAGATGCCCACCGAGGACTGGCGATTGGTGTTCTCTTGGGCGGGGCCCACCAGCCACTTGGGCGTGACCAGGGCCACGGCGAAAAGCATGTCCGCCACCAGGCTGCAGAGGAACCACACCAGGCTGGCGCTGGTGATGATAACGTAGCACATTTCGGGTAGAATAAGGCTGGTTTTCGCTACTCAGAGTTCGCAGATTCACCGATCGACGTCAGCACTTGCCGGATAGATAGTAGACTCTAAGCGATTCAGCTTTGTCTTGGCACGCACATCCCACACCCACACCCACTCCACCGACGGCGTCACCCACCACCACTCGCCACCACCACCACCAGCAGCGCAGCGATGGGCAGAACTTCCTCCCAGCTGACCAGCCCGAAATGGAATTGTTTATTTTATGCTTTCGCTGTTCGCTGTTATGCGCTCGCCTTCTGCCGTCTGCTTTATGTTATTCACCCCACTCACACGCGCACAGAGGGTGACTGGGGGAGGGATTGGGGACTGTGACTGGGAGTGGGGTGTGGAAGTGGAAGTGGGGGAGTGGGAGACGGACCGCCCAAGTCAAGTGCTCAACTCGTGGCTGCAGTCGGAGCGGCTCGCTTAAAACAGACGTGCGAAAGAGAGACGCGCCGAAGAAAGAACTCTGCCTCGATGGCGTTTTCGCTTATCCCCCACTATTTGGCAACTTTGTGCCACACTCTGGATCTGAATCTGAATCTGGACTTCCGTTCGCGCAGGCGTCGCCGTGTCCGCTGTCTCTGCCCCACTGCGTCATCGCTCGCCGACACCAACCGACTGAACCAAACTGAAACTGAATGAAATGAATGGGGCACATTGAAGCCAGCTGCAGTCAGTCCCAGACGGAGCCAGGCCCCAATCGCAGCACTGGGAGAAATGACATGTTGTATCTGCATACGTAAAATAACTGACTTGCACAAATATATTTTTTTTTAAATTCGCTGCAATAACATACCTGTTGTAAGCAAAATTTATAAAGCCTGAAAAATAATAGTGGGTATTTAGTTTAGTGAGAAATAATGCCAATGCACTAGTAAAAGTTGTTACTAATAATTTAACAGCAGTCTGTCTTTAAAAGACGTCTTTGATGTAATGTGACTTGTCTAAAACTATTTGTAACAATGTTGGCTTTTACTTGAATTATAATTATTATTGAAGTTAGCATTAGGTTTTTTGCAGTGTGTGCATGCAGATGTGGGCGCCGTCGCCGCAACATCGAGAGCGTGGAAATCCAGACATTCCAGAATCGGTCCCGAAAGTGCTCTCCGTGCTCTCTGCACACACGTTCGAGTTGGATTCGATCAGATCAGACAACTGCCCCAGCTCCACCACCTCCACCACCCCCTCCCCTGGGTGAGTAATGCTGCTCGTTTCGATCCGATCGATGCAAATGCTCACTGTGGTTCCGATCGAGACGATCTCCGGTCAAGCGGTTATCAGTGGGCTGTGTCCGCTGGGGGCCATTGCGTCATCCGCACTTTGTTTACGTTGCTCAGTGCGGTGATCGTGACCAGGCCGTAATGAGATCCGCACACAAATTGCGCCGCCTGGGGAAATCACTTTCACTCTCACTTGTTTGCCGGAAAAAATTAAGCCGGGACATCGAGATCACTTGCAGTTGTCCAAGATGCCGCGTCGGGTGCTTTTTCTCCAGCTGCTGCTGTGGTCAGTGGTGCAGGGCCACTACTACTACGACTATGGCTACTGGGAGATCAACGAGCCGCCGCCTCTGTGTTCCGACTACGAGATGCTGGTGGTGAACACCCACCAGTGCGTAAGGCGCTGCAACATCGTTTGCCGGGAAGGGGTCTGCTTCGAGGACGGGCCCTGTCCCTGTGCGGACCAGTATTTTGGGGCCAACCCTGACGGATTAGTCTGTGCCGCCGAGTGCCTGGAAGGTTGTCGGGAGGCAGGTGGCTACTGTGCTGCTCCCGACCTCTGTGTGTGCCGGAGGGACAAACATTACTACTTCGATCCCCTGTCCCGGAAGTGTCGCCACAGGGGAGGCCGTCTGCTGGATGCCTGCCTTGGGTGAGTGGTACCTCCTAATAAAAGGGTCAACTATGTCTACGATGTCCCGTTTTATCCGCAGGCGCTGCACCCACGGCAGCTGCTCCTCCGACGGTCAGTGCAACTGTGCCCAGGGCTACGAGATAAGAGCCACCTTGCTTCACGGCCAGAAATGTATGCCCATCTGTGATCAGTAAGTGTAAGGTCCTTCAAGCTTTTCTCCCGACTAATCCTAGGATGTCACCCTAGCAATTGTGGACCCCACGCCTACTGCTTCGCTCCCAACTTGTGCGCCTGTAAGCACAAGCACCACCACTATACTCACAAAGGGATCTGCTCCAGGGACTATTGAAACTGGGCAGCCAGCTGCAAGTGGCTGGAGCTGTTTTAGGTCTCCTGAGGACGTCATCTACTCGAATTTCAGGAGTTTGTTATTTATTTTATTCTTAGAGTTTGTTATTTATATTATTTGTTGTACAATGTACGTAGAGAACTAATAAATTATTTTGTAAGAAAAATGTCGTGCATGTTTCATTTTCAAACATTTTAAACACAACTAAAATGGTGAAAATTCTACCTAAAATGTACATTGTACAAGATTTGTCTACATTTTTATAGAAAGATTTTAAATGAAATTAAACTGTGTTGGTAATGTGTTGAAAAACTTTAGTCTCATAGGTTTACCAGAAAACATATTGCCTTGGGCTCACATGAGCAGGGGAAAAATGGAAGAGCGCTCGAAAGATTTTAAGAGAAGGTAGAAGAGAATTCGTCAACTGGTTTTGTTATTGCCGCTCCCACCACGCCAAATTACAAGCGACTTTGTTATTGTTTATAACAGATCGAACACATGGAGGGCCTGTCGCTTAAAAGTAAATTAATTATTATATACATATAAAGATCGGCAGAGAAACAAGAGCTAATCGCAGACATGCGTACGTGTTGTCCAGGGGCGTCGCTACCGAGTGGGAATACATGTTGCGAGGGGCCCGAAAGGGGAGCTTGGCTCACAGTAGACGGAGGGAGTTTGTTTACCAGAGCCCTCTCAGTTTTCAGCTGCTCACGGTTCCGATAAGCCCGAAATTCTAAAGTAGTTCTGTTTGCAGGGCCTGCCACAATTGGGGTGTTCCATTTCCACTGACCCACCCACCCCGCCTGCAGGGTGTTCCTTAGATAAAGTTAGAGCAGAGAAAGACAGCGCAGTCAATTTTAGCTTTGCGCGTGTGGCGTGTTTTTGTTTTTACGTTGTTGTTCCATGGGAGGCGGGCCTCTTGCTGTCGGCGACATCGCACAGTGGATGAGCCCCACACAATGTATAGGTTAACAAAATATCACCTAGTGCTAGTATCAGCTGGAATTATTCTAAGTAGTACGACTTTACTTTATAATTTCATTATGTTTTGATAAGATTAAGTCGATTTGACGATGCCCAAATATTATAATATTAATTGAGGTACTTAAAATTGCAGTATGGGAATGTTGAAGTTATCATAAATTTTAGGTAATTTTATCTCAGTTCTTAAAAAAGCTAGCAAAACCAGCACAAAAAGTACCAAGAGGATTGGACAATGAATTCCACTGTACCCGGCAGCAGCAGCAGCAGCAGCAGCAACAACAGCAGCAGCAACAACGCGGCAGAGGCGGCGACAGCACTCGTGTCCGATTGTTCTCCATCGCGTTCAGTTGGAGTTTTGCTGTCCGTCGGCGCGGTTGAATCTTTGCTGGAGCTCCTGCGTACCAATTCGAATCCCGAGGCGCTCTTTCTCTTTTGCTAACTGCAGCAATTTGCAATTTTAATTATCTGCAAGGCGGTTCGACCAGAAAATAAAAACCAGGAAAAATGGGCCAAGCAAAGGTACGTGGAATCGAGAGCGCAGCACACATGGAAGGCACACATGTCGCAAACAGGCGAACGATTTCGTATGTGTATATCCCTGTGTCCTTCGTCCTTGGCAAGTGGGCAACCCCGAACGGGAAGCGTGGGAAAATCCATTTCAACACTAAAGTTAGGCGCATAGGAGAACTTCCCGTTCCAGCTGTGCAAACCGAAAAATGTAGAAATATTTTGTTAAGTTTAATGGTAGTTCATACATATGTATGCTCATGTGTGTTGCCGCTTGTTCTGGGGTTATGTAAGCGGTCTGTCCGCCGAGATGCCTCGATGCCTCGATGCAACCGCTTGTCTCTGGTGATGACATTGATTGGAGGCCGCTTGCGTGTGTTATCCGTTTACTGTGCTGCAATGATTAGACCGATTTAAGCAATTATTTATGCACTTAATCACGCGGAGATAGATATACATAAGAGTACATGTGGATCCGATGGAGGCGTACATAGCTGCTGCGCAGTTTTTGAGGTACGCACGACAGCCCAAAAAAGCTATACAAGCAACAATAACCTGCCCGTAAAAATGTGTGAATTGCAGCAAACCGGTTGGGGACATCTCATCTTCCCCGAAAAGCAGTTCTGATTTTATAAGTAAACCTTAATCACAGTGGATGAACAGACGGAACAGCCTTATCAAGAAGTTAGCTGGGGGGCTTCGACGGCTTGGCGAGTGGAAAATATTTAGATCCCGATAAGGCCTACATAGAAGTACATACCATTGATTGATATTAATAGAGCAGACACCAGATACCACCTGTTAAGCGCTATCAGATCACTAACCTAACCTTACTTCTGCTCTCTCCCCACCACACCCACTTCTCAAATCCCTCCTCCCACTTCGCCCTCCCAGAAAGTCTCCTCCGCGCTGAGCAAGCTCTTCGTGTACGGCGCCCTGAAGTACGGACAGCCCAGCAACTCGATCCTGGCCAGCACAGGGAACGGGCACGCAAAGTTCTGGTGCAAGGCCACCACCACCCAGAAGCTGCCGCTGGTGATCGCCACCCGCTACAACATTCCCTTCCTGCTGAACAAGCCCGGAGTGGGCTATTACGTAACGGGAGAGATCTACGAGGTGGACGACCGCATGCTGAACTCCCTGGACAATCTGGAGGACTGCGAGGAGATCCTTACGCGCGAGCAGCACGACATGAACATCGGCGTGGGCGAGGGGTGAGCACTGATCGAATCTAAGTTGACGTCATCTGTATCTGACCATCTGTATCTGTATCTTTTTCACTTTTCAGCACCGTTCCCTGCTGGGTGTACCTGCTGCAGAAGTACCCGGAGAACCTGCTCAGCCTGCGCTACCTGTCCAGCTACGAGAACTCCACCACACACCCCTACATCATGCGCCACCGCCGCACCCACAAGCACCCGGCCCAGGACGATCTCACCTACGAGGCCCAGAACTAAGTTCTCAAGTTCCTTGGATGTGCTCTGGACAGCCTGGTCACTAATCTTACCGTAGTTGCATTTCTAGACCGTGCATGCAGGTGTGCTGGTGGATAATACGCGCATATACCGGCAGTTGATATACACTGATATGATATGATATGTACCATACGCATTATTTAGGTTTTAGCGTAGTCTGTAATTTCATAGTTTTCGACAAACAAAGCCAATAAACTGAAGCAATTCAAAGTAACTGCTGGAGACGAATTTTTCACGTAAACATAGACATGGCAACAGCATACCCAAATGGAGCGGAGCCTGGTACTGTTCCAGTTGCGACCCAATTTCTCGCGGTGTACAGAAGCAGGTTTCGGTGCGAATGGCAGCAAGAAGAAGAGCGGATGGGTTACGTCGACTGGGCAATCTCTAGGGCGGATTTGCGAGCACGATAGCCCGCGCAACTGATAAGCCCAACGGCGGGAAGCGCAGTGGCTATGCTGAGAAGAATGGCGAGGGTCTTTGTGTACGGCACGTTGAAGCGCGGGGAGCCCAACCACCACTGGCTGACGAAAAAGGAGAACGGCCAGGCCAAGTTTCTGGGCAGGGGCACGACGGCTGTGAAGTTTCCCCTGGTGGTGGGCACCCGCTACAACATTCCGTTTCTGCTGGCCAAACCGGGCGAGGGAAACCACATAGAAGGCGAGGTCTACGAAGTGGACCAGGCCATGTTCGCAAAACTGGACCAGCTGGAAGACTACCCAGACTACTACGACCGCGAGGAGCAGGCCATACTAACGGAGCAGAATGAGTGAGTAGTGAGTAACCGCCAGATGGGAGCCTTCACTTTCCCCAGTAATCCTTGCAGGACCATCCACTGCTGGCTGTACCTGATCCGAAACTACCCCGAGAAGATGCTGGAGAAGCAGTTTTTGACCTCCTATCACAACACCCCTGAGCAGCCTTACAACGAGAAGTCAGTGCGCACCGTTCCGGCCAGAGAAGATCTCTCTTACTGACGCAGATTTCTTGCAGCTACCTGGACAGCCACCCGGAGGACCTCTTGACGGACGATTGAGACAAAGGAGCTTATAAAAAAGTAACGTTTATAAACGGATTTCAACGCATGGCTATTATTCGTATTCTATTACATTGATTCCATACTTCAAAAATGCAAAACGAAATGAACAATAGTAGTTGTGGTGTTGGTATAGGGGTAGAGTAGCGTGGGAGGTATAGATGAATCAAAGCCTAGCAAAATCGCATGTGCTGGCGCAGAGCCCGTGAATGACTTGAGCTCGGCAGCGGACACTGTGGTAGGAGACGGGTCCCAGGGCCCGGGCCAGCAGCAGCACCGTTGGCAGGGGCTGGACCTAGCTGGCCTCATCGTCGAGCGACTGGAATCGGTTGGAGGCCGCCACCGGGGCAGTCGTGGCCTCCTGCACGCGCTGGAAGCGGCCACCGTGACGGACTTCTTCGAAGGCGGGTTCGTTTTTCTTCTTGCGCTGTTCCTCCGGACGGGCCGCACTGAGCGTGGGGAAGAACTCGGTGTTGGTAATGTCGGGGGCAGCGCGACGCGGACGCATGGCTCCGCCCATGGAGCCGCCTCCCAGTGCGCTTCCCAGTCCAGCTTGCTGCTGCAGAGACAGTTCAGTTAGAAGGGTTTGGGTGCCAGTGCCAAGCAGTGCTCTCTACTTACGCTGTAACGTAGTGCGGGTGAAACATAGGTCTTGGACGAGGGCTTCTCCACCTCCACGGGCACCGGGATCTGCATCACCTCCTCGGCCGGGATCACCTTCTTCCAGGGCCGCGGTCCGCCGCGCTTCTCGTTGCCGCCCGAGTGCTCGTAGCCGTTGCTGTCCTCTTCGTCCTCGTCGCCTTCCTGTCCGGATGGGACGCGAGCAGCCCGTGCCTCCGCAGATTCGTGGGCGGTCCTGCCGTGAGGCGTGGTTCTGCGGAGCGGAGAGCGGGTTTATGCAATATGGTGGGGGTTAAATGGAAGGTTCAAGAACTGCCTTTGTTCAAGCAGTTCTTCAACGGGGGCAAACACTCACGTGGCGCTCAGCTGGCCAATCTTCAGGCCGCTGTAGTCCTTGCGCTGCTCCTCCTCGAACTCCTTCCACTCCTCCTCCGCGGGCTGCACAACGAAACCAAAAACGGATACGGACGTCATTAAATGCGATCAGGCGATCGTCTCCAGGCGGCAATTTCACCATGGCAGACTCGACTTACCGGGGCGGACTCTGGCACCTTGGGGCCAGTGCTGCTGCTCTCGTTTTCACTGCCCACCACTGCCACGCCGCCAGCGACTGTCACTGGCTCGGGTTTTTTTGGCTTGAGCACTTGCAGCTCGCGCTTGCTGCCGTCCTCCAGGCTCTTCACCAGCTCGTCGGCGGTCACGAACTTGGTCTTGTTCTTGCCCTTCTTCTTGTCCTTTTTCGCGAAGAAGTCGTCCAGCTCGGCCATGGTTGCAATTAAAAAATTAAAATTTGCGACAGGAAATTTAGTGAACAACTCTGCACGCCTCTTTGTGTAGAGGTGGGACCCAAGCCGATGTCTGTGCGATACTATCGATGCTGTTGGAAATCGGTTTCCAGTGTTGGTTCATCAACTGGGCTTTCAACCTTATGTTTTTGTTTCTTCCAGTGGACTTCCAGATTTTAGGTAAAAGTAAGTGCATTTAATTGAGCTTTCACGCATATATTTAATTCTTTCGCGATCGGGTTGTTCTTTTCCAAATGCAGGTGTATATTTTCTAAGCAATCGATAACGTTGGCGGGCTGTTCAAAATCACAGTAACAACGGACTTGATATGAAGATATTAATATTTGCAACAATATTGGCAATATGCATAATTAAGCGTTTGCAAAAATCACAGGTAAGACTAAGCATTGATCACCGACATACATATGTATTTTCGCGATATTGGGCAATGGTATTTGCATAGGAGATTGATAACCACCTAATTAAGTCTAAACAAATGGAAATCACAGCGTCGGTGGCGGTGGCGGTGGCTGCGGATGCACAGCCGGGCCATTGGCCATTGTGTAATGGAAACCAAACTGATCCGCGGCTAATTTTGCATCCATAATGATGTCAATATATCTGAGTTAGAGCCCGAGACAAAGCGGCAAAGCCAATAAACTAGCCCAAATCGCGGAGCTAGTTGTCCCCCAATGCCGTTAAGTGTTCCTGGGACTCGCGTCTTGTTTGGGCCCACCTAAGTGCCCGAGTACTCGGCCCAGTCTCAGCCTCTTGGCCAGACCAGACAGTTCCACCTGGATTGGCCAAGCTAATAGATATTTATGTCTGTACCAACACCTACTCCAGCAACGGGCGTGCAGCCAGTGCTTTTCGCTTCGTTTCGGCTTGGTTTGCCACATCCCAGACTCAGAGCCAGAGCGGCCAGCCCCAGCCCCAGCCCATTCATATTGACAAGCACCTGGCTGGCCGCGTTCAGTCTTCTTTCGAGCGTCGCAGCGTGCACATCGAGTAGATTCCGAATCCGAGTCCCATTCCGGCCACTACCACTATCTCGATACGATTCTATTCAAACTCCGATCCGATCTGAACCGATCCAGTCTCGGCCAGAGTCTCGTACGCGCGAGTGACGTGTTTGATACATTTTAATTGATACGTTTTAATTGAGGAGAACCCCAGACACCGAGGTAATTGAAACACTTGACTGCGCCAAGAATCCGTTTGGTCGTCGGTCGTCATCGCCAGCCTTGCACCCTCTTGCGACCTCTTCTCGACAAGATTCCGTTTACGATTGCCGCATTGTCTTTGGCCGCTTTGGCTCGTTTTTCGGGGCAATTAGCCTGCAATGGCAGGGCAATTCGAGGCATTTACTGCCCAGCGAAGCGTTTAATTGGAGATTACGAAGGCATGCCTCTCTAGATTAAGTTCGTGCCGATTACGGAATCGGGCAGCTGCCCCTCTGAGCCTGCGTCCGAGACACGCTCGTGAACCCGCGGCTGTGATCTGTGGTCTGTGTCAGGGTCGTGACATGACCTGTGCTCAGCTGAATCTCGTATTGGGACACTCTAAATTTTCCGCTCGGCCCTAGCCCTTTGCATATATTTGGGCCGCGGCTCACGGACTTCCGTTGTGTCTTGGCCTCATCTCATTTGTATCAATGCTGCTGATCCAATACAAAGCTATTTGCATATTGAGGGGGGCTTTTTTTATTTGAATTTTTCGAGTCGAGTCGATTCGATTCGAGACTAGAGACTGTGCGACCAAAGGCCAAATGGCCAATGGAATGGAAGAATTGCCAAACATTTAAAATTTGTTCGATTTCATGGTTTAATGTCTCAGCCTCAAGTGGCTTTCTTAATGATCCTCCACGCACACGAGCTCTTCTCCGGCTTACATCACCGGGAGACGCAGACGCAGACGTAGTCATAGCCCTATAAAAGGGGTCAGTGAGTCGGAGGCAGTCAGTCCGTCAGCGAGTCAATCACTCCGCTGCGTCGGCTTTATTAACTGCAGACAGATTGGCGGCTGCACTTTGCATTGGAAATTTTAATGGCCCCCCATCATCGTTTGTCAGTTCTGAGGTCGCAACCGAGTTGCAACAACAAATTCCGAATTGGAAGTATGTAAACAAGAGGAGCTCACCGTCGATAAACACAGTTAGACACAAGCTAATTAAAGATTCGAAAATGTTTCTACTTACATCTGCCATACCGGTTTGGGCTCTAATAAAAATATGACAAAACGGAGGAGGGAACAAATAAGATAAAAAAGAGTCTTGTCGTTTTGAATAGGGTCATATTCATATGCCTTGACGCAACACCAAACAGCCTTAAGAAAACACTTGCCAATTACGGGGAAGGTGATTTTGAAGTTTTTAATTTTTTATTAGAAAAGTACGTATAAATGTGAGTTTATTGAACATTTGGGCTCAACTTAAGCAGGTAATTTTTAAATTATTAAGGTCACCTTTAGAGCGATAAACACTTACTTAGGAACTATAGTTAACAATTATAGCTGAACACTCCGAAACCTATAATAAACTGTAAAAACAGTTTAGATGGTATGTAGTTATTGATCATACTTAATAGTAGCACGTTTTACTCTTCATGCATCTCAATAGCCAGCAGAATTCAATCGTTATTTTTGGATGTTTATCAGCTTTTAGCTTCAGTTACAGTCCGCTACTCCCCCTTCAGCTTTCTCCTCGGCGGCCTTTATATGGATCAAGTTCGTTGCCTAAGTCTTTCGCTTGCAGTCAGCCAAATGAAGCTTCGTTGTCTTAGGTTCAGTTCCCGTGGAGCTGTGTGCTGTGTGATGTGTGTGTTATGCTCATGGCTTCGGGTTTGACAACTTGGCCGACCCGACTCTCAAAATTTGGCTCAATGTGTGTATTCCATTCCGAGGCTTGCATAAGTGCAGGCGATCTGAAGTTGTTTCTGTGGCGCTGCTCTGGCAGTTTTCACACATTCGGCGGACGCGATTTAATTGGCCATAAAGCCGAAACTGAGGCTAAGTAACTAACCCCTAAAGGCAGGCGCCACGTGGTGAAGGAGAACAGCAATTGGCCAAGCCAACCCAAGAGGTTTCCTCAGGCTGGGGCTCGAAGTTCAAGGTGCGGGTGGAGCTGCAGAGTCATGCTTCCTTGCAACTTCCATCTGCGCCAGCTCTGCTCTGATGGAGAAGGTAAACACTCAGGCGTCAGCTTGGCTTTGGATGGAGTTAAAGACGCGGTTAGGCTATGACTGGGCAGGGTGTGAGACCCACTAGGCCGCAGGGTAAATAGACAGATGGTAAACAGATACGTCCGCTCTTGCGTGAAATGCCGTGACATGGCCAAAGTGCAGGGCACAGTAGAGTTTACAGGCCGAGATTGTCGCGCAGGTGGAGATCGAGAAACCGAGAAACAGAGAGATCGGAGCGCGGATGTGGCCAAGTGTAACGCGGCTGCGGCTGCGACTGCAATCCAAGCCAGGCCGCGTCGCATGCAGATTGGGCAACAAATACTTGCAACAATCCGCGACTCGGATCGAAGGGGACGCGGTGCGGTGCGGTGGGGGCGAATAAAAAGCATGCTAGACGGGTTCGATGCAGCTACCCCTGGCCATTGCATAATGCACCAAAGAAATGCGAATCCACAGGCGCAATCGAAAATCCAAATAGAAACCGAAAGTCCAACTGGAAACCAGTTTGCCAGTTGCAGCTTGCTGGTCGCTGCTTGCTGCTTCCAACTCGACTCTGGATGTGGCAAGAGGGGCACGCGTGGCCAGAGCCCGAGCCAGAATTAGCCCCAGTTTTTCCAGCACGACTTGCGCCACTTGCTTGCCAATCACTAGTTTTTCCTTTGACTGGTTTTCGCTTTCCCGGAATGCTTCTTGCGCCACTCCGCTCCAATTGATTCCCACCGCAAGTGTGCTAATTCCCGTACCTTACCCTGCAGGCAAGATGACTGTGGATCTGTCCCCCGTGCAGGAGTACTACAAGGACAAGACGATCTTCATCACTGGAGCGTCCGGGTTCATGGGCAAGGTGCTGCTGGAGAAGCTGCTCTACTCCTGCCACTCGCTCAAGGAGGTGATCATCATCTGCCGCCCCAAGCGCGGAAAGGCCCCAGAGACGCGGCTGGAGGAGATGTTCAAGCTGCCTATCTTCCAGCGCATAAAGGACGAGCGGCCGGAAATGCTCAAGAGAGTTACTATCTACCAGGGCGACGTGACCTTTGACCGTAAGTGCAGCTGAGCCCCCGTTCAACTTACCATCTTACCTTACCTTGCACATGTTTCCAGAGCTGGGTCTAAGCGGGGAGAGCCTGAAGCACGTGACCGAGAACACCAACATCGTGTTTCACATGGCAGCCACCCTAAAGCTCGAGGGAAATTTGCGGTAAGTTTTTATTGTTTTTCCGTGGGTTTTTGCGTTATTACATGGGCAAATAGAGCCCCAGAGCCAAAAGACGCACTGTTCTGGACAGCTGGGAACCCAAGCTGTTGATAACAATCAATTTCTCTCTGATAGTGTTCAAAAAGATTTTTGTCCAAAAATCGAATTTTTTATAAGGGGTTACATCACAAAATTTCGAAATTTTTGGGTCAAAAATAAATCTTTAAAATTTAAATGCCATTCGATTAAGAATCATTTTCCGAGTCCAACAAGGTATAACACTTTATATTTTCACCAAGAAATGGGACTCTTTTGTCCAAAAAAAGGTATTTTTAATGTGTTCTTGTGCTATCATTTTTAAAACTAACAAAATGTCACGTTCTGTTTTACTGATGGTATAGAAATTTTGTGTTTGAGTGAATTATTTTTATTGTTCAGAATGGTACATAGGAAGATTGATTTAATGATATAAAATAATTAAAACTCCGACCCTTTTTTGTATGTGCAGAGATGCCATCGACATGAACCTGCTGGGAACCCGGAGGGCTCTCAACGTGGCCAAGGAGATGAAGCAGCTGGAGGCCTTCATCCACCTGTCCACGGCCTTCTGCAACTGCGACCAGGAGGTGATGTACGAGAAGGTGTACGAGTTCCCGCACAAGCCGGAGGACCTCATGCGCCTGGCCGAGTGGATGGACGTGAAGACCCTGGACGCTATCACGCCCGATCTCCTGAAGCCCCACCCCAACACGTACACCTACTCCAAGCGCCTGGCCGAGCTCCTGGTGCGCGACCACTACGAGTCCATGCCGGTGATCATCGCCCGGCCCAGCATCGGTGAGTGACCTTTTGCCCAAGAGCTCAGAGCTAAGAGCCCCGTCCCAGCTTCCCAGTGTTGCCCCTCTGTGTGGTGCTTGTCGAGTGCTTTGCTTGCGGCTGACTCGATTTATTTGAGTCGTTAATTTCCGTGTCTATGGCTTGCTTGCTTGGGAGGCAGCTGCGGTGCAGTCGACCCGAAATGGAGACTGCAATTGCCAGTTGCCCCCGCTAACTAATCATGCGCTTGTGTCTACGCTGCCCTGGGCCGTTTGCTTGGCTTTTATTTATCTCTCTTTCGGCCACCTGGCGTCTTTGGAGTGTCTCTGCAGAAATGTACGAGACGTCTGAGCTGGCAGTCAATTATACTTTTCTATTACCGATTTTTGGCCAACCTGAAAGGTCGTTATTTATGTTTATAGGAAATAGAGAAACCTGTTCGAGCGTCTGATGCAAATCTGCAAAAACAACACTTTTTAATTAAAGCTTGGGGGTAAATTAATGATGGGGTTTTTGGGGATATTGGTTACTTAACGGCTATATTAAATTATAATGGAAAATTCAAATGACAAGCAGGTTAGTCTCTCCAACATTTAATTACCTCATTTAATTAGTTTAAAGACCCGAGTAGATTGCCCAGCTAGAGGTGGGCCTGTAAATAGGTACTTCCGCTGACAGTTCCCTGCGAACTTCTCTAACGATAGGCTGGCGGATGAGTCGCGGAATCGGGAGGAGAAGTTGGCCAACTGTCTACTTTGTAGCAGGGCAGGGAGGTTCAAGGCGGCGCTGACCCGCTTAGCTAGGCAAACAGCCAATGTATGCAGTCAACATTGGTGGGTTGCGTCCTCGTCCGCTAACGAGCGAGCAAAGGTCCGCGGAGTTCGCGGATTTTAGCAGATGGTGATGAATTGTTATGAATTGAGGGTGTGGCTGGGCTGCTTTGGTGCTAGTTTTAAGCCGCTTCTGCCGCCTCCCGCTAATTTGTTAAGTGTCTTACGCTTTCCGTGTGTTTATGATGTTTAATTGCCACCGGTTCGATCGCTCGCGTGCCCCTCTTTGGGCGGGCTCACCCGCTTGCCACTGCCACTGGGTTCTCCTCCGCTGCCGCGCTTCTTAATACGAACACCGCACATGAACCACAGCAGCAGCAATTCAAATGCGAGCAAACAGCAATAGCTAAACCACCACAACAGCCAAACCACAACCACCACAGTGCTTGAAAAGAAAAAGTCCGATTACATGGCTCGGCACAAAACATTGCTTAAAACAACAAACTACATCAGCCACTGCACACAAACGCCGTCGTCATTGACCAAAAAGTTCAATGAGCATGCAATGAAAACAGAAGAAACAGCTGCTATAAACAGCCAGCCCCCGCTTACCCCCGCTTCATCACCCGATCACCGGATCCCCGGAGCCGCTCCAGGGGATTCCCCGCCAGACTCAACTCTCCTGTCCGCCCAGTGTCGCCGTCGGCGTACGAGCCCGTTCCGGGATGGGTGGACAACCTAAACGGACCCACGGGCCTGATGGTGGGTGCTGGTAAGGGGGTAATCCGCTCCATGCTGATCGACACGCGCCACCTGTCCGAGGTGATCCCGGTGGACTACGCCATCAACGGGCTGTGCGTGATCCCCTACCAGTTTGTGAACCTTAAAGAGAAGCCCGTAGAGGTGCCGGTGTACAACATCACGTGCGCCGACCACCGCAAGATGCAGTGGGGCGAGGTGATCGAGATGAGCAAGGAGATCGGCTACCGGTACCCCATGGAAGCGGGCCTCTGGTACCCGGACGGGTGCATCACCACCAACAAGGTGCACCACAACATCAACGTGCTTCTCTTCCACTGGCTGCCCGCCTACTTCATCGACTTTGTGCTGCTGCTGCTCGGCCAGAAGCGATTGTAAGTTGCGGCTACTGGGGCTCGTGGTTCTGGTCCTGATCCTGACCGTTTCTCCTCCACCCCCGCCTAGCATGATCCGCGTCCAGAACCGCATCTCTGTGGGCCTCGAGGTGCTGCAGTTCTTCACGATGCGCGCCTGGTTCTTTAAGTCGGACGCCTACTCCTCGCTCTGGGACATCCTGAACGAGGCGGACAGGAAAAAGTAGGTAGTGCAAGAGTAGACTAGCTGACCTGAATTAACCCGATCCGATCCGATCCCATCAAAGCTTCAATATGGACATGGACCCCGAGGAGACCGTCCCGATGTACATCGAGTCGTGTGTCCAGGGAGGGCGGCAGTACCTGATGAAGGAGTCGCCCGACAGCCTGCCGCGTGCACGGCTCCAGCTAAAGCTGTAAGCGAGCCCGCCCCCAGACCCCCAGATCAGATCCCCGATCTCTGAGCACTCCACTCCCGTTCCTTTCATTTGCAGCATGTACATCTTGGACCGCGTGTGCAAGACGCTCATCGTGGGGTCGCTGGGCTACTGGACCTACGGTCTGGTGGCACGTCTCCTGGGCGTCTGAGGTGCCGACCCGGATTCGGACCCTCCCAATTCATTTGCGCGCATTTTCAATCAATCTCCGCTTAGGTTCGCTTTGGGGCACAACTTCGGGGCTCTCGACGAGGCCTCGGACCTGGTTTTCATTTCTACTTTAAGTGATTATCTATGTTTCATGTGAAAATAAAAAATCAAACCACATGCGGTGCGATGTGTCTGTGTACTGAGCTTATGTGTCTGTGCTTCAAGTGTCCAAGTGTTGTTCCAGTGCAGAGGACCATCCGCTCCCGAGTCAACACGAACAACACAAACAGAACCACACGATACAAGATACACGATATTTCCTACCCAAACTATTTTAAACTCGCACACTCATCCACGGCTAAGACCTAATCCCAACCATACTCACACCCCACACACATTGATACACATTAACACACTTAATTCGGTGACCATCATCCGGGCTCGTGGTATGTAGACTGGTATCGACGGGAGTATTGATCGCCATTCATACTATACCACTCCATCCTCTCCCTCCAGTCTCCCCAGCCGCCTACGAGCCGCTGCCCGGATGGGTGGACAACCTGAACGGACCCACTGGCCTGATGATCGGATGCGGAAAGGGCGTGATCCGGTCCGTGCTGGTGAACCAGAAGAACAAGGCCGAGGTGATCCCTGTGGACTACGCCATCAACGGGCTGATCGTCATTCCCTACGAGTTCAACAAGCAGGCAAAGCGACCCGCCAACGTCCCCGTCTACAACATCACGAATGCGGACCACAGGAAGATGCCCATGGGCACGGTGGTGGAGATGAGTAAGCGCATCAACAAGCAGATCCCCTTCAACGCCGGCCTCTGGTACCCAGACCCCTGTGTCACCACCAACCACTACTACCACAACTTCAACGTGGCCCTGTTCCACTGGCTGCCCGCCTACTTCCTGGACTTCCTGATGCTGATCCTCGGCCAGAAAAGATTGTAAGTAGACCACAGATTACTCAGCTTGAAAGCGGAGTAAATCCTAATCCTATTTTCTTCAGCATGCTGAGGGTGCAGGAGAAGATCTCCACCGGTCTAGGCGTCCTACAGTTTTTCACTCTCAATGCCTGGTGTTTCCGCTCCGACAACTATGGCTCGCTGTGGAACAAGCTCAACGAGGAGGACAAGGCTATGTGAGTGCTCTTGAGTTTAGCCAAGGTGTTCAGGACTAATGAACCTTGCAAATTCCTCTTAGCTTCAACATGAACATGGATCCCAAGGAGACCGAGGAAGAATACATGATTGAGTGTGCCAGAGGAGCCCGCAAGTTTATACTCAAAGAGAAGGAAGAGGATATTCCCAAGGCGCGAGTGCATATGAAGATGTGAGTGGGCTAATGGAACCCTTTTCAAAACCCAGCTAACTTGATCCACTCTTTTCTTCCAGCCAATGGGTCGTGGATGTCGTGTGCAAGACACTCATCGTGGGACTGTTCTTCTACTACCTGCTCAAGTGGACGGGGGTGCTGGCTTTATTCTGAGTCCGGATGCCGATGGCATCGCATTGGTTTTGTGGCCTGACCACAGGCATTTATTTAGTCAATTAGCTTATTTTAGTTACGCATATTCGAGGTTTTGATTCCAAATAAATATGATCCTAGGTTGTTGAATATACACTTATCGGCATGATCACGTTGTTTTTCTCCAAAATCCACTCGAAAAGCTCCAGTTTGAGGGCTCACTTGACCTGTTTTTTGTTCTCCCAGTAACCCCAGCCGCCTACGAGCCCCTGCCCGGATGGGTGGACAACATGAACGGGCCTACGGGAGTCCTGATTGGAGCCGGCAAGGGAGTCATCCGGTCCATGATCTGCAATGGAGAACTTAAGTCCGAAGTCATACCCGTGGACATTGCCATAAACGGCTTGATTCTGCTACCCTACCACAACAGTCTCGCGGAGAATAGGTAAATCTTGATGGGCATCATCCATGTTAATATGATGATTACCGTTCGTGGCAGACCTCTCCAGATACCAGTCTACAACCTGACCGTGGACGACGCCAAGAAACGCACATGGAAATGGATAATGGACGTGGGCCGCGACTTGGGAATAAAGTACCCTTTCGAAGTTGGACTCTGGTATCCCGATGGCAACATGACTTCCAGCAAACTCTACCACACCATCTGCACCATCCTGTTCATGTGGCTGCCAGCCTACCTTATCGATTTCTTGCTCCTGATCTTTGGACAGCGTCGTTTGTATGACTCTTATGTGAAGCCGTCATGAGTTCTGTTGATAGTCTTATTGTCCTCTTCAATGTTATTTCAGCATGATACGGGTTCAAACGAAAGTCGCTGTGGGTCTGGAGGTGCTGCAGTTCTTTACAACTCGTAACTGGGACTTTAAGTCTTCTCACTTTGATCAGATTTACAAGAAACTAGGAACTTTGGATCGAAGGATGTAAGCTGCGGTCAGGCAACTATGTAATAGTACACTAAGACAATTTTACTCTGGATAGATTCAAGATCAACACCAACGATGTCGACGACTATGAGTACATGAAGGTCAGCATTTTGGGTGGACGTCAGTATGTGATGAAGGAACCTTTGACCTCGTTGCCCAAATCCCGCATACAATTGAGATTGTAAGAATTTTTAGACTGTATTTTATGTTTTTTACCAAACCTCAATTTCAGCATGTACGTCCTGGACCGCATTTGCAAAACTGTCATCATATCTGGTCTGCTGTACTGGGCTTCCCAAAAGCTGGGTATATTAGCATTGGTCAGGAACGGATTTTTGGCCAGAAAATGACCCCGGATAAACAACAATATAATGTATTTTAGTTCTCAATTTTTCATACATTCGCATTCAAGTTATAAATCAGGTCAAATATATCCAGGTGTTTTCTATACTTTTGTATTGATTTGGACCTGTTTTTGTAAGTCTTGTTATTCAAAGCATTTACAGTTAAAAACGATTTTTTACTCAGTAATTTTGGGTGCTAAAAACGATATATGTTGTTATTAACGTTCATTTGTAGTTGTTGCGCACCAAATTTTAAAAGTTTCCACAGGCAAAATCGTCAATTGCTTGATTTGTAACACCAGGCGAGCAGAAAGTTTAGCAAGTGACAAACGATTAGCTGGTGGCTTTGTGTAAAAGCTCCTTATTTTTAATAATGGCTGCCTTTTACTGGAATCAACCAATAGGAAGCCTGATCGCTGGAAAGGATCCGTTATTTCAATACTTATCTGAAGGGGCGTAGGTAGGGCGGGTGGGGGTTTGGGGGCTTCATAGCCCCAAAATGGTGTTTTTGACCCCCCTTAACAAAAATTTGCATACGCCCGTTCAAGCGGCGAAAATAACAGTAAGCAACCTACTAAATATTTCTGTTCGCCTGGTGCATTCATTGCTAAAATTGAATTTTTACTCTGAAATGTTGGATGCCGTTCACGATATTTGTTGTTGTTGCACATCAAATTATAAATATTTTTGCATGCAAAATCGTCAATTGCTTGATTTGAAACACCAGGCGAACAGAAATTTTAGCAAGTGTCTAACGATTAGCTGGTGGCTTTGTTTAAAAGCTCCTTTGAGCTTTTCCTTTTTAATAATGGCTGCCTGTCCTTGGAACTGACCAATAGGAAGCCTGATCGCTGGAAAGGATCCGTTATTTCAATACTTCAGCTTCAGGGGCGTAAGCAGTGTGAGTGGGGGTTTGGGGGCTTTTAAGCCCCAATACTGTGTTTTTTAACCCCCTTAATGAAATTTTGCATACGCCCCTGTAAGCGCCAAAAATAACAGTGAGCCACCTACTAGAGGTTTCTGTTCGCCTGGTGCATTCATAGCGAAAACTGAGTTTTTACTCTGAAATGTTGGATGCCGTTCACGATATTTGTTGTTGTAAATGATCATTTGTTGTTGTTGCACATCAAATTATAAATATTTTTGCATGCAAAATCGTCAATTGCTTGATTTGAAACACCAGGCGAACAGAAATTTTAGCAAGTGTCAAACGATAAGCTGGTGGTTTTGTATAAAAGCTCCTTTGGGCGGCCATTTTGAATCATTTTTAATATTGTCTTCCTTTTCTTGGAATTGACCAATAGGAAGCATGATCACTGGAAAGGATCCGTTATTTCAATACTTACTTTTAGGGGCGTAGGTAGGGCGGGCGGGGGTTTGGGGGCTTCATAGCCCCAAAATGGTGTTTTTGACCCCCCTTAACAAAAATTTGCATACGCCCGCTCAAGCTGCGAAAATAACAGTAAGCAACCTACTAAATATTTCTGTTCGCCTGGTGCATTTATAGCTTAAATTGAATTTTACTCTGAAATGTTGGATGTTGTGAACGAAATTTTTTGTTGTTGCATACTTTTATGGGCTTGCATTCCGATTTAAAAAACAAATTTAATAACATCTTTTAACTTAAATCAACAGTCAAATAATTTCACTTTACAAAGTTTGTATGGGCTTAGGACATTAATTTCCGTTTGGCCGTTATCCAGTGGACAAGAGGTTGATTTTCGTGCAATTAGGCACCCTGGATGGCCGTTTCGAAATCCTTTTTACAAGAAGCATTTCCTAGGATGAAACTTTGTAAGCAACGTGCGTATATATGTATAGTCTCATTATTAGTATGCATACAATATATGTGGCTGCTTATTACGATTTGAAACATAAAGTTCACGTTCTTTATAAGACCTTCGGCGAGCGGATCCTGCAAAAGTAAAAATGCATTATTTTTTTATCCTGTTGATAATATTTGTCGGCTCACCACAATACCCTTGACGTTGGCTTAGTGTCGGCAACAGCATACGACCGCTCCTCTGACCATCCCTCTCCATTTCACATATTTGCAGTTCCACACATAGCAAGTCCTCCTAATCGGCCAAGGTAAACAAGTGCTCCTAAAAATGCCAAAAATAATCTGTAAAGATGTGATATCTTGATGGGAAAATAGCGGTAAAAATCGTGGTTTAAAAATATCAGTTATCTAAGTATTCTTATAAACCTATCGATCTCCTCACGAAGAAGTATCGATACTAAAAAGCTCTGTTAAGTTAACAGGCAGGCGAACTGTTAGGTTTCTGTAAATTTCAAGAGCCCGCCACTTTAAAAATAATTTCAGATCCGATCAGTCGCTGACTGAAAATTCACGAATAAGGTAATGATCGCGGTGTTGTCTTAAACGTGTGTTGTTGCGAAAGTACTATACTTTGATAATAAGTACTTCAAAGAATGGTTTTGTGGAAACCCCAATAATGCTTAACAAGCTAACCAATGAATCACCGTCATTCATTATGTAAATCAGTTCGATGCTGTGACAAAACCCGCGCTTAAGATGATGACTCGCGGAGAAATTAAAATGTGTTATTAGTTACTGTCAATGAATCATGTGTAATGCAGATAAAAAGGAATGAGTAAAACCGCAGTTGCAAAGATCAGCTCGCCCCCGGCCCACACAACAAAAACAGCAGCGGTGAAAACAAGTTTTAAAACATTTAACGACGAACCAAGGTTAAAAAACTGCAGAAAACGGCGCCCACGGCGTATGCGCAAAAAATATAATAAAAAACTGCTTTGTTTTAATGACGTCGAGAACAGCTAATAAATTGATTGAGTTGCATTTGATAAATGATTAATTTCGAGTTTATGCGCGACCTGTGACATCATCGGCGTTTTGAAAAACGATTTTCTAATGCCTGGTGGGCAGATCACGAACTGGTGATCCGTGCCCTAAAAGGCATCGCCTGCGGAGGCCAGTTCTGGTTCTGTGGAGTGTTCAAGTTTAAACTGAGAAGGCACTCCAAAAAGCAGCGTAAACGGAAAATGTTCTTGCTGACCAGGCGTGTTCTGAAAATGTCGTGTATAACGTAAATTGAGCCCCATGTTTACTTAACTGGGTTGGGGACAGTCCAGACCCATCCGAGCACTGTCATTTGCATGGAATTAAGGCGTCCAGTGTTTCCGTCCTACAAACATCTGAATTTGCATTTTTACTGGCAATTACAATTGAGTAATCCATCGATTAGGCGATATGCGGCGTGTTAGGTCCCCTCTTAGGAACATAGGAACCCGCTCCTCAGTCTGTTCACGAATGCATATACCGTGCGGCTGGATTCATTCGCTCGCCGATTTGACTCCGCCCATCCAGTTTTGTCTGTTCGTTTTCTACTTTTCGTGGCGCACAAAGGCGTAGTTCCAGAGGGGTCCAAATGGGTATATTGTTTATACCGATTGATAAATAGTAAATTCTTTTATTGGAGAATCTCCTCACTCAGCCATACCAATTAATTTTGGTTCATTTTTCCGGGCTGATCTCAGATGTGTATGCGCCACACTCACTCTGTCCGAGTGTGTTTAATTAAATTATTTGAAATTACTGAGTCGTGCGGAGCTCTGACTGCCTGCCTCCCCACTCTGGACACCCCTCAAATCTTTTGTTGTGTACATGATGTAGGCCAGTCAATTGTTTATGAAGTGCACAGTGGGTATATAGAGCACACATCTCTACACTACCGGGGTATCCACTTTAGTTGGGCTTTTGTCCATGTGTCTGTGGGCTGTTCGTTAAACATTTTTCTTGTACACATCTAAATTCTGCTGCTGTTGTTTTTTCGCGGATGCTTCACAAACTCACTTCACCATGAAGTCAGCCCCGTCCACGTCTTTACCCACATCCACATCCACATCCACAGCCCCATCTCCGCACGCATCCATCTTAATTATGACGTTTTTATGATGACAATTTCGGGCTGAGCTCGGCCAAAGTTGTGTACCCACAAAAACTTTACTTACGGACGCGGGGACTGGCCCCGATCACGATCGCAGTTTTTTAGCCACTCCTAAGCATTTTTTTGGAACTTGAATCTCTGGCTATTTCCCTTTGTTTTTCCAGCCTTCAGTTGAAGTGTAAACACTGCCGAGCGAACGTCTGTTTTTCATTAAGTGCAGAAAGCGCACTAAATAAAGTAAACAAATTCTTTAGTTTGCCAATAAACAGACTTTATGGACAAGTGAATTAGTTTATTATTATCTTACCAGCCTTCTCATATTGGGGCGAACATCTCTGGGTCACGAAATGTTGGCAGCCCATTGGATTTGGTATTCACATATTTCGTCTTCTGATCGGTTTACTTGGAATCCTGTGCTGAGAAATTATCTGCAAGTAAACCTAAAAATAGATTTCTTGGTGTCGCAAATCCCCCTTCTGCACAGCACATTTCCAGACTTTAACATTTATCAATATCCCCTTTCTTTCTCGACTGCGAGTTGTTTACGTGTTGCTCGTTGGGATTGGGTTGGGGCGTTGTCGGGGCTGATTTCTGTTCCACTGACAGGGAGCCGAGGAACACGAGAAAGGAAATAATCTCTGCACATTTTCGCACTTACTTGGGGCGCCGAGTTTAAGCGATATACTCGAACATTTCCTTTCTCTGAGATTCCACGGAGATCTTGTGCGTGTTGCAGCTGAGAGTTGTGCAAAATTTCCGTTAAATACAATTATTTGTTGGCTTTTTGCTTTTCCTGCGCAAACCTGATCGACGGGTTTTCTTTTGGCAGTCTCTTGGTGCATTCCAGACGCCGGATGCTGGGAAGAATTTGGCTTCTCGGTCCGCTCACTTTGGAAAACGTTTTCTGCTTATTATTACGCCATTCTCGACAGTTGACAAGTCAACTAAGACTTTGGGGCTGAGCAGCGTAAACAATAAAGCTGTTTGTCAATTGCTTTTACAAATAGTCTAGTGGCCAAATACACAGCCCAGACAGAGAGGCCAAACAGTGGGCCAATTAAGGAAGGTGATTGTGCGGTTCTGTTTATCTTATCAGCGCGAACTTCCCACCGCGGGGGGTCATTTACAATACCCAATTTGTTTGCATAGTCAAAATACATTGGCTAAAGAGCCCCCACCAACGGATGAGTATACGTTTCCTGATTACCAATTCTTCGGCGTTTGATAAATAATCAGCAGTGGCGTATTCAAATTAGCCAAGTTTCGAGTGTGATTAGCCGATTTCTCACACATTTCAAATATCAAAGCAGTGAGCGCAGAGTGGAGAACGACGGAGACGGAAGATCGGAGAATCCCACAGAAGAAGCCGCCTTGAAATTTACGCAAGAGCCGCCTATAAATCTTGCGATTTCAGCACTCCCCCAGGGCTCCACTGAAACCCACTGAAGCCCCATCCACATCCAGAAGAGTTATCAAAGCGTAAAGCGCAACAAATTGATTGCTAATTGATACTGATGTGTCGATTATTTTATGATTATTCTTTACGATCGTTAGAATTTGATACCCGGACCAAACCTGATTCAAATTTGTGGATCACTCCGACGACTGCCACCGCCACCGCCACTGCCACTCCCCGGGCTCAAGTACTTCCCCTTCCGCCGCCGACCTTGTCTTGTCTTCGCTCGGATTGTTATATTTTAATAACTACACGGGGGAGCAAATTAAGACCGAAGTCCGTACCACAGAAACCACTTAAGACGCTTTCTTTAATTGCCCCCAAAACGGAGATTTTGCCGTCGAGAAACCTGTAGGGCAGCTTTCGGCTCTGGCTTCAATCCAGCTCCATCCACAGCTGCTGGCCAGGCCCACTCCACTCCATGTGAAAATCAACGTAGCATGAAGCGTTGTCAAATTCCGTTTTACTCCCGATCCATTGTCTCAGCTGCCCAAGGTTTCGCAGACTGCCCAAAAAGTTAGCTGGGGTCAGAAGTTGAGTGAGCAATGCGGGTTCTTGCATCACTCACTGATGAACTGACGAGTAACAGTCATCCATCGCGTGGGGGTAATTAACTAAGATCGGACCCACGCTAATCCGCCCCGTGACTGCTCACTCTTTGCAGACCACACAAATGGACTTTAACAACTGCGGCTTCATCGATCCGCAGGCCCAGCTGAGCTCCGCTTTGGCCAAGCGGGACATCCGGCAGTTCGTCGCCGCTCTGGACAGCGGAGCCCAGGCCGATCTGCAGGACGATAGACACACGAGCATCTATGAGAAGGCTTTATCCACACCGGGGTGCAGGGACTTCATAGAGGCCTGCATCGCCCACGGCAGCAAGGTCAACTATGTGAGTAGAGCACTTGGAACCTGAAATCGAGGCCTAGCTAACTTGCCTTTTCCTCCACAGATAAACCAGAAGCTGAACAAGGCCGCAGTCAGCTATGCCGCCGACTCCAGGGATCCCGGAAACCTGACTGCGCTCCTGCAGTATCGCCCGGGAGCAAGGGTCCAGGTGGACAGGAAGTACGGACAACTCACTCCCCTCAACTCGCTGGCCAAGAACCTGACAGAGGAAAACGCCCAGGATGTGCGAGCCTGCATGCAGCTGCTGCTGGATTACGGGGCCTCGCCGAACATAGTTGACCAGAGCGACTTCACCCCACTGCACCATGTGCTGCGAAAGAACAAGGTCAAGGCGGCAAAGCAGGAGTTGGTGCAGCTGTTTCTGGCCCAGCCGGAGCTCGACATCGACAGCTACCGCAACGGAGAGGTGCGTCAGCTGCTGCAGTCCCAATTCCCGGAGATCACATTGCCGGAGCACCGCGAGAGCGGCCCAGAGATCGACTGCCAGACCCTGCGGAGGACTCTGAGGGACGGAGACGAGGGCCTGTTTGAGCAGCAGTTCTCAGAGTACCTGCAGAACCAGAAGGGCCTGGCGGATAACCAGCGAAACGCCCACCAGGAGGAGTACCTTAGCCTGCTGCAGGAGAGCATCAAGGGGGGCAAGCAGAAAGCTTTTGAGGCCATCCTGGCTACTGGCATCGACATCAACTCCAAGCCAGGAAAGACCAACGAGGCTAATCCCATCGAGCTAGCCGTGATCTGGGGTAACTGGCAGGCGCTGGAGCGACTGCTGCAGGAGCCTCACCTGCGTCTGAGTCCCGACTCCAAGCTACTGAACGCGGTGATCGGTCGACTGGAGGAACCGCCCTACGACGGCTTCAACCACCAGCGGTGCTTCGAGCTGCTCCTGGCCAGCGATCGCGTGGACATTAACGAGGCTGACACTGGACGCCAGGTGCCCCTTTCCTATGCTGTGAAGTACCGCAGCACGCGGGCCATGCAGGATCTCCTGCGACACGGGGCCTACATTGGAGCCAAGAGCGCGTTTGGAACCCTGCCCATCAAGGACATGCCGCCAGAGGTTCTTGAGGAGCACTTCGACTCCTGCATCACCACTAACGGAGAGAAGCCCGGCGAACGAGGCTTTGAGATCATCATCAACTACAAGAACCTGATGCGCCAGGAGAAGGATTCCGGAGCCCAGGTGGGCAGACCGCCCTCGTCTTCCGTCCAGCTGCACGACGAGATGGCCCCTATCGCCCACATCGCCGAGTCCAAGGAGCTGCGCCACCTGCTGCAGCACCCGCTGATATCGAGCTTCCTATTCCTCAAGTGGCACCGCCTGTCCGTGATCTTCTACCTGAACTTCCTGCTCTACTCGCTTTTCACCGCCTCCATCATAGCCCACACGCTCCTGAAGTTCCACGAGAGCGAGCACACGGCCCTCACCGCCCTTTGTGGACTCTTCTCCTGGCTGGGAATAGGTTACCTCATCGTCCGAGAGGCCATCCAGTGGGTGATGTCTCCGGTTTTGTACTTCCGCTCCATCACGAACCTCATGGAGGTGGCCCTCATAATACTGTCAATACTTACCTGCATCGAGTCCAACTACGACAAGGAGACGCAGCGGGTCCTGGCCGTCTTTACAATCCTCTTGGTCTCCATGGAGTTCTGCCTGCTGGTGGGCTCCCTGCCAGTGCTCTCTATTTCGACGCACATGCTCATGCTGCGCGCAGTCTCGAGCAGCTTCGTGAAGAGCTTTGCCCTCTACTCGATCTTCGTGCTGACCTTCAGTCTGTGCTTCTACATCCTCTTCGGCAAGCCGGTGGAGGATCTAACTGCCACTCCTGATCCTGCAAAACCTGCAAAAGAGGGAGAGGGCGACGGGGACTTTAACACCTTTACCAAGCCCATAGAGGCGCTGATCAAGACGATCGTGATGTTGACGGGGGAGTTCGACGCCGGGGACATTAAGTTCACTAGCATTTACACTTACCTGATCTTCCTGCTCTTCGTCTTCTTCATGACTATCGTGCTGTTCAACCTGCTAAACGGTCTGGCCGTGAGCGACACCCAGGTAAGTCCATTTAAATTCCACTTGTGTGATCTGCAGCTCATCCCTTCTCCAATTTTTTCTAGGTTATCAAGGCGCAGGCAGAACTGAACGGAGCCATCTGCCGCACCAATCTCTTAAGTCGGTACGAACAAGTGCTGACTGGCCACGGACGCGCTGGCTTCATGATGGGCAATCACCTCTTAAGGAGCATCTGCCAGCGGCTGATGAACATCTACCCCAACTACCTGAGCCTGCGGCAGATATCCGTGCTGCCCAACGACGGCAACAAGGTGCTCATCCCCATGAGCGATCCGTTCGAGATGAAGACCCTGAAGGGCAGCTTTCACCAGCTGCCCACGAGCGCGGGATTGCCCCAGAAGAAGCTGCTGGACCCGCCGCTAAAGCTGCTGCCCTGCTGCTGCTGCTGCTCCGTGCTCACCGGAAAGTGCTCCCAGATCGACGGCCGAACGGTGAAGCTGGCCCTGGCGGTGATTGACCAGAAGAACAGTGCGGAGCAAAGGCGCAAGCAGGAGCAAATCAACGACAGCCGGCTTAAGCTGATCGAACACAAGCTGGAACTGAACCATCACAAGCTGGAGCAGTTGATTCAGTTGCTCCAGGAGCGCAACTGAGTACCACCTGTAGCTATAGTATTTATGCATTAGACTTATCAACTTTTGAGATCGCTTTGCATTTAAGTTGCCTTTTAAAGAGCCGAGTTAGTCGGAAATTGTTTTTATTAACATACGAATAATGAAATTGAACAAAACCCTTAATAATTGTCAGTAAGTAAGTAGTATATAATGGTTATATAGACAGTAAATATTGTATAAACGAATATCTTTACTGTACCATTTGTACCCGAGTAAATATTTAATTTCAAATGTTAGATTTACGCTTGTTAGAGTTTTCATTTAGTTATCCCTTTACTTGGTTTTCGTTTTCTTTTGTTTTGATTTGATATGATTCGGTTCAAAATGTGTGTTAGCCACATATTATGGTTAATGGATTCTTAATCTTTAGTTACTGCTTCTTCCTCGTCTATCATAAATCTTTTACTTAAGTCAGACCTGAACTGAGCGGAGCGGACCAAATCGAATTTCACGGACCTAAAGGGCTAACGAGGCAATCAATGGCAATGGAAATCCATGTGGAAATTTATGCAGACAATGCGGCAATAATTTGTTAACAATTTTCTGCCTAATTATTGTTTCAAATGATTTCCGTTGGCAACGGAAAAAAGCTACGGGCCACAATTCAGATTTGATCCGTTGGAGCGTGTATGGAGCGAGTGGAGCGCAGACAATGATTAAGCTAAGCTAGAATACGAATTATTTGTAAGCTTTAGTTTACTTGACTTGATTACGCGTTTGCTGCTGCTGTTACTGTTACAGGACTAGGTCTAGGACTAGGACTAGGACCTTAAAAGCGGCAAATCAAAATAATTGACTTAGTTCTCGGAGCAAGTTCGACAATCCTACTGCTTCTGGTTCATGTTCACTTTCTGCTTAGCTCCTGCTTTAGCTTCAAATGGTATTATTCGTCTTCTATTGCTGTTTGTAGCGTGGCCGACCCGATGAAACGTTAACTCCTATCGTTCGTATATACTTTAATCTCAACAATAAATATGTATATATAAATAAAATCGTGTATTCTGTAAGGCATGCCTAATCAAACCAGCCGTATTGCTAACTATAGGTTTATATGTATATATATTTACTTTATGTGTTCCTGCATCCGCCTATCCACCTTTCCCTATCCCTATCCCGGGGCTCATCCTAATGTCCTGCCTGCAGTGCCGTGAGCTTTAAATGCATAGGACTCGGTTCTGTTCTCTTCCGTTTCGGATCCACTTGGTTCGTTTTGCTATTGGCTTGACTTGACTGGGAGCAAAGCTTCATCTACTGCGATTACGAGTACGATTCGATAATATCTAAGAGCTAAATTTGTCGTTTTACCCCGGTTTCTGTGTGACTGGCCTGCTGTTAATTTGAGTTTTGGTTTCTGTAACGATTACGCCTCGAATTCGCGTCTATATAATTGAATATGCCTCATTCATTTTATTGTCGTTATACTCTATGACTAAATTAAACATCCCACATCATTGCATCGCTCCGACTAGTCTCGCCTCGCCCTCTAATCGTAATATCTTTTTAATCGATTTTTGTTGAAGATAACTAAAATTAAAGCTTCTCTCTTTTTTTGAATTTTTTGTGTTTTTTTTTTTTGTTTTGGGTTCTTTTTTGTGGTTGGATGAGGTTCTATTGCTATTTCGTTATCATTATCATAATCGTTTTTCGTTTATGTACAATCGAATACGAGTACGTACCAACATTAAATATCACTTAATTGACGAGTGTTTGGTTTCTGTCTGTTGTTGGTTTTGTTTTCTTTGTTAACAATTCTAATTAAAAATTATGACCTTATTTGTTTTATTTTCTGTGTAAAAATTGCAGTTAAAATCACAATTAAGTTGTTGTGTGTACGTTCATTTGGTTGTTTGTTCCTGGAGAAAACGATTTAGTTGGTACCATAGAATTTCAATTTGCTTTCAATCGCTGTCTGATTGTCTGTTGTTAAGTTATGAAAGTAGAGTAAGAGTAGCGTAGACTCGAGTTGAGTTGAGTTGAGTGGAGTAGAGTGCCTTGGATGGCGCGGGTGTGCATAAGTAATTCGGTATTTGTTCCTATTCTCCCGTTTGGAGTATATAATATTCACTTCTCAACTCCTGTTCCTGTTCGATGTGTAAACTTAATGCGATCACAATGGAGACTTAAGAGAGAGAACAACACTTAAAAAGTAACAAAACAAGGCGAGTTTCTTGGAAACTTGGCCCGACCTAACCATTATCAAAGTCGTACAAAGAAGTCGAGTGTAAATTGTAAATCATTTGTTAAAATATAGTTATTGTGGAAGCTTGTTGGTTGTTCTTTGTATAGGAGACCACACATGTTGCACCTTGCTTTTGATTTGCTTGTATTAGCTATGTATACTTAATCGGAAATAAGCTAAACTAAAATGTTACACAATTATAAAAGATTTTCTCGCTGGTACTTAGGTAGGACTGCTGATTGATTTCGGGTTTCTTGGATTGGATTGGTTTGATAACGATTTCGATTCTAGTGCAGAGTAGATCCACAGAGTAGTGGCTGAATCCCGACTGGGATTCTGTTCGATTTAAATATGTGAGTGTGTTAAGTACAAAATCTCTATACATGGTTTTTGGCTTAGTTCTTAAGGTTGGACAAAGAAGAGGAAAGGAGGAGGGGATCGGGGAGGGGCCATAAGATATGTACAATACAATATAATAATAATCAAATCTAATAATACTTCGCTTTTGTACTTCGAACAATCGGTAATGGATAATATTCGCTATCGTAATCGTCTTGGTAACCGGCAAATTTATGCGCTATCGTAACGAAAAACCTTTTTAAATATTTCAATAAATTGTCTCTAACTAATGTCATATGTCTGTACTATAGTATTAGCTCGTTAGTTTAAAATACTTCCTTTGGCATATGTACAAAATGTATTTAGATACTATTTACATATACCGTCGTATATGCAGGTCGATATTTGAGAAAACAAACACTAAAGTTATGAGCCTAGGTCTAACCGCGGTAGTTAGTTGCACATGTAATGTATGCATGTAATGATAATCTCTATGTATTGTATAGTTCAAAACAACCTTCGAAAATGTTCAAGAAAGTCGGCCCACGGCAGGCAGAATATCATTATCATTCTGTCCTTTGTGGGCCAACCGATCTGACTACGACTAAATCGGGCAGTAAACTACCGACGAATCTCCTCTTCTTCAATTCTGATTGTGACAATAACCATGATGATGGCGATTCGGCTTTTTTGATTTGATTCGAGTACTACAACGGTTTAATGCACGTGTTTGTTAACATAGTTAATATTGATTTCCTCCTTAGATTGATACTGTATGTATAAATTTGGATAGCTCCGTATCTGTATATGTGTATATATGTATATCGTATAAAGCGACTAGTATATAATTATATAGGTAATCGACTATGATAACAAAGAGGCGTGCCCCATGCCTAAGCCTATTCCTACATCCCTAAACCTAAAAAACTACGAGTTCTGACACAAATGCACACAGGAATCGGCATCGAATACGCACTCAGACTGGAGGTTGTCAACTTGGACGCCGCGTCGAAGGAGCGGCTGCCGAAGCTGTCGACGACGACGAAGACGAGCTGCTCCCGACGCTGCTGGTGCTGCTGTTTTGGCTGCCACTGCTGGAACGTTGCTCCGAATCCCGCTGCGGAATGTTGACCGAAGGTCATCTCTGTCTGTCTGTCTGAGGAAGTGCCTCGTCCTCTGCTCCGGTAGCAGCTTCCGTCTGCTCTTCCGCGTCCTGCTGATCGTCTGAGGACTTGTCGGGATTGTAGTCGTAGAACACCTGCGAGGTGTCGCCCTGCACATTCACATCGATGGGCGCATCCACATCCTCGCGGGCCATTGCAGCGCTGAAGTCGCCTCTTGGTGGATCCTTGGGGCTGTCCACCATGATTTGCACAGTGGGCATTGAGCATGTGTCCATGCTGCTTTCAATGGAGCCCGTGCTGATGCGTATCTGGGGCGGAGCCTGCTTGGCTAGCCTCTCCAGCCCATTACCATTCCCGTTTCCGGGCGAGGAGGGGCTGCTTTCATCCTCCTCCTTGTACTCCTCGCTCTCGCGGTGCACTAGAACGTGAACTAGGGTGGCGTTGTCCGGCCGCAGGCTCAAGGAGTGCGGGTGTGTCTGCTGGTCGGGAGAGGGCCTAGTGACGATCACCTCGGGGGCTGGGGCCTCGGCTGGAAGGGGCAAAAGAGGGACTTTAGTGAGCTGTTCGACCAGAAATACCAGGTACAATTACACATACAGACAAAAGCGTTCTTGTTAACTCTTAAAGCGCTTTGTGCTGACAAACCTCTTTCTAGGGGCGGTTTCTTGCGAATGAAACTAGAGGCGCGCTTACGTGAGGGAGCCGACCCACCCCCCACCGCCTGTTGTCGCTCGCTGTCGGGGGCGGAGATGGAGGTGGCTCCCGGGCCACACCCAGTGGCTGTTGCTGAAACGGAGGCGGTGGTGGAGGAGGCCGTGCCAGAGGTGGAGGCTGAGGTGGTGTTGGTCGTGTTGTTCATAGCAGCTGTTGTGGGTGAAATGCACGAATTAGTGTCGAACAATCGTGGAGCACAACGCACAAGTACGAAGGTTGTGTGGACAGACAGGTAGGTCAGATAGAATTGATAAATAGATAGGTAGATAGAGAGATCGAAGCGAGTAACAGTTGATGAGTCAAGAACATAAGCTTATAACTAGATTGGTTCGATGGAATGCGTCTCAATGGAGGTAAGCCACAAACATGAGAGGTGGATGCTGAGATTGAGACTGTAATTCAGATTCAGATAGTGGTGCAGTGGTTCAAGTGATTCAAGGTGCTGTCCTTTCAGGCGGTGGCTATGTACAGAGAGTATTTACAAATAGCGCAAGAGTGGTGAATGGCTGGTGGGTGAGGGTGAGGGTGAGGTAAGTGGGTTCGTGGGTCGAGTGGATTAGTGGGTGGGCGAGTAGGCACTTGTCAATAATTACTTTTTCTATGTACTGAAGGTGAGGTTAAGCTGTCATCGACAGCATCCTGATGACGCAAAAAGAAATTATAAAAGCTTCGGCGACGACTTGCTCTAGGCGCTTCCACAAATATGCTACCGCTAATAATAGTAATAGTTTAGTAGTTGGAATAACAGTAACAATCATAAGCAAATTTCATTTATCGGGGTTCAGTTGGATTGATTGGATGTAGAATGTTCGGGTTTGGTTTGGGTAGGTCGGTTCACAGATATATAGTGGGTCGAGGATTGTTTCGTTTCAACGATAGCTGCAATTTTTTGACGAAATAACAAAGGAAAGAAGGTGAAGCTTTCGACACTAAGAAGCTGTACATCAGTATGGATGGCAATGAAGATCGATTTGAATGAGATTTTGTCTTAGAGTTCCAATTACCTGGTGACATGTTCGGTATGCTACGTTTAAACTAGATGAGAGTACTTATTGATGGCCAAACTATATTAACGATCTAGATAAGGGCAAGCAACTAATGAAAACAACTCAAATAGCGCATTCTCGTGTCCTTTGCAATAGCAAGTCAATGCCGGAGAGTCGGGTGAAGTCGAAATGGGTTGATCTACGGTTGGTTTCAGAGGTTTCCGGTTAGGCCGCTACTTACAAATGATCTTATTATAGGCATTTACTCAAATGTTTTACACTGCAATTAGCTGTGGTTGTTGTTCTGATAGTTGTTGGATAGTAGCTGAATAGAGAGTTGCTGTAGAGAGCTTCTGACTGCAAATGAGTTTTTGACAGACTTTTGCTTGCGTTCGCTTAAATGAGCTGAGTTGAGTTGAGAGTCGAGTTTGGATGGAGATACTAGATAGGATACGTATAAGTGGCACTGGTACGAGTACTGGATAGTTGGATCAACAGATACATATACTTAATCTAGCTGAATATACACGGTATGGATGAGTTACAGTCGAGAACTTAAAACGAAGTTGTAAGATTGCTTGTTGCATTTGTTTTGATATTGGTACTGATATTAGTTTCTGATTGTTGTCTGTTGTTAGATTTAAGATTGTACGTAAGTAGTAGGTTATAGATTGCCAGCTAAGCTAAGCAGCTGATGGATGGGAGATTGCCTTTACCTAGGTAGTTTAAGCCACTAGGCTGCGAGCCACTTCTGAGAACTGCAGTGACCATGTCTGCGAGCAGGGACTCATAGTTTAGGGAGATACAAGAGGATTTGCTAGAAATAGGGCTTAAGTTCATATACACTGTGGACACACAAAACGTTAATTTATCGATGCAGATCGACGGTTATGTTCTTGTTGCATGTTATGGTGGCATGAGCATGGAAAGCCTTTCGTTTTCGTCTAAAAATTGCATTTCAAATTCATCGCAGCCATGAAACACAAACATACATGGAATGGCTACGTGTCAGTGTCCGTGTGAGTTGTGTTATGTTGTGTGTGTGTGTCGAGTGTAGCTGTAGATGTGGGTGTGGGTGGGTGGCGCTGTGAAGCCAGGATAACTACCGTTTGCCCAGCTCGTCGCTTTGCAGCTTGATGTCCTTGACTACGTCGTCAGCCCCCGAGACGAGCATCAGGGGTAGATTTAGCCAGGGCCCGGCCAGCTCGCTGAGATCAGAGGCGTCCGAGGCACGCGACGATTTCCGAGACGAGGCCCGACTGGAGCAGGCGGTCCCACGGCGACTCACCTGAATGTGATTAGGTATGTAAAACCGGAGATGTGTCAAGCGAGTCCCTTAACGCACCTGCAGGTGGAAGAAGTTCAACGCAGAAAGCTTCGATTGCCATCCGCCTGGGCTAGAGGTCTGGGTGGCACTGTCTCCCGAGTTTGAGCGCTCCTTCTCCCGCTTGCGCCTGTGAAGAAACACCAAAAGGATTAGAGACAGTCAATGACCTAATAAAGAATGCAGGGGGTGAATAATTGGCTGGTGTGGTAGTTGTAGTACCGCAAATACTCCTTCCAGCCCGTCTGAATGGTCTTGGCCGCCTTTTCCTGGCGCTTCCAGATCCGCGTCGACGAAACAATTTCCAATTCTTTGCGCGTTGGAAACTGTTTCTTGAACTTGACATCCATTTGTTCCTGCAACTGTTTGAAGTTATCGGTCTCCTCGACATGACCTAGCACGTGCTTCACGAGCGCGTGCAAAATGTCGAGACAGTGTATTTTATTGCCCTTAGAGATGGGCAGATTAAATGACACTAAAGCGACATTATTAGGCTTCGAGATGCCCAATGGTGGATCGAGAGAGGCAATAAAATCGGACAGTTGCGAGAAGTGTATAAACTGGGTGGCATGTGGATCATATCTGCAAGTAAATCAGTTCGAATAGTCAGTAGTAGTCATCTAGTGGTTATCAAGGTCTCCCTTGTCGAGATCCTACGGCTAGGCCTTCTGCTAGTCACTAGGGAGAGTACACCTACTTGGACCAGCGAATGTAAAACATCTCCAGATCGTCCTCGACAATACCGATCTCCTCCTCCTGGTGCGCCTGGTTGAAGTTCTCAAGGATGATGGCGATGTACATGTTGATCACGATCATGTAGCTGATGATGATGAAACTCGTGAAGTAGGTGATGGCCAGCAGGGGGTGGCCGCAGTTGCCGTTCGTGTGCCCATAGATGAAGGGGTCGCAGTCGGGCGGCTGGATCATTAGTGACTCGAGCACGTCGTTCCACCCGGCCGAGGTCATCAGCCGGAACAGCAGTTGCATGCTGCGCCCGAATGTCTGGAAGTTTACCATGTCGTCGAGGGCGCCCTGGAGCTTTACGTTGCCGAACAGCGACATGCCCAGAATGGCGTAGATGAAAGTGATCAGACCAAGCAGGGCTCCGATGTTGAAGAGGGCTGGCAGCGACACAACCAAAGCGAAAAGCAGCTTACGAATGCCCTTGGCGGCCTTGATCAGCCGCAGTATGCGCCCAATGCGGAACACGCGGACTACGCGTAGCAGTGTTGGGCTAATGGGCAGGTCGATCATGATGTCTTCCATCAAGATGCCGAATATGGAGGCCAGCACCAGCAGGAAGTCGAACACATTCCAAGGCACCGTGAAGTAGTGGTAGCGCAGTCCCACGATCTTAACAATGGCTTCTGCAGTAGGAAAGATACGTGAGTAAGATAACCAGGAAACAAAACAGGTAAATCCACTTACCCAGACCAAAGACCGTGGTGAAGAAGGCGTTGCTCACCTCCAGGATGAAGAAGACCGCATGCGGCTGATCGTAATGCTCAATACCCATAGTAAGCATGTTCAGAAAAATCAGTACAAAGATCGCGATCTCGAACCTGTACATCACGAAAGTAGATTTTGATTAAAGTTTGACTAACACAGACAAACCTCGGCTGGCCGAAGTCGCGGTGCTCCCCAGAAGTTTACAAAGAAGGGGATTATGTACAGGCATAGCGAGGAGCACCAAAGCTACATACATATTTGTAAAAAGTAAACTAGATCTAAAGCTAAGTATATACATGCTGGTTGTACACAGGGGGTGGGTTCCCAAAGGGGAGGCTCGAGAGGCCAAAGGACAGCTACTCATCCCATAGATAGAACATGCCCAGAGTGCGGTAGGTCCGATATTACTTGGAATATCTTGATCAAATCAGTCGTCAATTATCATAGTAAAAGGTGCTCTACAGAACTTCAAGAAGTATGCGTTTGGATATAGGATACAGAGTACAGAATACAGAAATCAGAAGAGAGAGGCATTTTTGACGGTGTTTGCTTTGGACAAGCACCGGTTCTGATCAAAAACGCCGGGAATTACAAGTGTTCAAATGAATTTTATCACCAAATCAGAAACAGTCTATAGATGTGTTGTGGGCCTACCCGAGAGAACTACGCGATAGCATACGAGTCAGTACAAGAGTTAGAGTTAGATTCAGAGGAGACAGAGTAAGACTAATAGTAAGTACAAACTATAAGTAGATATACGTAATTTGCTGGTCTTAGAGCGAGTTTGGTTGGTTCAAGGTTTGATTGACGGGTTTGTTTACCTTCTCGAATTGGATAAATCATAAAACATAGCTAAAAAATGATTTATAGGTCGCTTAATAACTTTCTGTGGTTTCTTTCGTCCCAATTTTTTCATAGCCGTGTAATAGTGTTTTTGAGATTCGGTGAGAAACATTTCCAACACTCCTCCTTCATACTATAAAAGTGATGAGAATAGAATGAACATTTAATAATATATATACAATCCACAGTTATGTAACACACTAAGCGATATGCTAAGGTATTCTATAAACAACTCGTCACAACACAGCAACACAATAACACGGTAAGAGGTAAGAGGTACACAGAATGACGGCGTTTGGAACGGAGTACGCAATACAATTCAGAGATGGATCGATGGGGGTGATTGGCGTATGTACAGGTGATTGACGGGTGGATGCAGAGAAGCTGACCGGGGCAGAAGCATAGGCCAATGGACTTACCTTTTTCTTGAGCATGTTGAAGTTATCAATGATAACTCCAATGAACAGATTGAGTGTGAAGAACGATCCGCACACAATAAATATAACAAAATAAATATACGCATATAGGTTGGCTTCTCTTTGTGGCTGCAAGTCCACACCACGGGCATCCACGGCATCTGCCATCACTTCCATCCAGCCCTCGAAGGTGGCCACTTGCAGCAGTGCCAGGTAACCCATGCCCACGTGGTCGAAGGTGATTTTGGAGTTGATCCACGTGTAGTTCTGCTCAATGCAGTCCCACTTGTCATTCACCTCCTGCAAAATACAGATAAAAGTATAAGCTGAGATCTCAGGTATGGGTTTGAGTCCCCGCAAATATGTACTCACAGTAATCGGCAGTAATTCACCCATCTCATTGACGCACTTGAAAAATTTACCACCAAAGAACTGAACACCCATTATTGAGAAGATCAACCAAAAAACTAAACAAACCAAAAGTACATTGAAAATTGATGGTATTGCATACATGAGAGCGTTTACTACAATCCGCATTCCTTGCCACCTGGAATAGAAATGGACGATGAGATGCTAATCATTACGGGATGTACGCTCGTCTCAACTGTGCCGGGGCAGTGCTAACAGATCGTGGTCGGATGGTTACGGTTACAGATGAATGAATGGTGGAGTGGATCTCGTCTGCTTAGTCAACTATGATCTATCTAAACATATGTACATATCTACAATATACAGAGATTACAGAGGCAGGGGACGAGCCAAGGCTCCAGCTACAGACTACACAGATTCGAGTAGAGGACGAGGACGGAGGCGAGGACGATGCAATGCGTGTTCTACGAGTACGTATTTCTATTCGAAATCCATAAGGAAGACGAGATTGTATTAAACACTGCACACGGCTTGGATCGCATCGCTCGGTCTGACCAACTCCTCCTCGGAAAAAGAGATCAGTAGCAAAAGAGGAAGAGCGAGAAGTAGAGGCGGAAGTTCCTACGCAGAGAGCCTTCATCACTGGATGCACGGATGTCTGAGAAGGTTGTGGTGCAGCCTATCGAAAGACCAGCGACTGGGAAACTTACCGAGAGATTGCTCTCAGTGGACGAAGAGCTCGCAAGGTGCGAAGCGAGCGCAGCACCTTCAGGTTCTCGTTCTCCTCAATTAGCAGCGAGAACACCGACACCTGCAGAACACAATCCGGTTACAAAAGCACACAGCAAACAGTCAGAAAGATCACTCACAAACACTATGATAAAGTCGAGTATCGTCCAGAAGCTGGTGAAGTACTTGGAGAAGCCCAGCGCCAGCCACTTAAGAATCATCTCCACGACGAAAATCAGGCAGAAGGAGAAGTTAATCCAGTAGAGCACGCGTTTCAGCGTCTTGTTCTTGTCCAGGTTGATGTCCTCGAAGCAGAGCGTGATACTCGACGCAAAGATCAGCACTAGCACGAACCACTCAAAGGCCGGAGTATCGACAACCGTCAAGACAGCCGTCCTCACCCGAGTCCAGTGCTTGGCGCTCTGCGTGTCCATGCAGCTCATGAACCAAGGGCAGCGGAAGTAGAAGCTGAAAGTGAGAATTGGATAAAGGTTCTGGGTAGGATACTATTTGAGGAGTACTTACTGATCGTAACACTTCTGCGGGAAACAGTCGTCGGGCACCTTGGGCGGCTTTTTGTCCCCGTAGCTCGGAAAAGTCATGGGATCATTGTAAGCTCCCTGCGAGTTACGTCTCCCACCGACAGTGAGATCGTCTACGTAGGAAACCAAACAATGCCATGGTTTTTCGGTCAGTCGCGTGAACGCCGACGGTTTCTGCTTTTCTGGCGTCGACTGCGACTGCTCAGTCTTTTGGGCCATGGTCAAAGCCAGGGCCGAGCTCGTGTCGGCAGCGCCCGAGCTGTGCGACTCGGTGCGCGCGGACTGGAAGGATGCGGCTTTGTCTAGCGTCGATTGTGGATGCTCCGGGCGTCGCCTCTGCCCAGCCATTGGGTGAGCATGGGCCTTGGCCTGGGCATTAGCGTGGCCGTGAGTGGGTGCTGCTTGGATGCTCGTTGCATGAAAGTGCTGCTGGTGCTCCGTGAGAGCAGCCAGCGGCGGGGTGGTCTTTAGCGATGAAATTTGCGCCAGTGTCGGTGGCTCGATGCTCGACTTCAGGGAGGTGGGCGGCGTGGCGGGAACGGCGGGGGGCGTGGCCAGGGCCAGCTTCTGCTTCTGGAGCAGCAGGTTCTCGTAAGAGTGGGTGCTCTTTAGCGAGAGGCTGTCCAGACGCAGCTGGTCGTGGCCGTGGAGGAACTTGCGCGGCATCTTCTCCGACTCGATACGTAGTGTGGAGATGGGCTTCTCCTCCTCGGGCAGCTCTTCCACGCGTTCGATGAGTGACAGACGTTTGAAGCGATCGAACTGCACGGCAAAGGGGTCGATCTTGCGGCGCAGAAAGGGCGACTGGCTGGGCTGGGTCGCCTGGCTGCTGGTGGCGGCCACCGCCATGGCCTCCATGGCCACGAATGGGGCGTGGATTTGATCACAGATTTTGCGTATCTCGTTGGAGATGCTGAAGTCCTCGTCGATCTTGCGCTGCTTCTCAAGGCTGCGCCGCTTCAGCTTTACAGACTGTCGCTGGGCGGCTGCGCTGACGGACTGCGAGCGGCGGGGCACGCTGGACAGGTCGTAGCTGTCGTAGGGATTCAGCGGGTGCACCACCTCGTCGGCGGCCGAGCGCTCTGAGGCACCCGTGATAATGGCAATGTGCTCCATTATGGCCTTCGTGGCCACGTCGGCCGCCGGCGAGGGCTCTGAAAGGGTGGACAGCTTGCGCTCCAACGAGGTAGTAGAGCGCTTGATCTCCTCCAGCTCCTTCTCGAAGCTCTGGATGATGTTGTCGAACTCCGAATGCTCCACCAGCGGCTCGCTCTCCGGCTGACCCAGCTGGCTGGAGGGACGACGCGATCGCATAGCGCTCGAGATGCAGCTCAGGGTGGAATGGTTACCCTTCTGCGGCTGTGACTCGTCCTCCTCCTGCAGGAACTGGAATAGCTCCTTTTGGTCGCAGTTAAGCAGCTCCTCGCGCAAATTTCCCTGCTGAGAAAGCAGCTCGTCCTGCTCGATGGATATAGAGTTCAGGGACTGGCCACTTGAGTGCCGCCGCATCTCCGCCTCCTCTGACTTCAAAAGCGAGCGCTGCGACTGCCCGCTAGACTGTGAGAGGCGGTCCAGCGACTTGCGGTAGCTGGGCGAGCGTGTCAGCAGCGACTTCTGGTACTTGAGGTAGGCCTCGTCGTGCTCCTCGCTCCCGTAGCGCCGCGACGAGTTGTCCTGCAGCGAGTCGCCGCGGTTGAAAGAGCCGCAGCCGCTCCGCTGGTCGTTGGCATACGGATCCGTGTCTGTGGAGTTGTACTGGCCCAGCAGACGCAGCTCGATTGACTCCGTGTAGGTGGCCTCATCGCGAGAGTCGTTCTGCTGGGTGCTCACTCCCGAGGAGATCTGGTGCTGGAGCCTGCGCTCCGCTTGGGCAAACGGTGTAAGATTCTGGCTGTTGCCATTCCCATTTCCGTTCCCAGTGACAGTCATCATGGCGCTCTCGTAGGTGGGTGGCAGGGAGTCTGACGTGGGTGGCAGTGGATGAGCTTGCAGCTGGATCTGCTCTGGCAAGTCTCCCGACTCATCATACTCTAGGCCATCTACGATCGTGTGCAAGCCATCGTGAAGGGGGATCTGGAAGCCGAAGTCAGAGCCGGAGACGGGCCGATTCATAGACTCCTGGGGAAAGGATAGGTGAGTCATGTAAATGTCATGGAAATTATGTAAGAGGAACTCACCTGATAGCTCAGTCTATGGAACTTGGTCTCGGCCAGCACACCCGGTTTGTCCCCCCTCTCCAGGCCAACAACAGATTGCTGGGAGTGAGCCTGAGCATGCGCCTGCTGGGCATCAATCACGATTTGCTGGAATTTTTCCGCAAACTTGCGTTCCTTGCGGTCCTTGCGCTCTTGCCGCTTTTTGCGAATCAGGTCGCGCACGCGCTCGATGCTCCTCGCCAACTTGGACTCCTCGCCCACTTCCTATTTGGGACAGAGATATACGACCATTAGAATACAGTGTATCACAATTTAGGTAACTCAACTGAAGAGTTCGCTACAAGTTTCTTTTTGAATAGACATCGATATAGACATTTACGATTAGGGATCCAATGCATACAAAACTGAACACGGTTTACGCTAAGGGCAGGCAACACAAAAGATTAAAACGTATATAGCCTGATCAGCTTTTGACTACTCTATATATAAGTATTTACACATACAGTATGTCGGGATTTAGATACATATTGGTAACGCAAACGAGGCAAGCAAGTTTAAAGCAAGTAAGAACGGTTTAGTTGAAAAAATTACCTTCTTCTTGAAAATCTGTTTAACGTTTTCAGTGTATTTAAATTTGTTTAGTTTCGTTTGTTGGGTTATCAGTTTGAGATTGTGTTTAGTGTTTGGTGTGTTTTGTGTGGTAAGTTAGAATTCAAACGCATTGTGCAGAGTTGACGACAGAAATTGGGTTAATTGGATTACGCTCAAGTGCATTTTAGAGATTGTTTTTACATGTAGACCTACATTGAGACTTAAACAATAGACGTAACAAGGTCTGTTCTGGGTTTTGGGTTGGATGCAGTTTCAATGGATGTGAATGTCCTCAGAACAAACCCCATAGAAACAGATATCCGACATGGCCGAACTAAGAAACCCAGCAAAGGTCCAGGGAGAAACTCCCATAAACCCCTGTGCTGGGTGGTGTTATTTAGTTTGTTAGTTAAATAGTAGGATATAAACATTTAGCACAGTTAGTAACACAATGCAGAGAGCGATGAAATTTAGTGGGGAGTTCAGAAAACATGAAAATTATAATAAAATTTGCTTGTGGAAACAGAAAAGTGCCACAGATCGTATGGTGTATAATTCAACGGGTCGTTCAATATTGGGGTGCCATCGCGCGATGATGAAGCTAAGATCTCACACTCAGAGACACACAAATACCGAAAATCACATCAAGGTGCAAAAACAATTCAAATCAACATTTAGAATCGATCTAACCATCGATCGTCTTAACCATTTAGGGGATCGTTTTATGACACGGAGAGAGAATATCACTCCCCTGTCGATTTTCGAGCTATACGAGTTTAGTTGTTCGGTTGTTTAAGTAACTTTGCTGGCACACATAGACATATAGACATATACATTCACGAACGTTAAGAAACTGGGATAGAAATAGATCAATGGGAGCATCTGACTTGCCTCTTTCTTCGATTTGAGCTCCTCGGAGTTGAAACTGTTGAGTAACAAGGCCAAGAACAAGTTGAGCACCATGAAGTTTCCCATGACGAGCGTCGGCAGAAATATGGCAAAGCAGGTGGAGGCTCCTTGCTGCGGGATCAACATACTTTAAGCAACCTGAAGTTATTAACAGGGTCAAAAGACTTACCTCCTCCTCGGCACGCATGCAATCCCAGAGAGGCTCGATCCATTCGCCGCACAGGATGCGAAAGATCATCATGAATGAGTGAAAGAAGTCATTGAAATTCCATCTGCTCAAAGGTATGAGATAATGAGTTTCAAAATTAGGACAGATTTGATCTAGACTTGCCTTGGCACTGGATCTGGGTCGAACTTCTCGGGTGTGTAGTCTTTGGAGAACAATTGCATGCCGATGACGGCGAATATGTAGATGACTATGACCAAGATCAGCGTGAGGTTGCCGAGGGCGCCGATCGTTGAGATTATAATGCTCAGCAGCACCTTCATTGTAGTCCACGATTGGGCTAGTTTTAATACCCTCAGCTGGGGTACATTAAAATATTGAAAACGAGGCACTCCAAACATGTCTATGAGTTTCTCTTACCAATCGCAAGCCACGCAAGACACTCAGGCCGTCGACCAGCTCGAAGATAATGTCCAGCAAACTGGCAGTGACGATGAGCAGATCGAAAATGTTCCAACCGCACAGGAAGAAGTCCTTGGATAGCGCCATTAGCTTCACAATGCACTCGAACGTGAAAATGGACGTAAAGACCTACGGAAAGTATTAAAATTCAGTCTAGTCTTAAGGAGCCTGGCTAAACTTACCTTGTTTCCCACGTCCAGGGCGTTGCGAAAGCTCTCGCTCATCCCGTGGTGCTCCATGGCCAGAAAGGCGGTGTTCAGCACGATGCACAGGGTGATGGCCAGCTCAAAAAGTGGATCGCGCACTACTTTGTAAAGGCAGTTCTGAAACTGTAGCCAGCTCTCGTAGTCGGTGCACCAGTGGACACAGCGATCGCAGTTCCGATCGGGCAGATCATCTGGGGGACATCACAATAACAATAAAATTGCAATCTAATATTAAGTTACCCAAACTTACCGATTACCACCACCTCCGAAGAGAATTCCTGGTGCAGGGCGTACACATTGTGGTTTTTGATGCGGGCTATGTTCCCGTTGCACTTGATGAGGCGCACCTCGCGAGGCGAGAGGGCCAGCTCCACGGTGGACACGTGGCCCAGCTCGTTGACCGTGTCCTGTTCCTCGTGGTCGTCCACCACCCCAGAGTCGTCCTGCGAGGACTCGCGGTTAACTCCACTGGAGGTGGAGCTCGCTTGGCGACTGCTGGCGATGAGCTGGCCCTTAAAATCTGAGGGGTACAGCATGTTAGGATTCTTTACTTCCACCCCGCTGTCCTGGAAGCTGATGCGGCCCTTCGGAGTGGGAGCGGTGGCAGTATCGGAGTCGGTGGCCTTGGCCTGCTGGTGCTGTTGCTCCATCTGCTGGTATTGCTTCTGGGCTTGCAGAGTGAGTGCCGATGGTCGTTCCGTTGCGCTGTGGCGGGGACTTGGACCTGGACTGGGTGTGGCCGAGTGGGACTTGGGATCGTGGCCGTTGCTGCCGTTTCCATTCCCGTTGCCGTTGCCACCCTCTTTGCCGCCCTTGGTTTTTTTTCGCCGCGTCTTTTTCTTGCTGTACGAGGCTAAGAGCACGCCTTTGCGGGAATCTATCATCTTTTTGTTGTTCTTGTTCAGTTTCTTCACGTTCAGCACCGAGGGATCGAAGCTGAACGTGGAGTCGTCTCTATGATCCATCAGGTCTTTCTTGCGCTCCTACGAAGGTATTGTATGGTTGGTAACGGATCAGCAGTGGAACAGATTAACTCACCTCGTTTGTGATCTCCGCCTCCTCCTCGTAACTCAGCGCCACTACGGCCAGCATCAGGTTGATCAGGTAGAACGAGCCGAAGAAGACCACCACCGTGAAAAAGGTGACGCTCATGGGACCACAGGTGGCCAGCACCTGAAAGAAGCACTGAATTAGACCCACTTCCAAAGGAATCCAGAAGAGCACCCACCATATTATACACGTTTTCCCAGTAGTCCAGAGTAATCAGCTGAAACGTAGTCAGCATGGACCACATGAAGTTGTCAAAGTTGGTGTAGCCGTGATTGGGGTTCTCGCCCACGCAGAGGCACACATAGTCGAAGGGGCAGTGGCGGGCTCCGGTCAGGTTGCCACACAGCACGGGCAGCTCGTCCTCGTCGTATAGCCAGTTGTCGGTGTCGTTGACCCAGCTGAAACAGAAAGGGTTCACTTACTTCCCCACTTGCGTATCGTGTGTCCAATACTCACATCTGCCAGTCCGAGTGCGAGACGTTTGTCCACTCAGTGGGCACCTGGCGCACGCACTTATTTCGCAGCTCGCCCATGTAGACCTGCAGGGCGAAGAGCGCGAAGACCATCAGGCAGAAGATGGTCAGGGTCATGACCTCCGCCAGCTGGCGAAAGGAGTGCAGCAGCGCGTTGATGATCGTCTTCAATCCGGGCATTATGGAGACCGTCTTGAGGGCGCGCAGCACGCGGAAGGTGCGCAGCCCCGCCAAGTTGCCCACCTCCATGCCGATGGTGGCGTAGCCGCTGGTGATTACCACGAAGTCCAGCCAGTTCCACGGGTTGCGCAGGTACGTGTACTTGTTGAGCAGGAAGCCCTTGGCGATGATCTTGATGACCATTTCGATGGAGTAGATGGCCAGGAAGATGTACTCCGCCTCCTCCACGGTCTCCGTCATGGCCAGGAAGATGCAGTTGAACAGGATGGTGGCCATGACGCAGTAGTCGAAGAACTGGTTGGTGGCGATGTAGACGCACACGCGCCGCGCGGGGCTCCATGGGTAGAAGAGGAACAGGCTTTTGGTGCCCGTGAAGCGGTGGATGTAGTTCTTGCGGAACCGCTTGGACACCACGCAGAAGGTCTGCAAATTTGAATCAAGGGCGGTTAAGTCAGCTGTTGGTAGTCGCTGTACTAAAGTACTAAAAATAAAATACTAAACGAAAGCTTAACAATCTGGTGTGGCCACCATCAGATGGCAACGCTGGTAATCGATAGTGGCAGCACGGTTGCCAGATTTGGCTCTTTTGAACCAAAACTGGCTCTTTTTTTTCTCGTTGGCTCTTTGGCCCACTTTTATTGAATTTGGCTCTTATATGATAAAAGTTAAAAAAAATCAAAACAAATAATAAATAAAAATTTGGCTCTTTTTATTCAAATGTGCTCATTTTAAATCTTTTTTTGGCTCATTAAAAATTTTTGAAGTGGCAACCGGGAGTGGCAACAGTGCCAGTTAAAAAAAAAACATCGCATCAGAAACATACGGCGATTTTTTAGAAAAGAAAAGATTTTATAATATAATTCCACTCTAAAAATATTTGCACTCTTTTACATAAACTAACTAATAGTTTACATCTACTTAATTAATCAATAAATTGAATTGGATTTAAATTTTGTATATATCAAACGGCCTTAACTTCCGACAGGGGGCGCACTAGCTCGACAAAAGCGACACTTACGGGCTAGCTTGATCCCATCCCTAGCAACTATCGCGTAAAAGCAACCCTGCGCGAGCTGTCAAAAATCCACGCGAGGCTACCAGCTCGACTTCCGCTCAAACATCGTTCTTTCGTTCTCAAATCGTCGTCCCGACCAGTTGGAAAATGAGAGCTAAGGTAAAATTTCCCCCCAGTGAAAATATATAAGCAATCAGTGATAGTGTATGCAGTAGTGAACCGACATTAATTGTGCATTCTCTTGTTTTGCAGTGGCGTAAGAAGCGTATGCGTAGGTTGAAGCGTAAGCGCAGAAAGATGCGTGCACGTTCCAAGTAATTGCAGCGCCATCGCCCACTAAATGGTGAGTACAGCTACATCGCTGCCCCCGGGAGCACCCTGTGCCCATCCACCGCACGCGAGGTTCTAATTCGGCTTTCCATTCTGTCTGTTTGCAGGAACCTTTGACTGACGCCAACATACCGAAACGAAAAACGCCGACTGGGCCGCCCGGGAAAGAGGGCCCACATGTAATTTTGAAAACCAGTTTTCACACAAACGAATATGTGCATTTAAAATTCACGTGGAAATACACGTAAAATTGATTCAAATAAATTACTGGATTTTCGCCAAGGTTCCACGAGAAAAAGCATGTGTTGTTAATGGAAAGAAAAGAGAGGCGAGAGCGTGCTCGTTCGACATAACCACATTCGCGAATCGTGTGTCTATATGTGCGTGCGAGAGTGTGCGTGAGGACGGAGCACGTTTTGCCGAAAGTGTTTTTGCTTTTCAGATGTCTTGTGATTTAGCATATTTCCTGGGGCCACTGGATGCCCATCGACTGGAGCCCTAGGTCTGTGACTGCAGGGGAGACCTCATTAAAGATGGATCATCTCGAGCTGGGGCAGTAAATTCCCACTTAATCGGCTAATACGGTTATTCAAGGCGCAATCGGACCGGAGCTGCTAGCTGGCCCACTGCTTCACTGCCCCCAGGGAGCGCGTGTCGTGCGCTCGTCAGCCGTTCCGCTCCTGCACGCTCCACCCTGCCCCTCCTCCTGCTGCTGTCCTGGCCAACTCGGAATATCGATTTGTTTGCCGCCGGAGGGGAGAACCTGAACCTCTAACTGAAGCAGCTGCCCGGGCCAAGCCAAGCCAAGCCGAGTTGTTCGTTAGCGCCCTGATTTCTTCAATTATATATGCAGATGTGCCTGCCGAGGATGATGTTTCGGCCTGTCCCAGTCCACCAGCCCCCCAGCCCCAAACCCACTTGTCTGAAGGTCGTTTGTCACTGTAATACACACATAAACGTCGCTCAGCCGAGTAAGCAGAAATTTTAATGTAACAAGCAAAAATTACGATTGGGTGGCAGTTTGCCATTTACCATTTTGTGGGCCTCGCTGTAAATTTGCATGCCTTGCTGCCTGCCGCCTCTTCTGCCTCCGCAATGTGGTTAGTGGTTAGGGATTGTGGCGAGGCACGGAGCCCGGAGAGAGCTTAAGGATAAGCGTGTGTACTTTTAAGTGCCCGAAATGAAAAGTTGTGTAGGACCTTGTTCGGGATTCCGGACAAACATGCGGCGTCTGTGTCTTATCAGGCGGGCCTTGTTTGCCAGCAGAGTCCCATTAAATGCAATTAAGCACTTTGGTTCTCCACCTGCAGTGGATACTTGAGAGCTTGGGCGCCCAATTTCCATCGGAGCTGAGCGGCAAGTGATTCGGGAGTCACTGGCTAAGTTTGGCCAGCTCGCATCCAAGTTTGGAAGGAACAAGCCAGAAATTGCAGCTTTATTTGCTTGGGAAAGTTACCAAACTCAAAGCCACTGGCTAAAATATTTAATTATGGGAGGTTTGGGTCAGTTTTCAGTATACTCTTTGTCAGAGATGAGCTAAGTTATTTTCCCTTATTTTATTCCCCGTTTTTATAGCAGATCAGATAGGAACTAATAACTAAGTTGATTTTAGACTTAACTGTAGTCTGTGGGTAGTACTAAGTACCCAGAAACTAACACAGTTTCTATTTAGGAAAGTTACTAAACCAAAAGATTAAACTATGAAATGTTTGGCTGCTATTTAGCATACCCCATATCAGAGATGCGCGAGCAAGTCACCGGGAAGTGAAACGGCTAGTTTATCTCACATTGCCGACTACTAATGAAAAGTAATCACAGAATGTTTGGATTCCTTTCAGGCAACTCTTTATCGCAGATGAGTTGTTTTTGGACTTTGCGAATGGGACTCAACCAAAGTCAACAGTTTAGGACACTAGACGGCATCAGTGATGAGCGGATACGTGATTTTCAGCCACTGTGCCCCAGAACCCTTGCCACACTCCAGATTTAATTATAGAATGTGGGACAGCACTGCAGCACACTTCACAGGAGTCACTGTGACCCAGAAACTGCTCCATTATTCGCCGCAGGACTGCAAGCCTCTGGCCAATAAGATTTAATTATAGATTGCCGGGCTGTGTTTGTCTTGGACTTAGTGGGATATGCAGTCGATCGATAAACACATCACTCGGCGTCACAGGTACGCTCATCTCATATCTCCACCTGCTCCTGCTCCTGCTGCTGCTCCGCCCTTAATGCCCATTATACTGCAGCCCCCTTGCGGGCTGGTCACTTGCATGTTTGCTCTGCCCAGTCCGCTTTCCGGAATTATTTGCCACGACACGTGGCCCGAGAGCCGCCAAGTCTTGAGTACACTTGCATGTTCGCCTATAATTTGTCCTCTGCGGCTGCTGCAAAAGCGAACCGAACCTCGACTCCAGTCCTGGCCAGTTTGTTTGAGTCACGTAAATACGGTTGTCAACTTTGCCGCCCGGAGCCGGGCCCTGTGCATGACATGACCCATATTTCCCCACACACCCCACACACACACACCCTGGACAAACGTGTGCGCAATTGTGTGTCCTCTGTTTGATGTAGTTCCAAAATTTATTCCCGCTTTGAAGTTTAACGAGCGCGCGGCATTTACGCTGATTTCCTTTTCGGCTTTCGAGAGCCCACGAGGGCCGGGCCGTTCTGGGCGTTTCCATTAACCCCAGTCCACCTCATCTGCTCGCCCTCCACCTCCACCTCCACCAAAGTGCACTTGTGCCCAGTTCACAATGCAGCAAGTGCAACAAAACGAAGCTATCAAAACAAAAGCAGCCGCCGCGTGGCGTTCCATTTCCGCTGTGCCACTTGCACTTCCACATCCACTTCCACTTCCCCACTTGGCACAGCCACAGCCCCAGTTACGGACCCAAGAATCCGTGTGACTTTTTAATTAGAGCCAATGGGCGGCCAACTGGGGTGAGGCTGCACATAATGAGCAAGGGACCAGAACAAGAACAAGAACAAGGACTCACCTCCTCGTAGATGAAGGTGTCAATCTCCTCGAGCGGCTTGCCATACATGTGCTCCGGAAAGGGCTCGAACTTGCGGGGCAGCACGTCGCCGTCCTCCACGGAGGCCTTGGTGCGCGGGTGGAAGCCGTACTCCCGCACCAGCTGGATGTGCCGGTTCTCGTGCTTGACCTGCGACCTCTGCGTGTACGCGACGACCTGGTGCTTGGCGATAGCTGCAAGAGATCGGGGTAATTATTATTGGGAAAATTCATTTAAGAAGTACTTTAATTTTAAAGTTGAACTGGCAATTGAAAGTTAAACCCATTTTTGGAACTTTTAGAAGGTCTTGTGATAGCAAAACAATGCTTACAATCCTAAGGGAGTTAAAACAATTTTATAAGCTTTCTGGCTAAGAAAAGTACGAGTTTTGCATTACACATACATCATTTGCTTTTTTTTATGGTATTTTGACGATAAAACAGCCAAAAAACTATTTATTTAAATGGGAAAAGAATTTCCTTGAGTTTTTGTAGGCACTGGTCAATATTGAGATAAAATTGTTATAAATTAGGGAATAAAATATAAGCAAAGAGGAACAACTATATCACAAATCGATACATTTTTTCTTACTATTATAGTTTACCTAAAATAAAACAAAATATCAAAATTCATTAAAAGGTATATTTTTCAAGTTCCTATGAAAGCAATACGTTTATATTTAGTAAGAATTTAATTTGATTTAATTGTCAGATACATTTGTTTATCTGGTAAAATTTAGAACATTTGAAAAAGGTTTGGATTAACCCGAAAGAGGTAATTTAAATTGATTGGAATGTTGAGTAAGTTTAGCCGTGTCCACTCAACATATTTTGAAGAAGCAGAAAATTCAACTTGCGGAATGACAACACACCACCACGCCCTTCTCTGTGCCCTTAGGAGCTCCTGCTGTGCTGGGCGGCTCATTCCTTCCACTCCCGTTCCAAATCCCTCATCCCTAACCCGATGTCCGACAACTCGCTGCTGATCCAGGTGATGCAGGCCCTGGGCGGAGGAGTATCTGGAGCCGTAACTCGCACCATCACCCAGCCGCTGGACGTGCTGAAGATCCGCTTCCAGATGCAGGTGGAGCCGCTGAGGCACAGCAAGGAGTCCAAGTACCGCGGGGTCATCCATGCCTTCAAGTCGATCTACGCGGAGGAGGGGATGCGGGGCATGTTCCGGGGCCACAACTCGGGCCAGGTGCTGACCATCTCGTACGCCCTGGTGCAGTTCTGGTCGTACGAGCAGTTCCGCTCTATGGCCCACCACTGCCACTACCTGGACGGGCGGCCCTTCCTGCTGTATTTTATCTGCGGAGGATTGGCCGGGTGCCTGGGAGCAGTGGCTGCCCAGCCGTTCGACGTGGTGCGCACCCAAATAGTGGCTACCGATCCCACTTCCCATCGCAGTCGCATGGGCACGCTGCACGGGCTGTGGAAGGTGTACAGGCTCGAGGGCTTGCAGGGGCTCACGCGGGGAATGACCTTCACCCTGGTGCAGGTCTTCCCGTTGGTGGGGGCCAACTTCGTCATCTACAAGTATCTCAACAACCTGGTGCTGATGGCCAAACCTCCGGAGAAGCGGCTGGAGATCTGCAGTGGTTGGCTCTTAGCCAACGGAGCTCTGGCCGGAGTGGCGTCCAAAATACTCGTCTACCCCGCCGATCTTTTAAAGAAGCGCATCCAGCTGTTTGCATTCGCGCACGACCGCAAGACCTTTGGAAAGAATCCCGTCTGTCCCACGATCCTGGGCTGCATCCGCACCACATTCAGGGTGGAAGGATGGGGTGGCTTCTACAAGGGTATGTCGCCCACCTTGCTCAAGGCCGGACTAACCAGCGGCGTCTACTTCACCATCTACGACATGTTCAACCGCCGCTTCATTGCCCCACTAAAGGAGGCCGACGAGAGTAGACCAAAGCGCGGGAAATCTTGGACATAATGCAGTCATAACTCTGTGGAACTTGATCAGGTGAGTCCTGCACAGAAATCCAATCTAATATGTTTAAGTTATTACACTAACATGGTTTATTTTGTACATCAGCATCGCGTGAGGATGTGTGGAATATGGATGAGCGAACGAGTCGTATATAAGTTAAGCCCCGTGGATGGAGTGAGCTGGAGGGCATGAGCATAGACTAGACGACCGGATGGCCAAGGCCGAAGGATTCCTACTGCCAGTTGGAGCTGGATCCCGCCCAGCCGCCGGCTGCTGGCGCCGAGTAGCTGTACCCGTCGCCACCGCCACCACCGCCAGAGGATCCGCCGTAGGAGCCACCGCCGCCGGAGGCAGCGGCTGCAGCCACCACCTGGGTGTCGTAGCTGGATCCGCCTCCGCTGCTGTAGCCACCTCCATGTCCGCCGCTGTAGCCTCCGGCGCTGTAGGAGGAGCCTCCGCTGTAGGAGGAGCCGCTGCTGTAGGATGAGCCTCCGGAGTAGCCACCACCGTATCCACCAGAGGCGTCATATCCACCGGAGGAGCCACCGCTGTATCCTCCTGAGGAGCCGTGCGAGTCACTGGAAGCGACGGCAGCGGCAACCAGCTGGGTGTCGTGGCCCCCGCCGCTGTGTCCACCTCCGCTGTAGCCTCCGTAACCTCCGCTGCTGCCTCCGTGGGATGAGGAGTCCGCGCTGGCGGCAATGGCTGCGATGTTAGCGATGGCATGACCACCGTAGTCCCCACCTCCGCTGCCTCCGTGGCTGTGTCCATGACCATGTCCGTGATCAGAGGAGGAGGAGCCAGCGGCGGCTGCGATGGCGGCAATCTTGGCATCATCGTGTCCGGAGCTGTAGCCGCCGGAGCTGTGTCCGCCGGAGCTGTATCCGCCGGAGCTGTGGCCTCCGCCTCCGCCAGCACTGTATCCGTGGTTCTCGGTGATGACGGCATAGGTGTTCACGTGGCCTCCACCGCCACCGCCTCCGCTGTAGCCCCCATCGTGCGAGTGAACCTCGTAGCCTCCACCACCGCCTCCGTGGCCTCCGAAATCGCCGCCTCCATGGCCTCCGAAATCGCCGCCTCCGTGGCCTCCAAAGTCACCGCCTCCATGGCCTCCGTGGTCGCCACCGCTCTCCGGTAGATGGATGCGGATGTGGACGTGCTCGCGTCCGAAGGTGGGCTTGCCCCAAACAGCCGGACTGGCCAGCAGGAGCGCACTGATCTGGGATGGGAAGGAGGAGTCGGGGTTAGGATCCAACTGGACAGAGGGTGCACCATGCAAGACTCACTATGAAACGGGCTGCCATTTCTCTGGGTTAGTTGCCAAGGACTCGGATATGATAGTTCGCCTCTCGACCGACTGGAAATGATTCGGCAATCGTGGCCGCGCGCCGTTTTATAGCCATCTTCCCCACGAGTTGGAGCTTGGTTACGTTATGTAAGCGATCGCGACGGCGGGCAAGTGCAGAGATAATCTCTTTCGTCGGCGACGAGCTGAATGGAGACGGAGATGGAGCACAACGCGACCCATTGAAGGCCACAGCTCGGTGGCTTTTCTTCTCTGCTCTCCACTCTTCACTGCACTCTCCCTTTCTGCGAGGCGAGAGTGTTGACCTTTCACATCATCCCCAGCATGTGCCCTTTGCAAACACATCTCTGGCTCTTACACGGAGAAAAGGGTTAGCCGTTTTATATTTTGTGTGTGCTAAATTAATTTAAAGCGATTCATCGATTTTAATTAAAGGTGTGCTTCCGACGTAAGTGTATTTAAAATGTTTTCCATTCATTTGCCTTTAAAAAACTATTTTACACGGATAGTAAAACAGGTTTGATTTACTAATTTGTAAATAATCACTTGAAAAAATTACGAAAGAATGGTTCTTTTTTATTTTTCAGTGTTTTTATAAGATGATGATTGGTATTTTCGGAAAGAATACAATTTCATGTTTTTTTAAAAGGACTTTGATGAACGAAATCTTGTTCATATTAAGGTAGGGTTATGGAACTTGTAGACTTCACGTAAAAATCTAGTTTTCTCTCTGTGTACTAAGTCACTCTCTCCCGAGGAGCACTGGCTTCTGTGCTCCACTTTCGTTTGGGAGAAAATCTGAGTGGCCCTAAGCTTTGTGGGCTGGCAGCCGAAAATAGTTAAAATCGAAATTCAAACTGTGGTAATATGCAACTTGACCAGTTCCAGTTTTGGCCCCAGCCTCAAAGTTTCGGTTTTGGCCCAGAGCTCGTTGTTATTGCCACTTTATCACATTGCCGATGTTGGCTGTTAACCGTTAGGTATTTTGTTGACGTTCATGTTCATGTTTATGGATGTGGATGTGGATGTGGATGTAGATGTGGATGTTTATGCAGATATGACCAGCTTCCTATTGGCAATTCCTTATTGCTGCTCCGGACTTGCATAACGATTGGCCAAGGGTCTGGCTGCTGGTCGTTTGTCATTAACCCATTGATGGCTGTTCCCGTGCCGGAAATTAGCCCGATAATATTGTTTGCGAGCGCGGAAGACTGAAGAGTGGTTTAGTGGCTGGGGGCTGAGGGCTGGGAAACAGGTTCTGTTCTGCGGATTGGACAGTATTTCTGGCTCTCATCTCGGCTGGGAAAGTGGCTCTCGAGCGTTATTGGGTTAAGCCTCGCCTCGCCTGCAGCAGCAGCATCAAAAATATCTTGTCATGCTCCGGCGCTGCAACATTGGCGAAAAAGTGCCGTGGCTTCGCTCTTACATCAGCAAGACGTCCAACTGACTGGCGGAATGGGCGAGGTCATGGCCACTGGCCACCTAACACCACCACCCATTACCCATTAGCCACCCAACACCCACCACCCCCTCTGTTATGCATTCGCCGTTGATTAGCCACGGTTTTCATTAGCATTGAGTGACTTGCGAGCGAGTGGGCCGCAGTTTCCATCCGAACCCTCACCCTCACCCCCATCCGAATCCGAATCCGAATCGGGGCCATCCATTTCGATTACGTCGCTGATTATCATTTCTCATCTGGGCAGTGAGATTGAGATAGCTCGACAGCTGTCGGCAGATTCCATCGTTGCCGAATAATTAATACACATTTAAACTGTTTTGGGTTGTAAACAAAAGGGGCTTACATAAGGAACTAGCTGCCAGCGAGCGGGACACCAACGCAACAATCCGTTGCCAATCAACCCATACCCATACCCATAATGACGATCATAATCACGATGCTGCTGCGAATGAAGTTCGAACTGGGCTGAGGTTGGAGATGGAGCGTTTGAGCTGCATTTCAATACCACATAAAAGAGCATCTCTCGATGGGATTACATCTTCCGAATTGCGAGGGCCCCGCTCACGATGATGAAGCTGCTTCTGCCGCTGCTGCTGACTTCGCAGTGATGATGGTACGGCGATGAGAAGACGATGGGCAACCGGTTGGCGGTCGCACATTAACATCAGCTCAGCTGCAAACCTGCAGAGCTGCAACAACGACGCATCTTCCCCGTATTGCATAATCGTCTCCGACTCGCGACTCGAATCTCCAGACCATCGCATCTTCACGCGGAAGCAAAGTCATTCTCAAAGCGCCCAAAAACAAAAAGGAAATTGCACACAGACACAGAAAACTTAAAAGCAACTAGCCTCGGGCAATGTCGTGGTTTTCCCAAAAAACCAGTTGCATCCACACACTGCGAGAAGCGTGTTTTGCTTTCTTTGATGGATGTCACTTTTAGATAAAACGTTCAAAAAGTCGCACAGTCACTTGTCTTAAATATTAACAGATATGAATCAAATTTAATCCCCACTTGGGAGAGAAAAACAAAAGAAAGCTTATTGCACCAATCTTTCAAGGCAACAAGGTACTTAAATTTTGGTTAATCGTTTTTTTTTAAGCTTTTAGATGTCGTGGCTAAAACTACACCAAAGTCTTCACATTCTAACAATAAACCTGTTTCAACTTCACTTGCGTTCTTTTCATGTAACCACCAAAAGATTTGCACTCCAACAACTCTACAAATATAATAACCTATGCATTTTGACAAATAGTTCCCAGGGCAGTCGTAAGATAACAAGTTTGTTATTACTGCGGTTCCAACATATTTATGTTCTGCGTGCAGAAGAACAGGGTCTGGAAAAAGTTTCACCCCAAATTGGGATACTATTTTGACATGACTATCGTCTACACTGGTTGTGCTGATCAACAACTTATACATTTTATGGTCGGAGGTCATTCTCATCCTCTCATTTCTCTGTTCAAACTTGTTTTGCCCCGGCAATTCTAAAAAGAGCAAACCCAACTCACTTTCTTAATTTCGCAAATAATTTCCAACAGTTCTGCGAAACAAAACAAAACTTGAGTGGGCAAACTTTGGAGAGCTCTTATAACTTTTAACTATTTACAAACTTCTCACTGCCTTGTTTGCCATTTTATGGGTTAATTTTCATAATTTTCTTTTAGTGCAGCCATTGTTGCAGTTGCAGTTGCTGTTGCCATTGCAGTTGCTGCTTCAGTTGCAGTTGCAGCTGCGCAGACCTTTGTACAAGTTCAATGGTGACGGTATGGGAATGTAAGTGGAAATGGGATGGGGAATGGCTAAGGGGATGGGGGTGGGGCATTTACGCCCCTCGCAGACGAAGGGGGAGTCACTTTCTATGCTCTCCACTCGCTTCCTGGCCCTGGACAAAGCCAAATCCAAATCCAATTTGAGGCTGGCGAGGCGAAAAGGAAGGTAACCCAAGCCAAATTCGAAGGAGAAACAGACACAGAAGCTGCAGCGATGCGGGACAAACAAAAGTGAAAAAGTAAAAAGTGAATCGGGAGGATAAGAGATGCAGCTGCAATTGCTCTACATATTTAATTAGTTTCCGTTTCCGTTCATATTCGTAATCCGCAGCTGGCAGCGCCTGCTGGCCTTTGTGCATTGTTCACCTCCCCAATGAATATCCTCCGCCGATGCTGATGCAAAACAATGGCCTCCCACCCACGTTCACATTCCCCGCTCACATTCCGCCCCATTCCAGAGGACAAATTGCGCTCTCTATCGGCGCCTGCAAAACGGTTGCGTAACTTATGGCCAGTCATCAGCCGAAACTTTTGTTGGACAAGCGGCACAGCGCAGCGCTTCCCAATTTCGATTTGTTTATCATTTATTTAAACGGCCTTAGGGTCGGCCCGCCCCTCCATTAAGCTGCTTCGATTCCATTCTCGTTTTATTGGCCAAGACCCAGAGCGAGACCAAGACCCAGACCCAGACCCACAGAAAAAGACGGCCCAGCAATCGGCCAGCACACAATGAGCAATGCTATTTAATTATGTTGATGAGCACGACCGGTCAGGTCAGGAGGACAGGAGTCCGGGAAGTGGCAGTGCCAGCAAAACGCACAACACGCACAAAAAGCAAATGCCTTTGGCCAACTGCCACCCCACCGCCACTCCTTCTACCCCAGGAGCAGGCATTCCTATGTCCCGCACTGTGGGTGGTTCCCAAAGAAAGTGAGCACCGAAAGTGTGTGTGCAATACCCTGATGATGAATGTTTATGTGGGGCGTTTTTGAGCTCATAACTTAGCCAGCCAATATATTTGCAAATAACTTAAATTCTAAGGCCATCGCAATACTATGCACTGGCCTTAAAACGATTTAGATTTATAGAGGACTTCGTATGTATCTACAGGACATTGTTATTATGTACATATATTTTAAGAGCTATATATATTCTCTTCTTCTTAATTTATTTTTAATACAACTTTTAAGGTATTATTTAATTTAATAATACGCAATATATTTACTTAATGAAATCCAAAACATTTCAACAACTGTCTGTAAAAAATCTAGTGACTCCAGTCAGCCCAAGGCCACAAGGCACATCTGTGGTGGTGACCACTGTGCACAAGATTCGCTTGGTTGGCGTGCAGGTGTCGCTGTCAGGTTGTCAGAGGGGGAAAGGAGCAGAGGTCCTACTCCTGACACCTGCCCTCGTCTCGCTTTCAATGCATATGCCCTCGAGTACAGATTTGATGGCCCCCATTACCCTCGCCCCATCCCGCTTTCCAAACTCCCCCCGGACACCTCAAGAATAATATTTATGAGGCCGGGTGGCTCAGAAAACTATCAATAGCGGTATCAGGGCTTAGATTATAAAGGAGACTCACCTTTCTCATCGTTGGACGCCGTTTGATCATCACTCATCTTGACTGATTGTCGTCGTTTGGTTGGTGGTTGCTGCTCTGCTCTGCTCTGATGCCTCTAGTTGCTGTTGCTGTTGGTGTCCTTTTCGGGGTCCTTAGGGCAGCTGCATGTCTCGCTCTTGCTCTTGCTCTCGCTGGCTTCTGGCTTCTCACTCGATTTTCGAACACTGCTACTGCTCATATGTCTGTCTCACTTTTCAGGCGAGCGGATCGCTCAGTTTACCGTTAATATTGTCACCGTTCCCTTTGTTAACCATTTTGTGCGCTCTGGCATTTGTTGTTGTATTTGCATTTGTATTTATATTGTAAATTGCTATTGTTGCTGTTGTTGTGGTGCTTATCACGCTGGGGGCTTTCATGATGCCTACTGCTATTGCTATTGCTATGCTATGCAAATCTTATGACTACGACAGTTTCCAATAATGGCATTTGGCATCGCCCCAGCTCTGCTTCTGCTTCTTCTAGCTACTTCTATTGTGAGCTTTGGCTTTGTTGTGTTGATTATTGCTTTACATTTTGCGATGCGTCCGTTTTGTCTGTAAGAGAAAGACCGAAAGAAAGAATTAGATGTGAGTGGAGAGATTTAAGCTTATGTAAGTAGGGGGATAGGATGGCGAGTAAATTAAATCGCTGCTCCCCGCAATTGCTCAGCGTCGTGTCGAGTAACGGTAATTGGCAACGCGCTAATCCCCGTTAGCTCAAGGCGCCCTCACACACGCACACACTCGCAGGCCAGTGGCACTGCGTATACGTAACGTAACGGCTCACTCGTCTTACGTGTGTGTAATGTGCGTAACGGAAGAGATTACCACCTGGGAGAGAGGGCGGGGGGACAGACTGGAAATGAGCAGCGCTTTAAGTCTTAAAGCTTGAGAGAGATAAAGTTAATTAACATTATGGGCACACACACGCACACAACCTAGCATCTCTCGCTGGCTGAAGGCACAAAGTAAGATACAAGAATTGATAAATGGGCGCCCAACAAAAAGCAATGAGGTTGCGTGGGCAGTTGGGGGAATGAAAGGAGAAGGAGAGGGGGCAGGAGCAGGGGCAACAAGGACATGCTTGGATGCTGCTCATTGCTCAGCGCTTTGTTGGTGCTGCTCCCGGCATTGTGTGTGTGTGTGGGTGAAAGTGGGCAAAAGTATCTGTGTCTGTAGGCCTGCTTCCTGTTGTGTTTTTCGCAAACTTCTTGACACGTCTGCCACGACTGGCGGCGAAAATGGAAAAGCGTTAGATGAAGGCGCCCATAAAATATTCAATATCAAGTTTCCACCGCCCGTTATGGCAGGTGATGTTTGCCGTTTGCTGTTTGCTGTTTTCAGGCGGAAATTCGCTGGGAGTGGGCGGAAGGGGGAGTGTGAGTTTTGGGACGAAAAGAAGATGCCATTAGGCCGAGGCTGCCATAGGAGAGGAGAGGAGATCCAGCCAGCTGCATCTGGTCCGCACACAAATCGTCAGGGGCAAAAACACTTTTATTACAACAATAAGTGCGGCGCAGGAGGCATTAAACAATGTGTTCTTGGCTTACAATTTTACGGCGGGGTCTTCCCCTTGGGGGGGCGTGCTCTGTTACTGTTACCGTTCCTGGTTCTGGGCGTGACCAGCGGTTGGTTTTAAAGTTGGCCCATAAAAGTGCGGCTGGCAGAGCTTTGCCAGTCGGCCCCTAAAGCTGTGCTACAAATTCGGCTTGCTCCTCCCCCTCCTTCCGTTCCTCTTTCCCCTTTCTCTTTTGTTTGCTCTCGCACGAAACGAAAGCAAAGCAAGGCAAGCGAACGAAACGAAACGAAAAGTGTGGCCGCCTAGTTAAGTGCACATCAAGAGCTAATTTATGGCCCAATCCTGGGGCCACACACACCACATTGTGGTTGTTGGCCAACACACACTCGTGCAACGCAGCACTCGCACATTTGAATGTTCGATTCGATTTTACCTTTAAACATTTGCGATAAGTTGTTTACGCCTGCTGCAGTCGTGGTCGTCGGTGTGGCTGGGTGTTCGGGATGATAGCTGGGTTTATGTAATCGCGTTGTGCTTGCACTACTGCTATTTCTATTTCTATTTTCGTATTTCACTTTCTGGGGCCTGCAACACAAACACACACACACACTTTACACATCTACACACATCGACTGAAGTTGCCCCACACTCTCGCACTTCACTTTCCCTTCGCGTTCTACGCTCCACTTCCCAACACTGGCCCACTCACTACTCCCGATCCGTTGTTGTTGCTCCTGCTCCTGCTACTGCTGCTGCTGTGTTTTATTTGATTTTATTTTACATTAATTACATTTTTATTTAGTCGCAACTGTGCAACAATGCCGGAGGGAGGGGTGGGGGTGGGAGTGGGAGAACGGAACCAGCAACAAAAACAGAAAAAACACAAAGCAAAAACTTCGGGCACGCACATTGTTTGACACACATACAAGCAGCGCCACGCACACACACACCGCGGGCCAGCAGACTGAGAAGTGTTATTACAATTTACTGTTGATTTCTTTCGCGGCCCCAGCAGCGGGTGCGAGCGAGACAGCTGTCCCAGTGGCCTCCCTGCCCGTGTGTGTGTGCCAAAGCGTGCGAAAGAGCGCGAAAATGTAGGTTAGTTTCCGTTGTATCCCCACGGCCCTTCCCCTCCCCCATCCCCTTGCCCCATCCAACCCCTCCCACATCTCCTTGTAGCAGTAGCAGTAACAGCAACAACAACGTGCAGCACACATTTCACTCTATTTTTGGGCGCTGAAGAATTTTTCTCGCTGCCTCCGAATGCACTTGTGCTGGTAACGGTACTCGCACGCGCGCGCGTGTGTCTCTGTGTGAGTGGGTCCTTTCAGCGATATTTTTCAGGCCTTTCAGCTTTTCACTGCTTTTCACCATATTCCTTTGGCTTTTCACTCACACTGGGCCACTGTGCGTGGGGGCGCTCGCATGGCGACTGCTCGGTTCTAAGGTTCGTCGGCGACTGAGCTCGGCTAACGGGTTTTCCTTTCCGTTTGACGTAATCTGCAGGGCGACCGCGATGCAGAGCGATGAAAAAACACACACCAAAGTCCCAGTATTCTGCCAAAAAAGGACTCGTCGGGGAAATGCTCTCTTTTGCTCGTTCGTAGAGTGCTCTCTCCTCGCGCTCCTCGTTCGCTTCGCTTGCAGGTCAGCCGGCATAAACAAATGCCGTGCCACATGCCACACGACCGACGACACGCTCTGCCAAACTAAACTTCCCCGTATTCCGATTCTGTCGCTGCTGCACCGCGGGCCAAATAACCTCCTCCTCCCCCTAGGAATATGTCAAAATGATTAAGCTTGAATATGGGCCACTGGCTAACAAAGCCAGCAGCATGCGGACGCTGTTCATCAGTCCAAATGGTGTAAGGAAGGACTTCTCCTGCTCTTTTTGTTCTCCCCACTGCGATTTCCGCCTCTGGCTGGCACACGCCGCGTATACGTAATCCCAGCAATCCCAGCACGTGACGTATACGCAACGTTGGCGGATCAAGTTCCGCTCACTGGGGTTCTTTCGCAACTGCAGATAAGCTGGAAGAGCCAGCCTCGACTGATAAGCAAGAGCAAATAGCTGGTGAATCGACTGGGAGCTCAGTTCTCTTCGAGATTCCGACAGAGTCGGAAGCAAAGCCCCAGTTGGATTTTAAAAAGCCTGAGATAAGCTTATCGCAATAAAACGGAAACTAACCCTGGCCAACATGCGACTGTTGTGGCTGGGGGTTCTCCTGCTAACCCTGGCTTTGGGAGAGAGCCACCCTACTTCAAACCATAGCGCTGGTTACGAGTTGGCCACCAAGAGGATCCTGGACACAGCCACTGCTCGCATGCGCAGTGTCTGGGCCCTGAAAAGGAGGATCTTTGTGATCCTCACCTCGAAGGGAAAGTCGCCGCTGGGTGGACAGGTGCTCAATGGAAAGCAGGAGGTGGAGGCGGAGACCTACCGACTGCTCTACGAGCTGGCGGCCAACTTGAGCGTAGTTCCAGTGGCCCAACTAGAGGATCCACTCCTTCGCAGACGTGTTCAGCGAATGGCCAAGCTGCAGCTGCAGGGATTGCGGCCCAAGGACTACGAGCAGGCCAAGGACCTCCTCCGGCAGACCCACAATTTCGTGAGCGGTCCCATGGTCTGTCCCCGGGAGGACTGCTCCGCCCACGGTCCGCTGTCCATGTATCCGCAGATCGTGAACAAGAACATGCGCACCAAGCTGTACGAGGACCTCTTCATCAACTGGTTCGCCTGGAGGAAGGCCATCAACGAGAAGGAGACGGCCAAGTCCACGTTCATCGACTACGTGCGTCTGCTGCGGATCGCAGCCACCTACAACGGCCACGTGACGCCCTCGCGCACCTGGTACCTGAACTACGACACGGAGAACTTCCAGGCGGAGATGGAGGCCGTCGTGTGGGAGATCATGCCGCTCTACCGCGAGCTGCATGCCTATCTGCGCCACGAGGTGAAGGCAACCTACCCCAAGGCAGACACCAAGAGCGATGGTGCCATCTCTGCCCCCATCATGGATCAAATCCTGTCCCAGGACTGGTACCCGCACCAGTTCTTCCGCACCCCGCATCCCAACAAGCAGCACCAGCTGCCCTCGGTCCACACCCGCCTTGAACAGGTCCTGGTTACCCCCGTCAAGATCAACAAGAAGGCCGCCGAGTTCTTCGAGTCGCTGGGCCTCAACATTATGTCACCGTGAGTAAAATCTTCTTAAAATTTTAATCACCATTTATTTTTCGTTTGAATACCTCAAAAGTGCAATTTTTACGCATTCTTGAGATTATAATTCAAAATGTAGTAGTGATTTATCAAGATGTTTTTATTTTAAGCAAAAAGCCTTCTTCAATTTTAAATGTTGTACATTTAATTTTTTATTTAAATTACACCATAAAATGTTTCAAAAATGTAGTCATTATTTGATATAAAGTTGTTATATTTATTGTGTTTTTTGGCCAAGACCAATAGCATAATTATTTCTTAAATAAAATTCCAAGGTTTGGTTGAACTATGATCAAAATAATAAATCTCTTTTAACACCCAGTAATTTCTACGAAGCCTTTGCCCGGCGGATGAACACGGAGGAGGGTGGACCGGACTGCAAGTCGCAAGTTTATTACTTCCCGCCGGACGTGGCTTTGCGTTACTGCCCCAAGTTCGACTACAAGAAGATGATGCAGGTTCACGGCTCAATGGCCGAGCTGCAGTACGGCATCTACAAGATGCAGCTGCCCTTCGGCCTGGACACGGAGCCGTGTCCCGGGTTTGGGGCTGCCATTGCGGAAACGGCTATTCTGGCCTCGGGCACTCCGCGCCACCTGCACCGCCTCCACATACTGCTTAATGACAGCCTTACGGAGGAGCAGTCCCTTAACCGACTCTTCCGCATGGGGGTTCACACTTTAATCGCCGTGCCGCAATACTTTATAAACGACAAGTTTCTGGTGGACGTGATGGACGGGCGGATCGGGGTGAAGGACTACAACTGCGCGTACTGGGGACTCCAGGACAAGTTCGCCGGAGTTCAGCCCCCTTCGCAGCGCAACAACAAGGATTTTGACCTGGACTTTAAGTTTTATCGCGGCATGAACCCGGAAACCTCCAACACAAAGTTTGTTCACAACACTAGTCCTTGATAGCTAACACACCTTATAATCTCACGCAGAAAATTCATGGCCGAGATCCTGGGCTTCCAGTTCTACCGCTCCTTCTGCCTGGCGAGTGGGCAGTACAAACCAGGGGACCCTGATTTTCCACTGCACAACTGCGACTTTTACGACAGCAAGGAGGCGGGCAAGAAGATGCGCGACATGATGCAGCTGGGGGCCACGAAACACTGGCGAGATGTCATGGAGATTGCCACCGGAGAGCGGAAGCTGAGCGGACGCGGCATCCTGGAGTACTTTGCCCCTCTCTTCACCTGGTTAAAGGAGCGCAACAAGCAGCTGGACATCGAGCCAGGCTGGGATGCTGATGAATGTGAGTATGGTATTTAAACTCTTTGAATTTGATTACCAAAAGATTTGTTTTTGCAGTATGTCGCAGGGACTAAAATGACAAGTCCAGGATGTAATCCACATTTTTTAAACCGTAACACTATAACGCACATGTAATTTTCAGAAGAAAAAATATATACGAACATGCTACATCTAAAACACAAAACTGCTTACAAATCTAATTACCCTTTATATAAAAAATAAAATGTAAAATAATCGATCTCATGTTTTAGATGTTAATTTACAAAGGCACTTTGGTAAAACGACAGAAGCTTACATCTACTTTAGGCACTACACATATCGTTAGATTACGGATAAAGTGTACACTTTCCATGTGGTTAAAGCGCTATATACGTGGCTTGTTGCACAAGAATAAATATGTTTGGGTGGTGGCGATGGCCGTGATGATGGTTTGTAGGGTTCCGAGATCCATGTGGATGAAGATGGGTAAAAGTAGGACCGCTTCACATAGTAGTCTCCGAGTCGGGCGGCGTGTGGTAGTTGAGATTGTAGGCGGGCGGACCGTTGTTGAGGAAGGCCATCGAACGGATGCTTTCTCGAGAGGCAGTCCGCTTGGAAAACGACATGGCGCTGACGTAGGCGGGCGCGGGATCCATGGGTGGCGGCGGAAGATAGTGCTGCTGCTGGTGTTGCTGCTGCTGCTGCTGCAGGTGCATGGGGTGCTGCTGATACAGGGGTGGTGTGCAAGGAGCCTGTGGCGGACTGGCACTGGCCCCGTTCAGTCCAGCGAACACGTTTTCGCCCTGTACATTCGCATTCCCGTAGGCAGTGGACAAAGGCCGCGAGCCGTGGAAATTGGAGTAACTGGAGCGCACAGAGGGCGGCCGATTGTTGTAGACCTCGTCGTGCTGTACACCCACGTCGTTCAGGTGGGTGGTGGAGTGCTGATAGCTGGGATTGTAGTGTCCCCCGCCTCCCACTTGGAGGGTGGATACTGCAGCAGCAGACGGAAGTGGTGGTGGCGGCGGAAGAGTGGGCGAGCCCGGCTCCTCGAGCACTCCCTGCCCGTTGGTATTGTAGTAGATGGGGTCCAGCGGAATGTTCTTGCGGTAGCTGTGGTAGTAGTGCCGGTTGCTCTTGCCCAGACTGCCCAGCTGGCTGCCGGAAGCGTTGGTGTTGTTCACCAGGTCGTTGTTGAGCGAGTGCAGGTTAGAGGCGGTCAGCGAGAGCTTGTCCTGGCGGTGGAAGGAGCCCAGGTGCGGCTGCTGCTGCTGCAGCTGCTGGTCGATGATTTTAGTGACGGGGTTCTGGTGATACTTCCTTCGTGAGCTGCGCGTGCTGCTCCTCACGTAGCTCCCGCTGCTACTATCTGCCCCATGTCCTCCGTGTCCGTGTTTGGACCTCAAGGTGCCGCTGGAGCCGTGGTGCGATCGTCTGCTGCTGCTACCGCCTCCACTCGACTGCCTTCCTTGGGTGCCTCGTGCCATCACCGATCTCCGCTTGACGCGTCGCGGGGTCATCGGCTTTGGACTAAGCTCGCCGCCATCCTGATCCCCTCTAGGGTCTCCCAGTCCCAATCCCGCGCCGTGCCGGATGGTGTCGCTGCTGCTGCCGAACTCGATGGAGTACAGCGACTGGCGGTGCTTGGACTGCTTGCTAATATGCTTCACTGCGCCGGGAAGAACAAGATTGGATCAGTAGGAGATCAGCAAGGCCAGTGTGCAATCAGAGATACAAAGTTACCTGTGGTTAGCTTGAGAGTGTGTTTTGTGATTGGAGCTGTTAAACAAGTTGGATTAGCTACGTTCGGAGAGAGGTCGAGAGTTAGCGGTTGGTTAGAGCCACAAATGCTACAGAAAGCCAGCTACCAGTGAGATACAACTTAGCAGGATAGATGGATCGGCTACGGAGAGAGGCTAAGATAGAGATACGCCCGCAGTTTGGTGTAAATGAACATTTTATTGGAAACGCTTCGAATCTCGTCGAATGTCGAATTGGCACCAGTCCGCGCAATTCGCATGGCTAAAGATCAAGATGGGGATCTATCTAAACAGTAAATAGTGTCTATTCTACATAAATTTGGATTTAGATCTGCTCTGCTAATGCATTTGTGTGGCCTCAAGCTTAAAACTAGACTTAACAGTTCTAAAGATTTGTTTTGTTTGCGTTTGCGTTTGTATAACGAATCTCGCACTTAACTCAATAGGCAACTTCTGTTCGTGTTCGACAACTAACGTTTGCATCGTAGTGCATTCGTAATTTTTGTAATATGTAAATATGTATATATCGTATATTAGTTAAACAACAAAAGGCAGCGGTTGGGGAGGCTGCGCTCTCCCTCACATAACACATCAATATATTATATGTATGTTGTATACTCTAATCTCTATCCGTCATTCATCCAAGGCATCTGGTTGCAATTGGCGCTAATTTCATTTCTCTCGCTTGCATTCTCAACAAATTTTCATATCCTTTGCTTGATAATGATTTTTGTGACATTTTCGTTTTAAATAATCGTTTGTCGTTCATGTTTGTTTTAGTTATCACAGATCAACATAAAATTGTTTAGGCTTGCATTTGTCGCGACTTTCCACGCCTTCTATCACATTCGGGGAAAGTCTCTAATGTTTGCACGTATGTGAATGGTTACTTAGCTTAAATAATCAAGGACAGCTCAGCAAGGCATCATCCGAATCGTTAAACGCACGCATGGAAGCTAGGGTTAGGCCCTAATCTTAGCCAGGTAGCCGGCTGGTTAGGCACAACAAAGAAACAGCAACACGTAAGTGTATGTATTATATGTATATGAAGTGTGGGGATCGAGTGATCCTGGTAGAGTTAGTAACTGCCTACGCAGAGAGCGGGAGTAAAGAGAGGATCGTACTTAAGTCTTGGGTTGGATTGCTCTAGGCCTGCACGCCCACAATCGAGTTGCAGAAGGAGCGGGGACGGGTCTTTTGGCCATTAGCACTGCGACCGCTGCGGCGATTCACGTGGGGAGCAGCCTCTGGAGCAGCTTGCTCCACCAGGCGATCGTCGCTCTGGGCACGCACCACGTATCCAGGCGGAGGAGCGCGAATTTGGTCGCAGAAGTTAACTGGAATCGGGGGCCTGGGCCGGCGATTGCTGCGACGCACCATGGGCGAGCCATGAGGGACGGGAAGGGGCAGCTGGGAGGGAACAGGTCCCATCTTAACGGGCAGCGCATAGCGCTCAGCCACCTCAGGCGAGAGATCGAGATAAGGAGCCTGGCCCAAGCGCTGGTGGATGTGGGGCCTTGAAACAGGCGGAGGTGGTGGAGTCAGCATCTGGTCGTGATCAAGCTCGGACTCGCCATCCGCATCCTCGTCATTCTCAACCTCCAAGCAGCTGTGCATGGGTACAGTGGGCAGGGGAATCTGCGTGGGCCGTCGTGCACTAGAGTTTAGACCGAGGCGAAGCGGAGAGGGCAGCCCGTTCTGGTCGTACGGATAGGCGTTGTTGTTGGGACTGGAGCGTGAGCTGGATTGGAAGACGTTGTTGTTTTCGCCCAGAAATAGACCATTGGGAGTGGGGCTCTGGAAGGGAACATAGGTCGCTCCATTATCCCCAGGGGGAAACTGCTGAAGCGAGAAGTTGTCTTCGTCCTCCTCCAAGTTGCGCGACAAACGCTCAAGCGGACGGACAGGGGAGGCTAACCCCATTCCCAGACCAAGATGGGACTCTATTCCCCCCGAGAGCGGGACAGACTTGGGCGGCTTGGGCTTGTGGTGAATGCGGGCGAAGTGGGAGCTGCCCTGGAGCGAGTCTGGGCTCTGGAAGATGCTGTAGTTGCTGTTGCTTAGGGAGTTGCCGGCCAGGTAGGGATTGGAGTTTTGAAGCGAGGCGTAGGACAGGGAGGGCGTGGTCTGGGGGGACATGGGACTGGGACTAAGAGGGGCCTTGGAGTGGTGGTGGCGCTGGCGACGCAGGCTGCTGCTGTTGCTCTGGGTTAGGAGATTGGTGTGCGGTTGAAATTGGAATGATGCGTTGTGGTTATTTGTTGTGTCTGGCGGCAGCAGCGAAGGCGCGCGCTGATGGAGATTATTGTTGAGTGTATTATTGTTGCTGCCGCTCAACTGGTAGTTCTTGTTGCTACTGTTGTGGAAGTGGTGTAGTTTGGGTTGCTGTTGTTGCTGATGATGATAGAGTTTCAGTGAGTTTTGCTGCGGCTGCTGCTGCTGCAGTTGCAGATGCTTGTTTGATTGCATGGTGGCGCTTGCGGATGTTGTGGGTATACTTGTATAGCTCACGTACATTGGGTGCACCACGGTGTGCTGCGGACTCTTCGCGTCGCCGTTCATGAAATCGACTGCAAACCAGAAATTGATTAAGATGCTTTAACAGTAACCAGAAGAATACATCGGATATCGCAGGACACTGTGCAGCAGCCACAAATTTTGAAGGTCAATAAATGTTCTAAAGTGACTAACTTTAGCTTTAAATTGTTTTGCTTTAAAGTTAAAGACAAAGGCCTAACTTTTAGGTAAACAAACTTGCCACTTTTTGGACTTTCGCGATTTTTTCGAAAGTAATTACAATCAAATTTATTTTTTTCTGTTGGGCACCCTTCTCAATTTCGTTCTAGTTTGTTTCGCGCTGCACAGTGTCGCTGTCGATAAGCAAAAACAATGGTTTTCTTGATTATGAGTGAATGACTTAGACATAACATGGATTACAATACGAATATATGGCATGTATGTTCAATGTATTTATAGGACTATGTAGAGTTGCTCACAGTTCACATGGACACGTCACAATGGTGGTTAATATAGGACACAATATATGTTTAAATCAAAATAGTCATTTATGTGGGTACAATCGCATTCCAGGGTGCGGGTTTTGGGTGGGGAGGCTAGAGCTTACACATAGACAACCTGATATATATTCGACAATAACAATAAACATTCGTTAGGCTTCTCGATGTCACTTCGTAACTCCGTAAACATTCGTTTCACATGGGGAGTAATGCAGGTTAGGTGATAAGGGGAGACATTTACCATATACACAGTGCACAGTGATACCCGAAAGTGAAAGATTGAAAGATTAGGGGGTAGTGGTGAGAAGGGTTAGCAATGACCGATCCCGGTTAGTGAATGACAATGAGCATGGTACGAATCAGAGAGCGCGAGCGCCACTTACATCTGTCGTCCTCATCGAGAAATATGCAACTGATCAGAATCGCACCGAGTATGCCCAGCAGCTGTGGAGTGGGCAAGACAATTTACACAATTCAGGGCACTTAAGCCAGTTGAGCACTCACCGCCAGGGCGCACTGCAGCCCCGAGTGGGAGATCTCCATCAGCTCGTAGTCCAGCAGGCAGCCCTCTACCTTCTCCGGCCTTTGGGGGCGGAATGGGTCGTCCGCCGTCATGTTGTAGGTGGGCCTGCAGCCGTATCCGTTCGCCTCGAACCAGGAGACGCTGCCTGTGCCCAGGTTGATCAGGTCACTGTCCTGTGGGGTCAGATTTGCCTGGTTGAATCTGGTTATCAACCGGAAACCATTAACTTTACTCACCCTGTCCAACTGCCCCACATTCAAGTAGAAGCAAATGAGGAAGGCGTTCCAGCCGATCCACAGGAAGTTCCATATTAGATACTGGAAGTGGGCACACAAACAAAACAAATTGGGGCTATCGCTAGATATGATAATGAGCACGTAAGCACTTACGGTGATGATGTATTTAACGCGAAAGTGATATGCGCCGTAGAACCCGAATATGATGAACAGAATGTGGAAAAAGTTCACCAGGATGGGGGCCCACATGTACCCGAGGAAGTCGAATACCTGGCGCTCGATAATCGTTATCTGCGGATGGGGTTTGTATCACAATGGGGTACTGGAATCAGTATGATCGAGTCGTAAATACTCACCACTTGCAGGAAGCATATTGACAGCAAAAAGTGTCGCCGCGTACACGAGCACGAGCCCATCACATCGTCATTCCATTCAGAGGTTTATGCTAAATAATTCCACTCCCCTCTCTCTGCTGGCCCTCCAGCTATCGGTATTCCAGTCTTTCGCTGCCTTATCGGGCCTGGAACTGGAACTGGTGGCTATCGGAGGCTCCTTGTGGCATTTCCGCGTCGCCTGCAGACTGCAGACCTGCTGCAAGTCAAGCGTGGCAAGTGCACTAGCTGCCTCTCGCTTGCTCCTTAAGAACGCACAGGTGCAGGGGTTGTTGGCAGGGGGCAGGGGCACTAGCGGGAGCGAGAAAGAATGCAGCTGCACCGAACAAAACCTGATCTGTGTGAACCGAGAGTAAATAAAGAGAAATTAAACCAAATGAGTCGCTACCGAGAGAAACTATGCTGCTCACACACACACACACGCACGGGAATGCTCCCTACCAACACAACCAGGGCGAGGGGCTCACGGCTCACGTAACGTAAAACAAACACGCACTATTTTCGCCCATTGGAGTACACATATTGTCCATATTGCTCGCTCGCAGCAGCAGCGCCTGGTTAGTGTCCAGGTCAAGTATGAGCAATTAATTAATTAGCACACAGCACAGCAGCCAGAGAAGCTCCATTACGCCATGTCTATATCTGCGGCCCCCACACAGATGCGACGCGGTGATTGGCCGAGACTTCGCCCGGTAATCAAATTAAACAGTAATTCAATGGTTTGTCACTGGAATATGACTCAAGCACAGAACCGAGAGTCCCATTTGTTTTCCGCTTGCGACACGGAAGCCCCACTCACACACACTCTCACGCAGAGGCACTGACCACCGCACATTCCCATACACACACTCAGGCCCCAGAGCTAGACTACACTACGCGGCCCCTTTCCATATGTTTGGAAAGGCTCCAGCTATCTCCCCACTCCACTTTACATAATATGCAGGCACAGCGATTTATTATCTCGGAAATTAACACTTTTTGGACTTACGTCAAGAACAAGTGCGCGAAACGAAGCGAACGGGGCAACAACAATTGAAAATTAGCGATGTGAAAAGTACAACCAGCAACTGTCTGTTGAGATATTTTTATCGTGATATTTTTTGGCCGAATATCGATATATTTTATTACAAGTATTAAAACTATCACAGGTTAATTTTCCGAACTTGTTGAATGCTTTTGGGATACAATGTGGTTCGGGGGACTTTCTTTTGAGTTTTCTGAGCGAATGGATGTCTGTTTGGCTTCAACCAAATTCTCCTTAGAATTAGTAATTAGTACATCGATAGTTTTCTAAATCTATGTGGCCAGAGCTGCACTTTCGGCAGGTTAGAAACAAACGGTTTTTTGAATCAGAAAAATTAATTAACAAATTTTCAACTGATTTTCGTTCGGATTGCTTTTTTAAGTTTATTTATAATAGTTCAACAAAGTTGCATTAAAAATTTTAAGAAGAAAACAATAATAAAATGTTGAGCTATGAGCTCAAAAGTCCCAGGAAAGTCACAAATTTTGTATGGATTTTTTATAAACATTTGTAATATAAACTGGTTTTATAATTAAACTCTGCATACCCCACTTGATAGACTAACAATATAACAAGACAGCATTTTTAAAGAAATGTACATGGCTATTTTAAGGGGAGCTTCTCATGTAGAATTTTCAAAAAATAATTTTTTTTTTTTTTTCATAGATTGATAGAATAACGTCTTGGGAGTATTTTCCCAAAGTTTTATGACTCAACTCTAAATATTATGAAAGATTTGATTGATTGAATCAGTGCGCTCGGTCGCGCTTTGTGTGCGATTTGGCGCTAACTCAAAACTTTAAATCGTTTTTTCTCAAAACTATGATTTTAAAAACGCGGTACACGATTGCGCAAAAACTACTGAACCGATTTTTGATTTTTAAAAAGTGTTTTGCTGATTATGAATTAAACGAGTGCGTTAATGTCTGGAATTGTGAAAAAAAAATTATTTCATACACTTTTAAGCCTTATTTAGCGACAAAAAATGGCGAAAAAACAGCACTTTTTTTTCAAGACGTGATTTCAATATTGTAGAAGAAAATTTTTTTTAAATGCAGACATTCACGCACTCGTTTAATGTTTGCTGAATAACAAAAATTATTTGTTGTATGTTTCAGATGAAAACTTTGGGCTCCACACTGTACCGCGATAAACACCTCAGCCGAATCGCGCCGCACGCGACCTTCAATAAGTCCGCCATTTTGTTTTTTAAGACTTTGAAAAAAATTTTTTTTTATACTTCAAACATGTCTTCAAATATATGCTAAAAATTATTTGTGTCTGTTTTTATTTTCCGAGTGAAAAAAAATCCCAAAAAACCACTACTTTTTGACGTGTTACATGAGAAGCTCCCCTTAAGTCAGGAAATTAATATCTCATGGTTAGATTAGTCCACCGATGTGCACCACCAAAAGAAAACTCATGCTCTTCGGTTAGTTTAGTTTATTCTGTATGCATATTGTATAAATTGTGTTGTTACGGTTATCATACATAAATAAATTAAATTATGCTCTTTATTCACAATACATGTGGGTTCTCTGTTTCTCCTCCCGCTAAATAGCATTTCGAGTTCTCGTATTGAGTTCGGGTTATTTTTTCGTGTCTGCAGCCAAACACCATAAAATATATATTTCAAACTCAACATTACGCTCAACGTACATTCAGATGCTTCTCGCATTTTATTGTGGCTAAGTCAGTTTAGATTTCGATTTCGAATTCCAATTCAATTTTCAATGCTCCAAGATGCTTTGCATTTTCGACTAGTCAATAGTATATAATTCGTGTTCTGTTTGTTAGCTAGTTTTTGAACTCGCAAGTTCTTCAATTCTGTTGTATTCAGTGTATTGTTTCGGCCGCAATGGTTCCTAACTCTCTCGTCTTCATCGTCCTCCGCCCAATGTTACATGTTTATTTACAGCAATTGAGAATATAATATAGTAAATGTTCGCTACAGTTTCCTATAGTTGACTTGGGGCTGGGAATCGTTTCCGCTGATAGTTTCCTTTGCTAATCTCTCGCTAATCAGTAAATAAATTGTTTCTTCGTTTCGTTTCTTTTTGTACAATAGACGCGTGTTATCTTTGTGTGTTATCAGTCGTTTTTCATTTACTTTACATGAATGTGCAGGGAAATTATTGTTAAGTTTTACTTGTAAATAATCCTCTCCTCCTCCTACAGTCGCGTCTCATGCTCCTGCTCCACTAAATATGTTTGCATGCATACAGGTTGGTTACCAGAATTGTATTTCTAAATTGACACAGATAATTTAGGATCGATCACAAAGCGTAGTAAAAATGAGAAAAGATAGTACACCACACAGACAGGTAAGTAAAAAGGTGTCCGCCTCCGTGTATATGATACAATAATTACATGAATATATATCTATATATAAATATGTATGTGTGTGTGTATACATATATTTATAATAATATAATATGTTAGTTAGCTTTGGTTGGTTGTCCCTCCTCCGCTCCTCGCTCCTCGCTTCTAGCTCCGGGCCCTAAAGTATTCCAACAAATTTCAGACACCAAAAAAGTCGATACACAATAACGCGACGTAACATGCCTGTTGCACATACGTCCCACTGCCACACAAAAGAATTACATATCCACATCCCGGACCGTAATCCGTTGTGCAACTGACAGCGGGTGGAAAGTGGGTGGGGTGGTATGGGGTGGTGTGGGTTGTGGATGGGGCACCTGAGTTCACGGGGGACTCACGGTTCAGTGGCTCAGCGTGCTGGGAGCTGTCTTACTGCATAGCGATGCGATTACATTACATTACAGGACTTATGCATAAGGGAAGAATAGAGACAGTTGCGTGGACCGTGTGCCGTGGATGTAATTTGCTCGGCTCCTGGAATTAGATTCCCTGGACTGTCTGTTAGGAATACATAATATGCTTCTACACCTAGTCTGATCTGCTTCTGAATCTTTGTGAGAGATGTGTCTGTTGGCTGACAATGGATCAGTCAAACTTTACCGATTGCCACAGCTCATGGCCTGCCATTAGGGAAAACAAGGTCCTTCGACTCCTTACTTCTTGCTCTTGCGCTTCTGCTTGGGCTCCTCTCCTCCAGATGCTGCGGATGCGGCGGCAGCTGCTGCAGCGGTGGCTGCGGCGTTCAACAGGTTCATGTTCGGCTTCACCGTTCCCTTCTTCTGCGTGGCCGGCTGCTGGGGAGTGGCCTGCGTGATGTTGTTATTGGTAGCTGCAGCAGCAGTTGCTGCTCCAGCTCCAGACTGGGCCGACAGGTTGTTGGACGGCGTGGCCGGCGTCTCATCCAGGAAGAGCGGGTTCTTCACCTCCATCTCGCCGGTAGGCGCTAACCCAGGGCACTCATACACAGTGTAGTCGCCCTCCTCGTTGTCGTCGTCGCTCTCCACGTCCGACATACCGCAGCTGCCGTCCGTGGCCTGGCAGTTCTCCATGGCGATGATTTGCTGCTTCTGGTGCTGGTAGTGGTACATCTGTGCGCTTTGGGCCAGTTTCCTATCGCCTGATGGAGACACATCCTTGTTGGGTCCTGTGACTCCGTAAGCGGGGTAATCCACGTCCGCCGCCGCCTTGTGGCGATTGTGGAACCTGTCAACAGTGGATTGCCTGATTACCTTCTGGGAAAACATCTTCTTAATTGCTAGTTTACTCACCAAGTCACTCCAAGAGCCAGCAGTCCCACGGTCACCGCCGCACTCACTCCCGCTATCAAGGCCACGATGTACACCCCCATCTCGCTGTTCATTCCCAGGTGCTGACGGAGCACAATCTGCTCCTGACTGCCTTCGCCTCCGCCATTTACAATTGTCAGGTGAGGCGACTTGCTTTGCTTCTGCAGCTTGTTGATCAGTGCGTTGAGCTCGTGGGGCGTTTGGTCTTTATTTTGAGGAAGATTGACTCCAGCCACAGCCGCTGCAGCCACAGACTGCGGGTTAATGCGGTGGAAGTTGGCGTTGGCGGCGTCCAAAAGCTTCGGAGGCTCAACGGGCACGGGAGCGGGCACTGGAGTTGCTATCTTGGTCTTGCTGGCGGTGGTGGCCACCTCGGGCGTGGGCTCTACGGGAGCGTACTCTTCGTAGTCTTCCAGAGCGCGTGAGTCCAGCTCCCCCGAGGGGTCGTTCGGGTTGTCAAAGAAGCGGGCATCATTGGGACCAACGGCGAAGGGAATCCGTTCGCGGAGAACGCTGTTCCGGTTCGGAGAGTCGCCCAAGCTGGGGCGGTTGGGCAGACTAGGCAGAGGCGGAAGATTCGGAAGGCGGGGCAGGTACTGCACATCAGGTACTGCCTCCAAGGGACTCCCGTAGCTGGCCTCCGCCTCCGCGTTGTCGTACTGGTCGTACTGCTGGTTCAGATTGTTCCCGGTGGCCTCGTAGTCCTCTTCCGCCTCACGCTGCACCTGCAGCTCCTGCTGCCGCTGCCGGAAGCGCTCTCTTTCCAGGAGCTGCCGTTGACGGTCCATCTTAAGGTTGATCTCGTGCAGCTGCTGGTCGAACTGTTGCTGCAGCCGGCGGCGAGCGTACTGCTCCATCATCTGGGCCAGGAAGGCATACTCCTGCTCGCTCTGAGGGTCCATCACGGGTGTCTGAATGGGTCTTCGGCGGAGTCCTGCGGATCGGATCAATTGATTAGTGGGCGCGGGCGAGGTGATTATGTTAATGCTAATGAGCCTGCGTGTCAGAGGTCGGAAAATAGAAAGCAAAGTCGAAAATAGCGTCGCACGAAGGGTCAGCCCCCTCGCCTCCTCCCTCCCCCTACATTGAACACAAGAAGGATTCGAAATAGACAAACAAAAGTCCGTTTTATTGCCAGAGGTTAAAAATAGACCAATTACACACGCGCCCAGGTCAGGCCGCCCCATCGCGGTGGAGTGAGGGAGACCAATATACAGACTCGGACTGAGGCCTGTGACGTGCTTGGAAACTTTATCGCACTCGGCTGTTGTTGTTGCTCTTGGGGGGATGGGGGGATGGGGGCTAGGGACTATTGTTGCGCTCAAATCAAGGAAGTTTTATATTATAGCTGCGTTGCAGGCTGGTCATTGTTATACAAATACGATACTTGATTTGGAAGTTTTCTTGGTTGACGGACAAAGGATTTCCACCTGTGTGTAACGGGGAGTCCTCTATGTGCGAGCTTGTGACGCTGCAATTGCGTGGGTGTTTTGGTTTCGGGAATACTTCACACAGACACTCGCAGGACATACCCTCTTGATTATATACTATGCATGTATCTAGTGCAGGGGATACACAAAACGAGGTGGCAAACTCCCTCCGCCTTTCTCCCTTCTTCCTACTTCCTGCGCCATTCACCACGCTCCCATCCAAACTTAAAACTACGGCTGTGTGTGTTGGTGTAGTGTGCTATTTTTAGGCTTACCTGGGTAAACGGACATTTCGCAATGACCCAATATGCAGCAGAGCACGGTTGCAGCCAGCGCGAGGCTAACGGTGATTTCCAGGCGGGCCGCCATCTTGCACTTGGCACAATTGCACTTGCACTTACGAAATTTCTCCGCTCTGTTCTGTTCTGCGTTTTAAGTCCCCTTGAATCGAACAGAAAATGTCTAGCACTGCACAAGTGCCATATGGCCGGTTAATGGGGCTGCTGCTGCTGCTGCTGGGGCTTTGGCCAAACGACGACGTCGACGGACTTATTGATTTTCGACTCCCACACTCACATCCACTAACACACACTCGCGCGAATATTCAGTGGCAGCTGCTGGTGGTTGCTCCCCGAACTTTTCGTCTTTTCCCTGCACTGCTTGCGTGGGCGTGCAATATTTCTCGCGATTCCCGTTAGTTAACGGCACCTTCCTAGTCCTTCCAGCTTTTAACCCTCACACGGGGGCACTTTGCACCGATACCGGCTGGCGGAAATGTCAAATGGTGCACTTTTCTCACAGATTGCAGGCGAAGAACCTCTGGTGGGACATACGGATCTGTGGATCTGTGGGTGGGGACTCAACTCCTGGTTCTGGGCCTGCGTTGCTGCGCCGTCGACGTATACCGTTATACTGAAGAAACCGAGAAAACTGAATGAGCCTGGCGGCGGCAAAAAGCAGCAACACGACACGACAGAGGCCCGAGAAGAAGCAGAGCTGTGACGCAAATGTTAGGTCCGCAAATCCGCCCCCGCGCTGTTAAATGTTGCGGGCAGCTTTTGAGGGCAGACCCCGCAGCAACAACAAGCAGCGAAAACCCGAGCACAGTGGGCAAAGAAAAAAGGAGGCGCCTGCGCACTGTGGGCCAGGAAAGCTCGGCACGTCCGTGGTTCTTTGAGTAAACACGGGCATTCATAAAGAGCCGAGCGCACTCGACTCTCGGCCAGCTAGCAGGTGGCTGCCACTCACAAATCCCCGCCCCCAGCGCCCAGTCCCACCGAACTTCGGAGGCGCCTCCCTTTCCTGCAGCTTTTCGCTTGGGATAGGGCGCGCTTTATTTTTATCAATGAATTTGCAGTGAAGGAGCTTTCATCCCTGCGAATGAGTGCTGGAGAGATGAAGGGTCCTTAGCCGCAGGAGGGGATCTTCAATGGTTATCAGCAGTTACCAGGAGTGATATTCCTGGGATTAAGATTTTTAAAAAGTGGGCTGAGCACTTTTTTGGAACTCAGTAAAGTCTAGCATAAAGGATTATCCTGAGTGCTCCCATTTCTCATGGATTAGCCATTCATGAAAGGATGCAAATAAAACCCATTTATCACAAAAGCTGTGTGTATAAAGGAGTCCTTTAAAGCTTAGCTGAATCTTAAACCTAACAAAAAGAACACAGCTTAAAGCTATTTAGTTCTTGCGGATTTTTGTAAAATATAAATGATAAAAAAACAACTACAGGGTCTATTTCAAATAAAAATACACCTTGTCTTTACAGGTACAACGGTGGTATTTAAAGGACATACATATTAGTATGTAAACCCGAGAAGGACAGTATATTTTAACGGTCCAGCTGCGACCACACTGAAGAACTGGTTCACTGGGAACTACACATCTGAGTCATTTGGAGTCGCGACAAAGGAAAAATTATAAACAAATAACAATGGCCACCTTAAAGGGTAATTATGCAAGGTGCAACTAAAGAGAAACTAATGGTCATCCTTCTTATATTCACTTGCACTCACCTGGAACCCGATCTGACTCTCCGGGAACCGCCACTCAGCGTAAGTCTACGCCCACCCCCGCAGGTGAACGAATGATAACGATTTCTCCTGCAGCCTCATCATCTGCGCCTTCCTCACGTGCATGGGGCTCACCTTCCTGATCCTGGCCTGCGCGGTGCCCGCCACCAAGATCTTCTACCCCTTCTTCGTACTGCTCTTCTACGCACTGTCCGTGCTGCCGGTGTTCATCGCCAAGCGAACCACTCCGGGCAACGAGACTAACCCGAAGACGGAGTTTGCCCTTTTCCTCACCGCGGGAATGGTGTTGAGCGCCTTCGCCCTGCCCATCGTCCTGGCTCATGCCTCCGTGGTGAGTATTATACAGTGAACATGGGTCATGGATCGTTGCTACTTCCGTGCATTTCCCCCTGTACAGATCACTTGGCTTGCGTGCACCCTGACGATAATCAGCAACATCATCAACTACGGCACCATCTTCGGCTACGCCATGCGTGATGACGAGCCGTACGGCAGCATGTTCTAGGGAGGATCTGTAGATAGGCCAAGTAACCGGCGCAGCAGGATTACTCCCGGAAACCACATTGCTCCTGAGGGTTACTGGCTTTTACCCGTAAGCACGCATGCTGCACGCTTCTCCGCAGTCATCAGCCAATCTCATATTATCAAGTGTATTCAGATAACATAAACGCAAACGAAATAAACAGACGTAGTAAATATAAGTTGGCTTGTTCCGGTTCACTTGCTGGTTCGATAGCTAATACAAACAGCTCCCCGATAGGCAGTGGTTCGTTCCATGGGCGTAGCAAGGAGAAGGCTTCACCTAAAATAAAATATTAAATTTTAAAAAGAGAATAATTTGGATTTAATAGACTTTCTTCTTGAGCTTCTTAAACAAAAGTGGAGTTTGTAGTACCCTACACTATAATTATGTGAATACATAAATTCAACCCTGTAAATGATCGGGCTACGCCCATGGTTCATTTAACGATACTTTTTCGATGCCGAGAGTACACTTCCTTTGACAAATGGAAAATTAGTCTTAATTTGTGATTATAAAATGGATAGGATTTTAAAAACAGACTTAAAGAAGGAGGAGATCACGGGAATTCCCTCTGTGACCCTGCATGGCATCGAAAACGTTCAGCAGGACGAAGGAGATGAGGAGACGGACATAGAGGATGGTTTTACCGAAGAGGACCTGGACTTGGACCCGGAGTCCAGCTTCCAGGATGTGGATACAGAAGATTCAAATGAGCCGCCCATGCAGGCCGACACTGCGCGCAGCTTGCAGCTGAGCGATGCTGCGATGCGCAAGTATCCATTCAAGCTGAAGCAAAGCGACTGCGGGTGAGTCTGCGCCTTGAGGCAATCCTTGAATTAAATCAATAACAAATTTATTCCCAGGAATATCCTCACCGTACACCACACAATCAAGGAGGCGGGTCAGCAGCTGCGCATCCAGATTGCCGCCTGCTGCTTCAACGATCTGAGCAACAAACTGGTGGTCATTGACAAGCGGTAAGGATCACCAGGAAAAATGAAGCCTTTAATCCTTGAGTAATATCCTTTTCCAGTGGCAACGTCTTCGTCTTTGACTTTGTAAACAAACGCTACTGGCGCCTGGGATTTCGGATGCCCAAAGCCAAGCTGATTCGCCAATCGCCTCTGCACCCTAGCGACTACATTGTGGGCAACAAAATGGGCCATATTTTCACCATTGACGTGGATAATTCGATTGTCGGTACTCGAGGAGAGGTGGGTAATGGTCCTCTTGAGGAGTTGAGCTGGGGCAATCGCCTGCAGAATACCCGCAGCTCCAATGCTCTGATGCGCTTTGGGAGCGAGGCCGTCATAGTTAATCTCCGCACCCTGGAGGTCTCTCACGAGCTGGACTTTGACGAGTCACGCTACAAGCTGAAGTTCGCAGCCTTTCTGCCCAACTCCGACCAGTTTTTCATAGGCTTCTCCAACGACTCGCTGCACGTGTGGTCCTCGCACTCTTTGAGTACTTTGCGAATGGCCCAGCCCATCAAGGCGAGGAAACGCAAGCTGAGATTGCTGCCAGCGGGAGAAACCATTCCGGAGTTCGCTCTTCGTGGGCCAGATGACAGCGACGTGGAGGAAGACCTGACGTTTGACTGTCAGGACCACGACTTTGCCGATGGACTGTTGCTGAGCTACTGCTTCACCCCCGACGGTAACAAGATGTGTCTGAGCACCGTGGATGGCTACCTTCTGGTGCTAAGTGTGGCCTCCTTTGATCTGGAGAAGCTCTACCGCCTGACCGACTTTATTCTCCGCCAAATGGCCTTCCTTGCGCAGCCGAAAGAACGCATAGTGTTTGGAATTACGGCCAGAAACCAGGCCATCATGCTGGACTTGAGCAACACGGACCACAAGCTTATCGTGCAGCGCTCCAACGCGACTAGCTTGAGTCTGAGCCGCGATGGCAAGCTGCTGAGTATCACCTCCAGCTGCGGGGAGGTATATGTGTGGTCCACCTGCCGTCTGTTCAACGCCTTGCAGGCACAGACCCGCTGTCTCAACCAGATGAAGTCCACGTTCAAGCAGCCAAAGCCCTTGCCGCCCTGCAGCGTCAGTGGATCCATGAACCAGGAGCTGCGACATCTGCTCAAACCACAGCGACTGAGAGCCATGCTGAAGGAGTATGGGTGCTACCCGGAGAAGTACAGGTTCCTCATCTGGACGTCCCTCTTGGACCTGCCCTCCAATGGGCCTCAGTTCCAGGCACTCATCAAACTGGGACCTCCTCTCATGGTCAGAAATCAGGCCAAGAAGCTGAAGATACGCAACGATGCACAGCGGCGAGTTGTCATCAAGATCTGGAGCTGCCTGGCCCAGTGGTGCAAAGTCTTGGCTCACGCGGACTTTATGCCGCACCTTATATTCCCGTTTGTAAAGCAGCTGCCCAAGAACAGCATGGTTTCTTTTGAGGTCCTGGCCACCTTGATCCTGAACCACTTCCAGTTGTGGTTCGAGTTCCATCCACTGCCGCCCTCCAATTATTTGGCCATGTGCGAGAATCTCCTGCAGCAGAGCGACGAGAAGCTCTGCAAGTTCTACAAATCCCAGGAAGTCTCACCCAAGGACTATGCCTGGTCCTTGCTGAGCAATGCCTTTTCCGAGGTCCTAGAGGAGCAGCAGTGGCTGTCGCTGTGGGACAACATCGTTTCGGAACAGCCTTGGTTTCCCGTCTTCCTGGTGGTTGCCTACAACCTGATTCATCGCGAGATTATAGTTCGGCTGCCGGACCAGCGATCAGTGATCTCCTTCTTCCACGAGCAGAATCCAGTTGACATCAGCAAACTGCTTTTCAAGGCGCGCAGACTGATGGCAAAGTGTGAGCCCGCCATGCATCCGCAGCGTTTCATGCAAGGCTTCAGCGCAATTCCAAAAAAAGTGTATCCCAAGTTCCTGAAGTACCCCAACGAGTGGATCGAGCAGAAGGAGGAGCAGGCAGTCTCGCTAGTCAAGCACAACCAAGAGATCGACGCCCGCATCCGTCACCTCGAACTGGAGGAGGTGCAGATCATGGAGCGCCTCGAGAACGGACTCAAGCAGGAGGAGCACGCTCGTCGTCTGAAGGAGATGGAGCAAGTCTACCAGGACACTATCCATCGCGAGGAAGAGCGCATCACCTGCCAGCGCAAGATGCTGCTCACCTACCAGATGGAGGTGCGCCGCCGCAAGAGCGAGGTCATCACCAAGCTGCAGGAGTCCGAGCAGCGGCGCAAGGTGCTGGAGATGGAGAAGGACATCGACCTGCTGATGCGCAGCATAGAGCGCGAGCGTCGGCGCAACAACCAGCAGATGCAGCTGGCCGAGGACGAAATTCGCAACCAGGAGATGGAGCTCCTCGCCCAGCGCTACTACTCGGAGTCCGCGGGTGCTCCGCTGGCCCAAAAGTACTACGACAACATCCAGAAGCTGTGCAGCCAGCGGGATCAGCTGCAGAAAAACTTGCGTGATGTATGTGATTTTAGGCAGAAGTTTTGTTTGATCATGTAATCTTTTTCCCTTCAGATGACCATGGAGCACCTGCGCACTCCCGCGCCCTCTTCCGTGCAGTTCAATCCCCAGTTGGTGGACATCGAGAGCTCCATTCTGGAAATCCAGCGCGAGTTTGCGGAAATCATTACCACAGAGACGACGACTAGATGCAGAAGCAACTTCTCTTAAGTATTAGCATAACAAATTGAGCCCTTTTTGTACAAATAAATGGTAAGGTAGGATAATTACATGGCACCGAAAAAATAAATAGATTAACAGGCAACTGGTTACTTTTTGTCCGCAGACGAAGGCACTAACATGTTGGGTACATTGATGAGCAAGTGTATGCTGGATGGCGGAATCTGCAGCTGGTTAGCCACCACTGAAATAAAGGAACGTGAGCGAAGGTTCAGTGGGAGATGTGGAAAGCTTACCACCAGCTAGGCTGCCGTGGCTCTTGTGCTGCTGCAGCTCCTTCTCTAGTCTGGCGATCCTCTCGTGCAGCTCGTGGTTCTCCTGCTGCAGCTGGGCATTCTGCTTTCGCAGGTCCTTGTGCTCGTTGCGCATCTTGTTGCGATAGCGACAGGCGGCTGCCCTTCTTCGCTCCATGCAGTCCTCGTCTCTGCTGCGATCCTTGGGTTTCACTGCCTTCGGCGGGGTGGAGAAGTGGCGTCTGTTGTTGTTGCTGTGCAGGATGGCTTTTAGTCGCTCCTTGATGGGCAGCTGTGATGTGGGCGTTAGACTGGCGCTGCTGGGCTCGGGAGCAGGGTGACTGCAGGTGACCAGAATGGGTTCCGGTCTCTTACTGGCTTTACTTGATATCTGCGACTTGGGCTTGGGCAGTATGTACGGCAGAATGGAACTGCTGGGCTTCCCTCGCTGGGAATCTGGTGTCAGGGGCACGGGAAGTGACTGGGCAGGTAGAACCCAGGTGATGACCTGCGGCTGAATCAGCTGCAGTGGAGGAGGACCCTCTTGAGCGGCGGTGGGATTGTTAGAAGGCGTTGCTGTCGCGCGTAGTAGTTGCTCCACATCCACGTTGCTGCAGCTGTCGCTTCGGGAGACTGGGTTACCAGGTGGAACTGCTGCAGAGGAGGCCTCCAAAGGGTACACCTGGGGCGTGTGCAGGGATTCCCCTTCGATGGGAGGAGCCTCCGGTCGACTAGGAGTTCCACTGACATTCTGCTCCGCCGCCCGCTGGAAGCCAATGTCGAAGGGATTCACATGCTGCAGGTCCTCGAAGAGCCCCACCTCGTCGCAGTTCTTGATGAGCCTGGTGGGCGTGGGCGTCTGGTCAGCGGCGAAAAGGTTCTCTGATTTCTGGCCCAGGGAAAGATCCAGTGAGATGTCATGTTTCACCTGTTGCCGGAAGTTCTGGTAGCAGGAAACGTCTCCCTCGGCGGGCTTCGGCTCAAATTCTCCGAAGGAGACGCTGGCCAGGTCTCCGATTCCAGCGGGGGTGTCCATTACAGCAGTTACATCAAAAACAACATCGTTTACAAAACAGAGGGAGCCTTTAGTGATGTGAGCAAGGCGATAGCTAGTGAAGTCGGCGTCATCGATATCGAGCGAGCAGCTCTGTGTCAAAGCCCGCAAATTTTAAACTTCAGTTAGGCTGAAGGTTCGAAGGGATTGATACCCTACATTGCGTGATGTCTTTAAAAGTATCGCGTTCTGAGCCATAATTGCCTGTATTGTTGTTATGCAACCACTCTCTAAGGCAACAACTCTTGACATTCAGCATTTCCGCCACAAAATTGCGTATCGCTGGCACCGCATCCCAAAACGCCGGCGAGTCTTTCGCGGCACGTAGAAGCAATCATATGTGAAGAGGGAGAAAAAGGCACAAAAACACAACGAAAACATTTTTGGCAGCCAAGAAAACCCCATAATTTAAAATTTGTATCTTTTAAATTAGATTTCTCATTGAAGGAAGCAGCAGAAAACAGACAACACACAACACGCAAAATGTTTTCAAGTCGCTCGCATTTTGGGAAACATGCACGCAACGAAACGAGCAATTTTCTAAAACTCAGCCCCACAAAAGCCGCAAACTCGTCTTGTGGGTCAAGTTCAGTGCTCAAATCGTTCCCAGAGCGACAAGATGGAGGACCCCCTCCCCAACCCATCCACATCCACATCCATCCTCTATTCCCGATTCCTGATTCCCGAGGAGGAAGAGCCAGAAGATGCACAGCATGAAAATTAAGAAAAAGTGATGCGTAATTACAGTCATTCTCTTTCACTGCAGCCAAGCGGGCTATTCCATATAGCCTTACTTATACCCAAACCCATGGCCCTGGTCCCGATCTCGATCCCATCCCATCCCATCCGCGTTGCATGCAACAGACGCGCGTTTTTCGGACAGCGTGGTCCATGGAGTTGGGTTCCTGAGTCTGGGTTCCCGACTTTTAGTTCTGGGACTTGGCTGCTGCCGGTAGAAACAATCAGTTTGAAGTTCGTTCGCATAATTATGGGCAATTTTCAAAGAACATGCGTTCCGATGAACATCTCTCTCTTGCTCGCATTCAAAGTATCATCCCCACCCCTCGGCTCCTCAGCTCCTTTGCTCCTTTCCATCATCGCAATCGCACTGCAGCACCGCCATTTTTCTTATGGTCCGTCGGTCTTTTGTGGTTAGGATCAAGTGGTTTGGACTTGTTCCTCTAAGAAAATATGCCTTGAAGAATCTAAAGCTGCTGCTTTCTCTTTCTCTGTTTGAATCAACAATAGATTAGATATAACTTAAGAAAATCTATTTTGGTTTTATTTTTTTAAAGTATCATTAAGAAAATTTCATAATGCTTATTTATATTATATCTATTCTTAATTTCTATAATAAGTATTTGGTTTGCTTCTTTATTTCACAACTCCATAAAACAGATGAACTTTTAATCTAGTGGTTAAGTTTTTATTTTAATTTGATGCATTTTTTTTAAACATATTATGCATTATGTATCAAAAACTCAGCTAAAAAACTTATAACGTTGACAAATAAAATTCTCTTTCATAGTCGTAAACCTTTTAAGATTTGTTGTTTTCTTTTTTGAATCTGCATCTAGCCCTTGTTGTACTTTTTTATAGACTTTTAGGAATATTTATTGTTACACTCAGTTTTTTAATGAAACTGACTAAAGGGGCTTAAATCAGGAAGGTATAACATTTCATCATCTAACTGCATTCAGCCAAATTTTGATCTGCTGAAAATGGGGTTTACTGACCCCAATGCGTTTTGTCTTTCAGGTTAGACGTCATTTCCAATTGATAAATATTTTCGTTTTCTCAAACTCACTAAACAGGTTGCCTGCCCCAGGACTTTCTTAAAGAAGTCAAGGACCGCAGTCCCTCATTACGGCATGTGCAGGACGCAGGATCCTATGGGTCCCCCAGACTTTTATAAATATTCAAAAAACAGTTCCGTCGCCGGAGTTCCTAGAACGCCCAACATTTGTTTTCTCCTGCCGAAACTCAACTTTTCCCGCTGCATTTTGGACACTTTGTTTGTTTGCCTTTTCCCCAGCGGCAGTTTTGCATATAATTTATTAAAAGTTTGGCTGCCTCATTTTTCGGGCTTCTCCGAGGGAAGTTTTATTTATTTTCCGCTGGTATCTCAATTTCTGCATCGAGTATAAAAGTCGAAAGGTGGACACTGGTCGCTTTTGAAGGCCTATAAAACTGGTAACCGTTTTGGCTTTTTGTGGGCATGTTTTTTGTGCAACTTCCACGGCCCGGGGCTTTGAATAAAACTTCCTGTGCCGCGGCGGCTCCAAATGATTTCTGCTTTTCCGACGGCTTAAAGAATCGCCTCCGAGACACAGATACATTTCGCTGCCGCCGCTGCTTGGCGCTCCAATAATAATTTCATAATTATGGGTTATCTGGCAAGTGGCATTCGTAAATAATAAAAACTAAGAGGCAAGAAACTACGATTCGCGGCAAAATATAAACCGAAAACGGGAGACTGGAGTGGAGTTGGAGTTGGTTGGAGTTGCTGGCCGAGATTGATTGTCGCTAATGGGCGTGCGGTTCCAGCGAAAAGCGAAGCCCTCTTCTTTCTGGGGTTTCTTCTTCCAGACAGAGAGTCCCTGTAATTGTTTTAATTGCCCTGTGCAGGTCGCAAAAGTAGATCAGGCGGCATTAGACGGAATCAGTGGCTGTATCTCGAGCGGGCTCTAAATGTGACCTTGGACTCATAGGCAATCCCTCTCTCTTCACCTCCACGTCCACCGATCATCTAACGGTCGAGCTGAGCCTTTGGCTTTTGGTTTTTAGCTCGTGCTGCGAACGCGCCATTCTCCTCTCCTGGTCATCATCATAAGCTGCCAGGATGGAGATGGAGATGGAGCTGTGGACTTGTCGGCGCTGCTCTCATCACGCCGTGATTCGCCAGATGATGGATTGCGTTCACTTTTGATGTATCTGCCACTTTCGGCTCGAATTTTAATGCTCACGTCCGAGAGGCGCTGCCTAATTGCCCCAAGATCCCCCCGCGACAACCCCCCTTTATGGCCTCCTATACACCGCGATCATTTCCATTTCCGTTAAGGCCGCCGGGCAGTTGTCGCTGGCCAAAGAAGTCAAAGTCTTGGGCCAACTTTCGCTTTTTCGGTTTTCGCATTTCGTTAGCCGACGGCTTCTAACATCCTGTGGAGGATGCATCCTTTTCTTGGCCGCATAATTGGCGTCTGGAGGCGGGGTCGGGGCTTGGGCTTGTGTCCAACATGTGCCAGGCACTCGGCCCAAAGAAAGCTTAGAACGCAGGGGCGTGTTTGGCTTAAAAAGCCGCAAAGAACTGGCCAAAAACCCTTTGAGGAGGGACCTCGAATCAGCTTGGGGCACAAATAGTTGGCAAAACCTTTTACAGACCTTTACTAACGGTATCCCTTCTTAGACATTTGTTTAATTGCATGTTTCAGGGCAACTTCAGAGGAATTTCGAGAATCCGAGTCCGAAAACAACGTGCAACATGCCAAGCAAAATGTGAATCATAGCGGCTAAAATGTCTATCGCTCCATTAGGGGAAAGGTGTAAATATCTGTTAAATGCCCAAAACAATTTTCACCCTCATTCACTAATTGATGCCCACAATCGTAATGACTCCAAACTGAGGCACGTCCATTAACTTAAATTGAGCAAAAATTCATCAATGAATTTCAAACTGCTGTTTGTCTACTCGGAAATCGTAGTTTACACGGGTATATTGTGTTCATGCAAATGTTTACAACAGAAAAGTGTTTGGAACCCTAAAAAAGTAAATGATCAGCAGCGAAGGAGAAACATATCTAAAGAGGTCTAGTTTAAATATTTAAACTCCTTTTGATCCATTTTAACACGGCAGTGAGTACAGGGCAAACCTAAGTCTAACCTCTTGGCTATAGTACTTTTGATTGCTTTCTCTATTTTACCTTAATTTAGCACTTATTTAACATTTATTTTTATATTAACTCAAATAGGACACTTTCAGAGCACTCTTGTATTTTGTTTGATTGTTTATTCTACGTTTCACTGTAATTGAAATATGTTGTTTATGTCTTTTCGACAACTCCATTACATTCACCCCATTCACTGTTTTCCCCAAGCGGGTTTTACACACTCGAAAACCACAAAGTCCGCAGTCTCAATTCACGACCTGCGGCCATTTTCGCGTTCTCGACTCTCCGTCGGTTTTTGTCTTTTTAGTTTGAGTTTTTAGTTTGAGCCAGAGTCCAAGCCAAAGCCAAAGCCAAAGCCATTGACAAATGATTGGCAACGAGGAGGACGAGGCAGCGGGGCTCTAGGGGGTGAACGGCAGCAAAAACTCATCAATTAAAAGTGCTAATGGCTATCATAATGATATGTTAATATCACTCGCAGCTATGGCCATTCTGCTTTTGTTTTTGCGCGCAGATCGGAGCGGCTAACTGCGTTTTAGTTCAGTTAACCTGGCCTGTTCGAGAAAAAGGTAACACACAGCGGAACTCTAAGCCAGAAAGAATGTTGTTGCATGATTAATTATGGCTTGGCGACTTTTTGGCGGTCTGTTGAGAGACCAAAGACCAAAGCCCTAGCTTTTCGGCCAAAACACATTTCCCAGCTTGCTTCATTAGCGCATTTCTTCCTTGGTGGCAAAAAGAGGGTCTAGAGCTCTTGATATATGTCAAATTAATTAAGTTTTCTGGCACAACCGTTCTGTTCCGAGGGGTCAACGCAGGTGAGCAGGTGATCGCGGATGCTTATGGGTTTGGGTTCGGGTTTGGGATTGGGTTTGGGGCATCTGCCAGATACTTCCCAAGATCTTCTCCGTTTGGCCCTGATTTATAAGTTCAATCAAACTCATGAATATGCACATCAAGCCTGGGGCCCTAGGATAGCTGATTTATGGGATGGGATCCGAATGGGGATCGGGATCGGGATCGGGATCAGGATCAGGATCAGGCCAAAGGCCCTTACAGACACAGAAACACTAAAAGATGCAGATACAGCGGAGTATGCAAAGGTTGCGCACATTTTTCACCATCTCAGATTGATACGTGCTGGAATTTCTCGATGCGGACCCATAACTCTCCTTTAAGGCCGTCATGCGTGATATGATATATGCGTCTGCCAGGATCAGGGGTCGTCTTCGTGCGTAGGCCTAATGATTGGTTTGCTGCAGATCGGGGTTAAGAATTATGGGTGAACTCCGCGGCGGATGCAGTGCATCATCCGCACGATAATGATAGGTCAGCTGGGCACTGGAAAGCGTCAAGCTTAGATTTAGCATTTTAATTGTTGCGCTCATTTTGGGAGTCGAAATTTATGCATCCTTTTCGGCAGACAGCGGCAGACTTTCAGGCAGGATTTTTGGGTGGGTTTTTCAGGACAGGGACAGGACAGGGACAGGACAGCACAGGACAGGACAGGGAGTTGCGTGCCAGGAGCCCATCACTGAAATTGCCAGCCAATTGTAATGCAAAGTTCTCTATGCCGACTTGCAACGCCAACGCAGCTCGCCCTGGGCCAATTCCCAATTTAACTTCTTTTTTCCAGCCCTTCCTCCCCTGCCCTGCGGCTTGATATTTGGCCAAAAGTCTACTCCGCTTGTTGTTGCGGCTTTATTGCCGCCATGGCGAGAGCTGGGTAACAAGTTTGGAAAATTTGCGTTTCCGGCATTTGCAAATTTACAATTCGCGCCTTGCATTTTGACAGAGATGCATGCCCCTTACGATATCCGAAGTGGGAAGTGGGGTGGTGGGGCAATGAGTGGGGAGGAGGACTGCCAGCTGCCAGTGGTGAGCCATACTTTTCTAGAAATGGTGGAGGTTTTTCGGTTTTGGTTATATTCCTTAAATACTTCTTTGAAACTCCCAGGAAGAGTTTGCCAATTAAACTATAAGTATAGATATGGGCGTTACTAAGAAAAACAGCGATTATTCTTTCAAGGTTAATAAAGAAATTTAGCTATAAGATGTAAGCCTCTTTTTAATTTTAAACAAAACTTAAGATTCGGTTTTAAGCACTTTCCTTAACAAAGAGGTTCAACTTATTTAGAGAAAATTCAACTTTGGCTTATTGTAATTATAACAAAAGTCAACTAGTTTATTTTTCAGGAATGTGCACCTTAAAGATTTTTTAACTTGATATATTGGCTTTTAATAAAATTATAATTTTTATGGCTACTAAACTGATTGATTAATAAATAGTTTTGAAACAGGCAGTGAGATGGTCAGTCATGGGTTTAGTTGTTTGTGAATATGCTGATTGATGGTGATCAAGTATATATATTTTATGGGGCGGAGATATCTCTATCCCTGTGTTAAAAACACCTGACAATAATTATAAAGCCCTCTGCAAGATTTATTACCTTTTGATTGACAGCAAATCAATAAACCTATAGATAAATTCTGATTACCCTAAGAAAAAAGTTTTAAGAGCACTTTTATTTTCGGTTTTAAATTTAAAGCCCTTCAGTAACCATTTTAGAGTGTCCATTTGGCTCATCTCTGGTGGATTGTAGGCGGTGTTAGGTGTTTTCGGGACCTGTCTGCGGTTGACTGACTGTGTGCTCCGTTGGTTGGCTGGCTGTTTATTTCGGCGGGGGGTTTATACCATAGGTGGGGGTTTTGGCCTTTGCAGGGGGGTTTGGGGTGCCCGGCTAACCCGTTATGTAAACGTCTTTGCGCGCCTTCATTTTGTGGTTTCAGCGGCTTGCAGCTTTTTTTTAGACCGAGCAAATGTTTATGGGCTGTGGGCTAACTTCCTTTTAACATGCAACAATTTATGCCGCTGTGGCTCAAATTGCATGCGTCTGTGACCCCAAAGCAGCCCCTTCTCCACTCGTTTGCCCCCCTCTTGCCACAAATTTACCACTTTTTAGACAGCGGGCGCCAGGCCGCCCCGAATTTCGCACTCCGACTTGGAGCGGAAATGCTGACAGCTCATGGCACTGCAGCTGGGGAAACAAATCAGATTTACTCGTTAGACGGGGCTGCCATAGCTATAGGTATATGTATCTGTAAACATATACAGCAGATATCAGACGAGATCGGCTGATCTGATCGACGATCGTAACCCCGCGACAAGATCAACCGCTTTTTGTTCCAGTCCCGCTCCCATATAAATCAAATCAAAAGCCCGGCCGGGCCAAACAAAACGAAACGTCAAATTAAAATGCAAATTTAATTGATGTATCGGCCAACTAGTTTCCAGACTGCGCTGTGTGCATTAGAGACACCGAGACGAGAGACCAGCGACCAGACCGATCATTAGATGCAAAAAGCTGAAACTTAAGCTAAAGTGCACCACACACCACACACTACACTCTACACACCACACACCACACACCAACTGAAACTGAAATGCAGCGGAAATTATACGAGCGAATGCAATCTGGTTGCCGCCGTTGCAGTTTGTAGTTTGCAATTTGAAATGCCCCGGCTAATTACACGCATTTCGCATGTGGCCAAAAGGAACGGCCCAGAAGTGGGGCCCACTGAACATGGAACATAGAACATAGGACCCAGCCCAACCCAACCCAGGATACGTGCTCCTCGCCCATTAGGCAATAGTTGCGGACCCCTGCTGCAGTTGCAGTTGCAGTGCAATTGCAGTGGCAGAAGCAGAAGCCCAAGGCTCAAACATCAAAGGCAGCAGCCACTGTAAACTGCTCGGATGACATTACCATTAGCAGGGGCTTGTCATCTGCCAGTTCTCATTTCACATCTTCGGGATACTTTGGCTAATAGTTAATAGTGAGTGCTGCCGATTGCAGTGATTGAAAGCCAGAGATTGAATTGTAGCACGTTATGGGATGTTAGAGGAACCGCTTGTTCCTTTGAGCCCTGCTAGCCTCGGTGACCCAGAAGTGCACTACAAAAGTCATCACTTTAAGCTGATTTAAAAGCAGAAGTGATCTGCATTTAAATATTTTTAAAGGTTTAAAGAAATTTACTTACACACGCTATGAAATGCTTACTTTAAATTGTGTGAACCGGATAAATTGACTGTCTAATAAAAACGTGAAACAAAAATTGATGTTTTAAAACCATTTAGATGTAACCTTTAGGGATCTTATCTGAGTTTATAGGATATTTGTTTTTGTTGTGTCAGACTTTAAGTTTTAAAAAAGTTTTATTATTTTGATTCTTTTTATCTTTGTTTAAGTAGTTTATTGTGAGGAACCACCATGAAACAAGCGTCCGGGATGCCCCTTCCCGTGACTGCCATTCGACCAGTCAAAGTTCAAGCAGAAAAGTCGAAAGGTGTCGGTGTCTCTCAATGTCAAGCTAGGAGGAGGAGGATGAGATGAGGCGGGGGGACTGGAGACTGGCGAAGGGACTGGAGGAAGTTCAGAGACAAAGGCCATAGCGACTTCAAGACAAACATTGATCGATGTGCAGAGTACAGAATGCAGATGCGGCACATCCAATCCATCTGACAGATACTGCTCCGCACTGGCAACAACAGCGATGTATCTGTCTGTCTATCCATCTGACTGTCTGTGTGTTCTTGAAAAACTCCAAATTGGCTTAGCTGCTGTTGCTTTGCATGCAAGTGGCTTTAAAGCCAGACTGCAGCTGCATGAAGCCAGATACAGAGATACAGAGGTACAGAGACTCTGAGGGCCACAGACGGAAAAAATGGTTAAAACTGATAAAATGGCTGCCGAGCCATGGACCCAAAGTCAGCCATGGATGCGATCTGGTCCCTGGTCCCTGGTCCTGTCCTGCTTATTTTTCATCTTATTTTCTTATTTTGTGGCCTGCCTCTCGTTGTGCTTTATCGTCTGCTGGAAATCTGCGCACGTTTTGGCCGGGTTATTATGCGCGCCTTGGTTGGTTTGGCTTTTTATTTTTTTTTTAGAGGGTAGAGGGTAGACAGTAGAGGGGGCAGCCCTTGAAGACCGAAAAAGATACGACTACTCCTCCATCTTGACTCTCTGCACTGCAGTCTGCAGTTGGTGTGTTTCACAAGAAATCTTGGGTATCTCTTGGGTACCAGAAAAAGCAACAGCAACAGCAACTCGTACTCCCCCACCACCGAAGGCTGTCAGCCACTTGGCAGCGTGTTTGTTAACATATAGTATTTTGAAGGCGTGGGAGCCGCAATGCAGCCCCAGTCGAAGGCGAAGTCAAAGTCGAAGACCCAGACTCTGGGCAAAACGAAGAAGAGGGCTAAAAAGAAGAAAACGTTTTAGGTTTCTGCCTTTGTCTGCGGCAATCGCCATTTTTCCCCTTGACTTCGTTTGGTCTTGGCCACAGAACCTCCGACTCTGACTCCAACTCCGACATCTTTGGACTCTAGTTTTCTAAGCCTGGCTGGCCATGTTATTTGTCAATGCATGACAATTTTATTGGCTTATTTCTGTAGCTCTTTTGCTCTTGGAATGGTATGGAATGGACTCCCTTCCTGCGGCTTTGATGGACGTTTTGCGGTCTGCAGACACTTTAATTTGGGCATGGCCCAGGAGGAAAGATACCCGCCATCCTGCGTGCACAGTCCTAGGGATTTTTTGAGTTGGATTTGGGTTTGGGTTCGGGCACGAAGTAAATCACATCACGACAAAGCCCAACCGATCCAGTCGAATCCAATCCAAGGCGGTTTCTGATGCAGTTCCATCCAAGTCCGAAGCAATCGAAGCCGCTTTGCATCGGCTAATTACGAGGCTTGATTTGTGTTGCCGATATTTTCGGCGATTTGGCGCTAAGCGGCGAATCATGATCCACGGGTGTTGGAAAATTCAACGAAAATCCCCAGAGGGCAACCTTAACCCGCTGAATTGTAAATTCCAACTTAAAGAAATAAAGTTTTATTATTCCTTTAAAGCCAAGGAAATGTATGGTATTTTTTAAATTTACACCCTACCCTTAATTTACCATTATTTCATTATCATTAAATCGAATTTATCACTTAGCATCACTTAAATTATAATATCTAGTTATTCATTCTATTTTAAACTCTTGACAAATACATACATATTTAAAATGTAAAAGTGTCTGTGGAATGCGTTTTTAAAAGAATATAAATATTTTCTAAAAATTAATATTTTCCTGCATTTATTGTGTGTGTTTTTCCTGTGTGGTTTAGAGGGTTAAGAGCTGCAGAGATGACGTTAACGTCTTCGATAGCCGCAAACGCTCAAGGAAAGAAATCACACGGAATCGTGCCAGGTTTTCATCCACCCGCTTTTCCGAGGAACTCCCCCTACTTTATTTTTCACTTTCGGTTAGCTAACTGCGGCCAGCACAGAATTCTTTGGCCTGGTTGGTGGAACCGCTGGCGGACTCGTTTCCTCCTATTCCCACTCCCACTCCCACTCTCGTTCCTATGCAGCGTACTGGCCACAGAAAAGCCCTGAGGTTGCAATTCAATTTGCCTTTGTGGCAGTTGAAGTTGCCTTTGCCTTTGCCGTTGCCGTCGCCGTCGCCATTTGCCGTTGATTCTCGTGGCATGTATTTTGCATATTGACGCGCGGCATTTTGTAAGGCAACATTTCACATTGCAATTGGCATCGACAGCGACAGGCACAGCTAAAGCTACAGAGTCAGAGTCAGAGCCAGAGCCACGTTTCGTGCCAAGATAACCAACTTATAGCACACACAGCACATATGCGGTGGAGCTCCTTTGGCAAATGTAGAAAACGTTGGAAATAACTCACGACATCTCGACAAGCCGCAGCCCATGAGTCATGCGAATGCTAACTTTAAGTCCCAAAGCCACGAACACGACCAACTCAACTCGGTCCGCAAATCAACGCCAGCACTTGGGCACATACATACATGAAGCTATGTAACTGAGTATCTGGAGATACATATCGTATGGCTTTATGGGTATAGCCTGTAATGCACTCCAAAAACAACAAATAATAACAATAACAATAACCGCTTCTGACATTTTTATTGAGTGTCTGTTTGATGAGTTGTTCCCCACGACGGCTTTGGGTTTCAGTTTCTGTTTCTGTTCCGATTCTAGACTTATAGTAATTCCTAGAGCCCCCAGCAGAACTTGGGTTTACTATAGATGGGCAGGTTGGAGCGTGTTGATATACGGTAATCATAAGCCAATGCAAGTCGGAGAGACGGAATGCAGGGAGTGACAGAGCCTGGGGCCCCTTTAGTTCATTACACACGTCATAATCACATATTATTCAAATGTCAAATTCTTTTAGCATTGCTACTACAAACTTATAGCTTGCAAATTGCAATTACTTACCACCTAAGTGGGAGTGGGAAACCTTTCATTGTGCTCATAACAAAGTTTGACAGCTCGTAACTCGAATAATTTAACTGGTAAATTCAATAATACAATATTTATAATAAACTTCACAAGTTAATAAAACTTGAGTGAGGGTTAAAACGTTTACTTGATTGCTGAAAATGTATGTGCAAAATCAACACTAAAATATATAGTTAAATAAATGTATATCCCTTTTGATTAGTTAGTTAACAACCAAATTTTTATTAAGGTATAAGAACATGTTGAAATTAAATAAAGTGGTATTTAAAAAAACCCTAACCCCTAACTTTATTACAATGGATTTAATAATGATATAATTAAATCTATTGTAATAAAGTTTAAAGCAACTTGAAGTGCGAAAAAGAATAATGTAGTATTTTTCTACAATATATGTATTTATATTTCAGCATTGTTCTACAATTAAACAGAGAAGCAGAGAACTGAGTTTAACCGTATCAAAATAATTATACCTGATGTAACTATCTAAAAACTGCCTTGTTAACCAACCGTTGGACAAGGGGCCCACCTACAATCTTTGGGTCTCTTGCAAATTGTCGATCTAGTTACGGAGCTCCTCAGTTTTATTGGCACACGGACCGAGGGGAGGGCAGTCTGTGGTTCCCTCGAATCAATAACCATTCATCATGTGGACCAGAATCCGGAGCAGCATGCAGAGCGCTGCAAATTTCTTCATTCGGGCTGCACACTCCTCCCGAACTCAAACCCGAGTCCAAACCCTTTTGGGTGCCTCCTCGATCGCCTCGTGGTATTCCGCGGATTCGCTTTTGATAGGACTTTTGATTTATTACAAATTGAAGTTGATTTTAATCGAGTGTTTGCCAAAGTCCGCACGCTCCACGCTCCACGCTCTACGCCCCACCTTCCACGTCCGATGGAGGCCGACCCCGAGTCGATCCGAGCGGAGTCCTCCAACTGGACAGGGAGACTGGGACTAAGGCTGATTGATGAGTCGAGCAGCTGTCGAGCGCGTTTGAAATTTATGACAAAATATATGAGCCGCACTTTATCAGCTCGCGGTGATCGCGGCACGCCGCGAATATTAATTGCAGCTGGGCTGTAGGAAAGTGTTTTCCATTTAAATTGAATCTGGAATCTGGAGCGGAGTGGAGTGGAGTGGACTGCACGACTGGGATCCTTTGAGGGCATTGCATTATTTTATTATAATGTGATTATTTATGCTCCGGCTGAGACTGATGTTTGACACCCGGCGATGCGATCGCTGTGGTCGCATGCGAACGAATTGATTTCAAAATTACAGTAATTTTCACAATTTTCTAATTATTTAATCGATTATTGATTTTTGATGTGCGCTAAGTGGCTCACTTAGTGCGTGAGAAATTGATGTGCGGAATCATTTGGTTGCGCCTTCGTTGATCTTTATTCTCCGTTCCTCGCCATCACCATCAGAGGTGTTGATTTGCGAAGCACTGGGGTCCAGCACCTGCAGATTCAGATAAATGGACGTAGTTTGTGGTGGTCTCAGGGGCGTGGGTGTAGCAAATGGAGTGGAAGAGGTCACCGCGAGCTAATGACTCAATTAGGTCTGGTCGAGAGCAAGAGTAGGAAAGCCCACGCAGAGAAGAGTATCTCTGATTCACCCATCAGATGTTCCCCGGCCGAAATAAGCCTACGAAAATTGATGGCAATCAGAAGGAAAGTGAAATCCGAATCAAATTTGGCGCCAAGTGCCAATTGAAGAGCAATTTAAAAGTCTTTCCCCTTTCCTTTCGCTGCCACTCTCTATTGGAGTAGCAAATTTTGGGCCGCTCGTTCCTGTCGTGCGTCCAGGCTCCAGCTCCTTCTCCATCTCCAACTCCCTCCACAAACCGCTTAAGATCGAATAAGATATAATGATAATGCTCTGACGACGATGACGATCGTAATGAGCTGCAATTGTTGCACTTTGGGGTGGAGTGGAGTGGAGTGTGCCACACGACTCCGCAGCCCACTGCCCCTCCGCTTCTCCTGTTTAACTCTGATTACACTTAAGTGGAGTGGCCAATGTGATTTGGATTTTTTGTGCTACTCCGCCGAGCAGAAGTAAAGTGGGCTGTGGTCGGTGGCTGATCTTGAAGATCGCTTTACGGTTTCAGGCTTCAGGTTTCTGTTTCTGGTTTCAGGTTGCGTCGATTTGGCGCAATCATTTCATGGTTAAGTTTGCATACGCATCCCACAAAACAAAAACAGAGCCATGAAATTGCTGAAATTATTGCGGTACAAACTGTCACAGCAAAGCCATCAGCGAATCGAATCGAATCCAATCGGATCCGGCGGACTGGAAGCCGTCTTGGTTGCTAGTCTTTGGTATCTAGCTATTTGGCGACTCATTAGAATGTCAACGAAATTTCTCTGACGACGATTTGCTAAATTGCCTTGACTTGGTTTATGCATATGCATATACATTTGTGGCTATAATTACTCTTCCATACGTGGAACTTGGCTTGGATTGGATTGGATTGGGACGACTGCTGGACAGGTGTCCTTTACCCGCTCTTCTGTTCCGCACAGTAAATAATTCAGACTGACATAACCTGGTGGTGCATTTCCCGTGTCGGGACAGTGCGTAGTCCATTCGGATTCGAATTCAATTTGCTTAAATTATTAAAACAATTGTGTGTGTCTGCTAAGTCCTTTGTGCCTCAAATTCCCATTCCCATCCCTTTTAGACGATTGCAGCCCCTTGAACGATTTCATAATACGGGGAAGTCATAAACTTGTTCAAATATTGACGCCCAATTACGGCAATTTGCATTGTCCAGTACTGCATTGCTTATGGATAATTTTCATAATAAAAGTCATGTGAAATGTGCCTTGATTCCCCTTCTTGTCTGCTTCTGGGAAATGCCATGTATTCAGTTTGGTTTCTAGGAAAATGCCTCCTTTGATGTCCTGTTCCGCCATAAAGTCTCACCGATATTATTAGCTTGAAAGGTTTTCGCCGTAAAATGTAATGGCCACATCGGTAAACAAAGTGAAAATACTAATTTGATTAGCAAATTATGCTGTTAAAAAGAGGGAGTAAGCTGTGCTGTCTTACGTTTCTATGAAGAGTAATTAAATAGAGTAATTAAACATTTAGCAATTTTCATGTCATAATAAAACGAGGACCAATTTTATATAACAAATCGACAAACAAGTTCTTCACACAGCCCTGCAATTCAAAGTTGGCGCCAACGTTTGCACCGCTTGCCGTATGTCCTGCGTTAAGCAGTAGACAAGCAGGGCGTAAGCAGTTGAAGCAGGGCGAAACGGTTTGAAACGGGTAAACGCACTTTCAAGCAGTCATTCAAATAACTAATTCTTACAGTAAATATTCGATTAAAGCCCTTTTAATAAGTTTAAAAAATACAAAAAAATACATAAAACATTAATAAAATATTATCGTTTACTTGGGATTGAAGTCCACTGTCAAGTTACTTAAATTGAAACCCTAGAACCTCGATTGCCCGTCAGTGGGCCAACTAGCGACACTTTCTGTGGCTAATAAATTAATTATTCGCCTAATTGATGCCCCACAGCGGCACAGAGGCAACAGCAAATGCAAGCGTGGCTCTGGGTTTTGGCGTGTGAACAAATTAGCCGGTCAGTCTTTAGTCTTTAGACTTCGTGCCACCTGAAGGAGCGAAGAGGCAACTTGAATTTAGTCAGGTGTTGGGGCAAAAACAAAGTCATTAGCCGTCGCGATGGGCGGGATGGGGTGGTGTTGGTGTTGCTCTGTGGTCCGTGGTCCGCCGGCGGTTCTTTCAGCCGCAGAACTATGTGACATTTTTCAAATGCTGCGCTGGGGATCAAAGGGGTGTGGATGTGGAGTACGGTTACAGCTGGCCTTGTGCTTGTGCTGGTGCGTTTCCTCGCCGAGGGAAACGTGCTGCAATGCAATGTGGACTCTTCGGCGTTGGAGTCAATTGCAGTGGCCATCGAAGCTGCAACTAGCAACTTGCAACAGCAATTCGGCAGTGGGCACTGGACTGTGGGCCGTCAATGGTGTCACAATCCCGGCTGAAAGCCAATCCCAGTTACCCACTCCACTCCACTCCAAGTCCAATCTCCGCCGCATGTACTCACGCCTGTCGAAAGCTATTTAGCCAGCATTCATTCAGAGCTCAGGCTCTGGATGGATCCTCATTCACTGACCAGGAACCAGTTCGCATCATCTCCAGCCTCAAATGCAGCTCCAGCTGCCGCTCAACTTCAAATCCCAATCAAACGTCGCTGCGAGGGGAATGGTGAGAATTTCCTTTGTGGCCGGCGGACGGCGTTTTGTTAACAACAAACAAGTGGAATGCAAACTTTCAGTTGCAGCAAAGAAGTGAAGTGAAGTGAGGAGGGAAAAAATAAAATAATTTTGGGCCAGTCAGGCGAGTCGAGCTAGCCACGTTGACATCTCATCTCTTGGTCTCGGCCAGCTTGTATTCCCCCTTTATTCTCCTCTTTTCTCTTCTGGCTTTCTGGCGGCAGCACTTCAAAGCCGCGAATGCGAATGCGAATGCTGGCGTTTCTCTGTTTCTCTGCGGCACGATAAGAATTTCTCGTGTTGCCGCGCTTTGTTAGCGGTTCCTCAGTTCCCAGTTCCCGAGTTCCCAGTTCCCAGTTCCTGGCCAGTTATTCGGCCCGACTGCTGACGAACTCCTGACCATGCTGCCACTTGGGTCAGAGTTTTCCTCGTGGGTTTATTAACCTTTTTGGCGACAACTGCCGCATATCGATAGGCCCATTGGATTCTGGGCCTATGAGGGGTCCACTGTTTATCGTGGGCCAACATCTGGGCTCTGACCGAGTTCCACTCGTCTCGTTTCGTTCGTTTTATCTTTTTTTTCGGGCTCTGCAATTAGACACAATGGCTGCGCTTAGCGACTAAGCCCAGTTTGCTATCGCATCGGATATATTTAGGAGCTATTTGAATATTATTAACGGAGATAATTATAGACACGCACTCCCACACACACAGTAGGTATACAGCATGATAGACACAGTGGGTCAGGCGATGCGAAACGCCAAGTGCACGCAGCTGATGAGAGGGAAAGGGACGGAGGAGGAGGAGGCGGAGTGCAAAGACAATGACATAGAAATGGGTCGCTCCTTGGGACTGGACCTTTGTTTACATGCCGCCAGGCACAGTGGTTAGAAAGCAGATAAAATCTAGTCGGAACAGGATGAGTTTTGGGCAGGGGATAGATGCATACTTGAGATTGCATTGGCTCTAAAGGAAACCAACGATGGATTATCCAATTTGTTCAAAGCAAGATTGCTTGATTGAACAGAAATGGAGGGGACTATTTTAAACACACAAAATTTATTTAATCATTTATCGTCACTTCACATGTTAATTTCGATGAGATAAATAACAAATTCATTTAGTTTTACGTGCTAAAAATGTACCTATTTACTTTATTTTCAGGAATTATAATATGTCTTTTCTCAAATCATTTTATGAAATAAATTTTAAAAAACGAGCCACGTACGTCTGTGCCTTAAAATATCTTAATTATGAGAACTGATGGTGTTGTGAAAACTTTAAGGAACCAACCGAAAAGATAAGATTGTTCATTAATGTAATTTAATGCAATTTCTGTAAATTGGTATGTGAACATAAAATCTTTTCTTCCGTTGATTTGATTGCCTTTAAAAACTTAAACATTTTACATTTAACTTCAAAATTCCCACAAAATGTCACTGTGCCCTGCTGCTGCGGGAGTTTTCTGTTTTCGTATAGTTTTTTGGTTATTTTTTGTTGGTCTATGGAAACCTACACTCACGCAGGTAATTATTATAATTATCTGGACGGATGCATGAATGAGCAGGGAAGGGACAGGGGAAGGGGAAGGGGCAGGGGTAGGGGCAGGTCCTCTGTACTCTGTCCTCTGTCCTGGCGGCACATCCACATCCCGGGAGTCCATCTTGAGTTCGAGAGTCCAGCCGGCCTTCGGGGGCGTGTCTAAATGCAGTAACCGCCACAGTAACAACTACAAAGCAGGGAAAAGGCAGCCAAATGTGACTTCGCAACTGACACTAATTACACGGAGGCGGCGGCGACGTCGGTGGCAGCCGAATTCGAATTCCTGCTCATCCTGGCATCCTGCGCATCCTCGTCCTTGGCCGCTCATCCGCTCATCCGGTAGGTGGCAACCTGTGCCGCCAACTAATTGCACCTCCACCTCCGCAGTGAGTTATGCGGGCATCCTTTAAAGTCGGACCGTTGGAGTAGCTTCAAAGTCAGCCAGGACTCGGGACTCAGGACTGCGGACTGCGGACTCGGGACTCATCCTTCTTCGCTGCGCACGTGCTGCAGATTACACGTTTCAATGACTTTTGGCGGCAGCGGAATAAAAGGAATTACAAATGTCTTTTCCTGGAACTTCAAATGCCCGACTGCTGTTTCAATTTGTTGCCCATTGTTGGTAGTTGGTCGCTTAATTAAGTTGACGCCGCAATCAAATCAAATAAAAATCAAAATCGCACGCATATGCTGTGCGCTATGGGAGTGAAGAGAGCGGCGATGGGCAAGCCACCCCAGAAGAAATTCTCAAGGACCTTTGGCATATGCTCCTGCTGATTCCCTTTTTTCCATTTGCTGCTCGATGATGCTGCCCTGCAATCAACAATTGCTCGTCAGTGGAAACGAGGGGCGGGGGGAAAGTGGGTGGGAAATGGGAGGTGGGCGAACGCGTGTGGTCGCTAATTCGCTTTAAAGCTTTTCAGGGTCGCTGGATGGATGTCGCCGCAGTAATGCGTCTTTGTTGACTTGACACACAACACACAGCGTCCTCATCCTCAATGACATCGTTAAGTAATGTTTTCAAAATAATGATTACATTGTTCAGCGCAGATGGATTTCAGATACATCTATCATGTTGCTTTGCACAAATACATAATCATTATTATTAGAGACATAATCCTTAAATCATTTCATTTCAAATGAAATTAGGAAATCAAGGACGTTTTCGTTGTTTTCCAAACCATTAAGAGGTTTGGTCAGGGACCGAAAATAGTACTTAGTTATTTAATTTAAAAAACAGTTTTGAGTGTTCTATCTCGGATTTTTGTTCCATTTATATAATACTTTTTATTCTTCTAATAGCTTGCAAAACCAAATGAAACAACAAAGGAAAAAAAATAATTAGCTCGCAGCAACATTTAAGTGCCTAAAAATGTGTATTCTTTCCATAATTTTATGGATTTTTATTTCCAATAGAATCTATTGAAAGATTCCTTCTCTTCGACACATTATCTAAGCTTATTTTCTGTACTTAGTTTATTCCCTCTCACCAACTGATGGCATCCTCGAAATACGATCCCTAATCATCGCATTTGGCCTGGCATAATAACCAAATTTACAAATTAGAGAGTCCAGTGGGTTGGCCACTACAAATCAGACATGGAAATGGTAAAAATATTGGACATATGTGCAGCACACACAACACACAAACACACCCGATACGTCTCCACCTCCGAGCCAAATGCTAATTTGAGTGCTCCACATTTTGCGAGGGGGAGCCGAAATTCGGATTTGTAATTGGAATCAACTGACGGGTGATTGGATGACGACGGACATGGACTCGACTAGGACTGCTCCAAAGGGCCGCTTGGCTTTGGGTTGCTGTGTGGATGGAGGAAGGCCTATAAGTAGGCTAGCATTGCCATTGATTTTAAAGGATCTCGCTTCACCCGAATCCATGCAAATTGGATAGATGGGAGGATGGGGGTAACTGAAGAGCTGATGGAATCGGACAAACGGATGCGTAATGTCGCCACTGTAAATGAATGAGTCGAACCGAACTCCATGTGGATGTGGGAGTGTGTGGTGTGCGTGCATTGAATGTGGCTTGTTTTACACTCGAACGCATTTGAATACGTTGCTAATGGGATTTTGATGATGACAATGTTGCTGTCTGCTGCTGAACCCCAGCCCCTTTAGGTAGGTCTGTTTTCAGTCCAAATGTCGCTCCGAAAAAGGAGTCCCATCCTTTGGGAGCCGTGAAGAAACTTTAACCGCACTGGAGTGCCTCAAACTCAACGCAACTCAACTCAACTTCTTCTTAAACAGTTTGAATGGCCGAATGGCAGAGGAGAGCCGCATTATGTCGCTCTAATGCGTACAAGTACATAATGGCGAGTACACACAGCCGGAGCAGGAGCAGGAGCCACCCATCCAATTACGGCCCCGCAACATGGCTTTCGACCCCGGCCGGATGACGACAGCAGTAGCAGTCCAACAACAGCAACACGATGGCCATGTCAAGCACCAGCAGCGGCAGCGGCAACATAATGTGCCATTCACTTCCGTTCCGGCGGAGGTCCCCAAAGAACGGCAAAAGATTCAACGGGCCGTGGGCTCTCCTCCTCTCCTCTCCTGGGTTCACCCAGAAAGGACCTTTTTGTCGGGACACCTACACACACAGGCGCAGAGACAGCCGGACTACATAAGCAAACGCCTGTTCCTGTCACCGCCTCAACCTCTTTCCCCCCTGGAAATGGCTCCTGCTCTCACCACCACATTTGCGGTTACGTTTTCATGTCATTGCGCGCCATTGCCGCAGCACACACAGATACACACGCACACCTTTGTAAAAATTACAACAGCCACCCCCGCCCTTCACAAGCCCACTGCTATCCAACTTTAACTCCCACTCCCGCTGCTGTTTACTTTTTACAGGTTGCGGCTGCGGTCGCTCACTGCGCGGTGGTTGGTTTCCTCTAAGGGTTAGGTTAGCCCTGTACAGTGGACACCCTTCCGCACACCGCACTGCGAAGGGCTTTCCATGTTTTAGTTTGCCTTTTGCCAATGCACGTTGGACAATTTGGGCGTGTCGCTCAAATACCGCAGGCCGTGGGTGGCCCAACTCCCACTCCACAACCCACTCCAAATCCCAGTTCCACACGGACTACTCACGCAAGCCCAAAAGATCCCAAAACTCGAGCTATACGATAGCAGTGCTGGGCCATTTGGCTGAAAAGAGCTAAGTAGGTTTTAAGGGGGAGAAGTATTCACAGAAAATCTAAGGAAAGGTTAAAGATTAAAAAGAATTTTGGAGCTGTTTTAGTTAAACTTTGTTAATTATAATATGAACAAAATTAATAGGTAATAGATTATACCAAAATTGTGCTTCTTTTATGTTAAGAAAATTTTACCGTCCATTACTCGAATCTAAAGCCAAGTTCACATCTCCAATCGAACTCCAGACGTTTGCATAGTTCTTTGTTGGGTTGTACGAGTGTCCTTTGGTCTGGACAACTTTATTGGGCTGCCGAATCCGCCCCACCAGCCATTAGCAACCGCTACTGGAAACTACCCCTTGGCCTGAACTTCCCCCTTTGGCAACCACTCAATCCCTACCCCTGAATCAGGTGCCCACCCCTGGGCACACAATATACAATATGCCTTATTATTGGCTTTCAATGTTGGCACGTTCGATTATTTGTGTCTTAATTAGCGTTTGTTGAGATTTGTTGTTGATGTAATAAACTAATAAGCAGCCACAGCGCAGTAACTGCCCCTTCTGCCCCACTTGCCCCACCTGGCCGCAACTTAATTGCAATTCAATTGTCGATATGCCACGGCAAAAGTTTTATTTTGTTCAATCTTTTATTGGTTCTGGTTCTGGGCAGTTGTAGAGAAACCGTCAGAATGCTAATTGGCCGGCATGAGCGAACGAGTTTAATAATAATAATTTGGTTAGCTGATTAGCAGTGGTTACTACCACGTTGGAACTTGGCTCGTTTCCACCTATTGAGGCCCATTCACAGCCATTCAGGCCTTGGCTAATTCGTGTATTTGTGGCTGTCAATCTGTCGATGGATTCCGAAGTGAATATGAATATGAATATGGAAGTTTTCGACGCAATTAGCACTTTATTTCGGGAGCCACGATTGATTGGGTGGGGGCCAACTTGCTACTTAGCACAAATTGAATCGAATGACACACACTATTGACCCGCAGCCTTCCGGTGAATGGAAAGGTGTCCTGTTTGTGGGACAGTATTAATTTCGAACCCATTAAGTGCTCAATCAAACGGGAGCTCATTAAACGCAAGAAATGCATTAGAAATTGCGGCAATCACCCATTGATTAGGTTTGCTTGCGGTGCACCACCGTTATGGAAATCGCCTTGCAACATTATCTCGTACTAATTGCAGCTTTATCTTAAACGCACTCTGTGATTCGCTATAAGTTTGCAATTACACAAATGAGCCCGATCCGCTCGATCCGTTGGTTGTCACCAGATCGTTGACCAGTCAGCGCCGCAGCACGTGTTAAGTGGCGCTTTAACTGCACTTAATTTAGATGAAATTAGATGCAATCAGCGGTCGACGGGATATGAAAGCTTACCCGTACCTGTACCTGTACCAGGTGACTTGACCCGTGCCACTCTGGTGGTCAATAACCAGTGCTTAGCGCCCAGCTTCCTTCCGCTGAGTGATGAGGAACAGGAACCTTCCTGCCCAGAACCTAATCAATGCAAATCAAGGCAGCAATCGCTTTGAAATTGGCGCACGACAACAAAGTCAACAGTCGGAAGTGGCCACTCATCGATCGCAAGCCCTTTTGCCGTTGTCCAGGAACAGTGGGTGGAAAACGTTGTTCTACTAAGTTTTTTTTTTTTAACTTATTTAGATGCGTATTTTCTATGCAAACCTTCTTAAGAATTTATTATTATCCCCCCAACTACATAAGTATAAGCTTAGTTATTTTCTCAATCTATATGTGTATTTCCCACATTTTCCTCGATCCTCCAGGCACTGTGCATTACCTGGCAATTTACATGCGGCCTGGCCACGAAGTAGAGAGCTGATATCTTCATTCGCCCATCACTCATCCGGTTTGGGCCGAACCAAGGGCTTCCTGACCAACTACACCTTTTGGTCTTAACGATTTTTAATTAACATTTTAACTAACTATTAATAGCAAGGGCATCCTGAAGAAGTTCTTAAGTTTTCTTCATGGCGGTGACAATGAAGCTGCGCACCCGGTGGATGCTGGTATAGACGCCTGGATTCTGGTAGTTGCCACATCCCAGTCCCCAGGAGATGATTCCACAGAGTTGGCTCTTGTAGATCACACCTCCCCCAGAGTCTCCGGAGCAGCTGTCCTTTCCCGAGGATCGGGAGCAGAAAGTGGTGGCAGTCACACTCTCGCGGAATTTGTAAGCATTCTGGCACACCTTCTTGCGGATCAACTGAATCCGGACAGTCCGCAGCTGATTCGAGGGACTGGAGCTGGAGGAGCTAGTGGTGCCCCAGCCGGAGACTCTCATGTAGTCACCGGCGTACCACTGCACCTGGCACAGCGATATCGTGGTGATCCCACTGCCCGTCATCGCGCTCTGGAGTCGGATGACTCCCACATCCCAGTTCAAGCTGTTGTCGTTGTAGCTGTTAGGTATGAAGTACTTGTACACCCTTCGGATGACTCCTGTCTGACTGAGTTGGCTCACTCCCCCCTGGACGGTAATCCTTCCAGCCTCGTAGGTACTGAGGCAGTGGGCCGCCGTCACCACGTGCATGGTGCTCACTAAAGAACCTCCGCAGTAAAAGCTTCCATCGTAGCGGAGATTGACAACAAAGCCACCCACAGCTGAGAGAGTTGTGGTGGTGCCACCCACAATCTTTGGCTGAATCTTTTGCCCATTTGATCCGCAAAGCAGGAGCTGGAGGAGCAGCAGAACAGCAAAGTCTCCGGACTGAATGTTCCACATCGTAGAGGCAACTAAGTTGGCCAGCGGTTCTTTCTGCTGTTTTTATCAGTGAAGGAACTATCACCAACTGATGGGGAGATTCAGCTGTGCAAACAAAAAGTGGGGATTGACTTTCATGGTCTCTTCACATGACGCAGGCTACAGAAGAAAGACCAGACTGGGACTGGGTCAAATTCGCAAAGACTTCTCACGAGGTGACACATGTGGATGATGGATGACCTTGTGGAGTTCACAAAAACATATACTAAACTTGAGAGCAGAAAATAAGTAGTTGAAATATGTATATCTCGACATGACCAGGTTAAGAGAGTTTTACTTATGGACAAAATGGAGTAAGCATCTTAATACTTATCGCAGTTTCTCAGAAAGAAGGCCACATTCCATAACGAGCAAGTTTCAATATAGCCTCTTTTATCTGCCATCAGCACTTTTAAGGCCGTATAAAAACAAAACTTGAGCCTCCTTTCCTTGTTGTGAGTCATAAAACTGGGCGGGATTGGCTGGAGATCTTGGCTGGCAGATAAGAATTCCATACCCAGAGTCAGAGTCACATTCAAAGGCGGGATGGCAGTGCCCTTTGGCTTCTTTTTGGCCAAAAACAGCGCATTCCAAGGCGCGGAAGGGAAAACCCAACTGAGCACGCGGGCTCGATGTGCGAAGGCTACCATACTGGGTTGGAGCATAGGATGGCTGTGGCTGTGGCTGAAGCTCAAGCCTCCTGGCGTCTGGGACCTGGGTCTGGGACTTTGGCTACACCTACCGGCCGGCGACCTTATCGCACCCATTAATCTGGGAGGCCGGGGAAAGAAATGAGCAATAACGAACCAAATGAGGCGAGGCAAGATGGTGGATGTCCCGCGCCCTGCTCCCTGCTCCCCGCTCCCCGTTTCCTGCCTTCTGCTCCTGGTGGCAGCCAATATGGCGGAGCCTAATGAAAAGCAACCCCGGGAGGGAGTGGCGGCGAAGAGAGCCCAGTTAAATATTATGACCAGCTCTGAAAACGCCCGCAAAAGCAAATCGGGGTTCCTTTACCATCGCTTGCCCCATACGCAACAAAGGCAACAAAAAACACACAAAAAAACGAGAGAAAAAATATGAATTTTTTACGATCTCAAGTCATGCAAAAAGCGAAACGAATCAGAACGCGGTGCGCATTGGACGTGAGTCGCGAATGCTTCGTGCTGGGCGATGATGGCGGCCATGGTGGGTTAACGTCATACCCTTAACCCCTCTCCCCTCCCTCTGTTGGCCACGTTTTGGGATTTGGCCCTGGTTTTGCACTCCTTTTTCTTGTGTGCGCCCGCGTTTGAGATAAGAACTTTTTGTACATTTTGTAATACGCTGTGGTGTTGTATTTGGCTCGTATTCCGTGATGGCGAACATCATGGAGTTGTGGATTCGTGGAGCAGGGAGAGGGAACCTGAACCTCTACCGCCGGCGGAAATGTTTGACAGACACGTAATGCCCTCGCCACAGTCATAAATTTTTCTATTCTTTGCATACGTTCTGAGCCCGCCATCTCTTTCCCTCCGTCGCAGTATCGAACGATTTTCCCGCTCCGTTCGGAAAAGCTGAAAAGCGAAGCCGAAGAAACTGCCGATGGAATTTTATAATGAACATTCAGTGGGCCTGACATTTTGTGCTGCTAAAGTGCAGTTAAGGAATAATTGTTACTCTAAAAAACAGCAGCGAAACCCATAACTAAGGCCCCGGAGAGGAGCACTAATAAAAATGGAGCAAAAACAATGGCTTGGACCACTCGACGAGGGAAGGTGGAGGGAGGACAGAAAATCTACTTTCATGGCTTGGAAGGGGAAACATTTGAAAACAAAGTGACGAGAAAGGTCGTAACATCCAAAAGGGAACAATCATCGCACTTTTCAGAGCCCGAGAGGAGAAGGCAGACCATCAATGGCTCAGGAGGTATGCAAAGTGCCCACCCAAGCCCCAGAGAAAAGCACAAGTAATATGAGAATTTTTCTCAGTGTGTGTCTGCAATTTGAAAAGTAAATTGGCATCAAATATTAACAAAGCCCTTGTGACGACGTTGCTTTTATATCCCTTCGATTGGGGGAGACAATTTCATACTTTTTCTAAGCGTAATCGATTTAAAATTTTACGTAATTGCAGGCAGCCTGCAAAACAACTACTATTTTTATTTGCGATACTCGAAGAGTAAGCAAATACTGTAAACGATCAAATGTCTGTCTGTCCGTCCGTCTGTCCGTCCGTCCGTACAAACGTCGAGATCTCGGGAACTATAAGAGCTAGAACCACCAAATTTTGCACACAGACTTCTATAAGCAAGGCGCAGATCAAGTTTGTTTCAAAACCTGACCACGCCCCTTTTTACGCCCACAAACCGGAAAAAACTCTGTGGTGTCCACATTTTTAGTGCTAGAGAAAAGTGGCCCTTACAAATGTTGTTCGTGTTGAAAATATCTACCCAAATATCTAAAAAATTTTAAAATCTGACCATTTTCAAGAAATTGTGTATACAACTGCGTTGAAAATTTTTATTGCGCTCAAAAGTAGGCAAAACAATTTTTTTTTAAGAGAGGGCGCTTAAAACTGATTGCGCATGAAAGTAGGCTACACATTATTGAAGAGGGCTAGCTAACTGTTTTTAAAGAGGGCAATGAGTATCGCAAATTTTATAGTCGGAAAACCCGATTATAGCGTTCTTTCTTGTTTTTTTCTGTCAGCGCTATTGATTGACGTTTAAATACTAAATGTCATTTGACAATATTGTTCTTAATTTTACACTATTTGTCATAAATTTACCTGTTAACATATCAATTAATTAAAGTTTATATGTTCTGTGTTTAACTATGTAAAATGATAATTCCTAACAAAGCAATTTCGGCGATGGATTTTATTAAATGTATTGAGTGTTTACTTAACTGACATTCTTAATGGCCTAGAGATGAATATATGCATGCGAAATGAGATCAACATTCTTTGTTGATGTATGACTAACTAAAACCTCAACCCAAGTTAATTGTTACCAGAAGGGGTGCCAATATCTTATCCCCAGAAGTTTTCACAACTTGTGCGTCGCTGGAAACGAACCAACCAAGCCCAAAAAACCTTTTGGATTTCACTGAGAGGTGGCAGAGAGAGTTGCTGGCGGTGGCGATGGAGGGGAAGATGGCTGAAAAACACTCATACGCCCCGTTTTAGCTGCAGCAACCACAATGGCAGCTAAACGAGAGGGGCATGTGTGCCTCAAACTGGAAAACCGCTTCAACTGTGCCGGGCCAAAAAAGAAAGAAACAGCCAGCGAAACAGTGCAAACTCGGGCACCAACAACCGACCAACAACCATGACACCCAGGGGATAGAGGAGTCGGTTTCCAGGGGAGTATATATCCACACGTATACATATGTATATATAGGGGAGTTTAGGTGGGGGCCTGGCATATTCGTGCGCAATTTCGCGTTTGACGAAACATATAATCTTCGCACATTTCTATGGAAATGAATGGATTGGTGAATGCTTTGCTGGATGCATTGATAGATGCAGGCCCGGATTGATGGATATATGGCTGGTTGGATAAATTGGATTGGTATTGGTTATCCAAATGCTTCCCAACGAGACTGCAGAGAGATGGGAAAAATGAGAAAAAAGAGCAGAAATAGGTGGCATATTTCTTTGGCCGCTGCAGTTTCGCTGCAGTTTCTCCCGCTGGTGCTGCATGCAAATGGGTTTTAGCCTCCACTGGTGCCACACCCTCGAAATCTCGAAATCTGCCATTCTGCAAGAGTCAGGCGCCCCAGCGTCGCTGTTGTTTGATTTTTTCAGTCGTGTTCTACTTACGGAGCGAGTGCTGTTTTTCTGCTGTGTGTGTGTGTGTGTGCTTTTCGTGTGTTTTTCTGCTGTGCGCCTATGCAAATATGCAATTAAGTCGGCCTGGCCCGACTCTTGCCATCGAGCGGCATGTTTGCTGCCATCTAACATGGCATTCCGTCAGCAAACGGACGAGGAATCGGAATCAGAGTCAGAACCAGACTCTGAATCACAGCCTGAACCCGAATCCGAATCCGCTTCAGACAGCTGCACCATCAATACGCTCATCGTCGCAAACTTGCCAAAGTTGGCAGTACGAATGGATAGGAATGGGAATGGACAGTGGAAATGGAAGTGGGAGGGACGAGTTGATGGCCACCATGCGATTGGCTTAATAGGTGGGTCATGTATGAGCAAAGTGTGGACTCTGGCGCTGAAAATAGCTGGGGAAGATAGATAAGCGAGCGGGTTGATTATACGGACAGATCAATTGATAAAAATGCTTATAATCTGTCAGCAGAAAAAGCCATTGATGGCTGGGATGATTTATGAGGTAATAAAAATATTGTTTGGGGGGCGATAGAAATAACTCAATTTATTTTAGCATTTAGTAATTTATATTTACCTTTCTCCATTAAATGTCTAGGTCCAGAAGTGTGGGTTAAGGTGTTGTTCTGCAAGGCTTTTTGGAGTCAGTTAGACCACAGAATGCAATACCTTCCGAGTCTCACCTGATTGAGTATAACCAGTTGTTGTTATAAACTGGCATTATATTTTTTTTTATAAATATTTGAAACATTTTAGCTATATTCGCAAAAGTTTTAGCTATATATAAAAAGCGGATTCAAAAATAAGAACATAATTTTGTGAGTTGATTAATAGAGGTTAAAGCCACCAACTTTTAGAGGTATGTGTCTCTAAAGTAAGGTAGAAATTTTAAAGGTAACAACAAAATAACATACGGGTTTTATAAAAGATTTTCGAGTGTTGCTTTTGCTACACTATTAATGATCTCTTTTATGCAGTCCCTACTCCATTATAGGGCACTCTATGTGGCGTATACTTGATGTGCTTTCGCAGGCTTTGCGTATACTTAATATTCCACCTCCCATTCCTCCGCACATCTAACGTTTTTTTCCTAATGAGAAATTTGCATCAAATATGCAGGCTGCAAAATGCCCTCAAGGTAAGAAATCGCAAAAAAGAAAACAATGCTGAATGCTTACAAAACGTTAAACCGCAAGAGGAAGAAGGGGAAGAGGAGGAGATGCCGCAACTAAAAAAAGAAGTAAAAACAAAAATGCAGCAACGAAATTCCGACGAAAGCATCTTCCGTCCTCCTCGCTCTCTCTTTCTCCGCTCGCGTGTGCCAGTGTGTGTGAGTGTGAAGAGACGCCATGTTGCGTGTAGTACGCGTGCAGAAAGACGTGTGTATGGGTTCGCATGCACAAGGAGTTCATACATACATTCGCAGGCACGTAACGCATTCGCATTCGCATTTTCATTCGCATTATGGCCGACTTGAACGCTTTTAGCCACATATGTGTATGCATGTGGCTTCTTGGCTATGTGCTCACGTCGCTGTTGGTTTTTTGCGTGCCAGCCACCCAAAGGCAAAGGCAAAGGCCCGAAATCAGCCAGAAGAGCGAGGGAGAGGCAGAAACACATACAACTTACTTGGCTTCTTTTGCGGTTGAAATGCACCCAAAGCGAAAAGCGAAAAGCGGAGAAGTCTTCAGCTCTTCAGCTGCAGAAGAAAAACCCATCTGGGTGCAACAAAGTCCCACAAATTACACACTGGATAAGCTGCGGCGAGGTGCTGAGTTACTCAGCTGCTGAAACCCAAAAGATTGTGATTAATAAAGCTAATTTCGAGGCTCTCAGGCTTTCGAACTATTTCAAATTAGCCGGCATGAAGTTTTCAATTAATTTTCAAATTTCAATTTATAAATTGACCGACCGACGAGTAACGGCCGCCACTGAAAGTGTGATGAGAAATTTCGTAATGACTTCTTAGCCCCCGTGAGTCTGTAATAAGTGCAATTAGGCCATTGATGGTCTCGCTGCCACTCCGTAGAGCTTTCGATGTGGATGCGGATGTGGAGGTGAGTCGAGAGTAGAGTAGAGTGGAGTGCCTCCGAGTAAAGTGGAGTGAACTGGAGATCCCAACTCCAAGCTCCAAGCTCCTGCACCTCCAACTGTCGCCTCGCCTCGTTAGCCGACCAGCAAATTTGCAGCGTCTAACATGGCCGGTCGCCATGTTTAATCAAATACGTGACTTGATTTCAATTTGGGCGCCACTCTGCCACTCCAGAGATGCAAACAGTTTTTCCACCTTTAAGAATTTAAGAGTTTCCGACAGATGTCGGTGCGTAGTAAATGGGGTTTGGCGACAGCAATCCGCGGGAAAACGTATTCCTGATCTTGCAGAGGAAATATTTATATATTTCTTAATTTTAATTTTTTTGATATTTAAACACTTTACATTTTAAAATAAATAAGCTTGTTAAGTTTAAATCAAAACCATTTAATATGAAAATGAAAGTACTTAACATTATTTTAGTAGTAATTAGTAAATTATAATTTCCCGACGGCTATGAATAAATGGAGTATTAACTGGTTAAACAAGGCACATGTCAATTTAACTTACTAAAGTTTTTGTATTAAAAGGTTCCATGCTGTATTTGCCACTTATTATTACGTATGATGTGAAAACTAATTAATTAAACTACTTCTTGTTTAAAAGTAAATAATTTCCTATCCATTACCTAATAAACTCTTCTGTTACTTCAGCCAACTGACCCTAATTTCGGGAATATCTCGGCAGCTCTTGCAAATTATACACTTTACCAGCTGTAAAGTTGCCCCAATGTGCGGGCTAATTGCAATAGAAATTGGCCGACAAGTGTTGGGCTAATTACGAGGTTAAGATCTCCGGTTCTTTTCTTTTTCTTTTAGTGAGTGCGTGGAGTGGATCGGATCCCTGGGACAAATGGGTCCGGTTAACCTGTTCCGCATTTCAACAAGTCAATCAGAAGTCAATCACTCTTCGGACGCTTCGGTGATCCCAGTTCGACGTTCGATCTCTGGGTCTTCGACTCAGCACGACTGCCTGTATAGTATGTTATATGTTCCGAAAACGAGCCCAGACTCCAGTCTGTTGAAAGTAATAATAATAATATACGCTGTGCAACAACAACATAATTGCAAATTGGCCCGAAAATAAAAACAACAAAGCGGGCAACAAAAAGCGAGCCACAGAAACACGATAATTTAATGTTTGCCAAATGGGTGAACGGGACACACACAAACACACACACAGTCGAGCCGAAAAAAGTAAATTATAGACTGTCTGGTGACCTTGAAAGTGAAATGCTCCCAACATATAGCAGATAGAAGAGGGGGGAATAAATCGGGGAGGGTGAAGGTGCCAGGAGTTGATGCCCAGAAATTAGTTACTCGCTCTAATTGCGTAATTGACTGATCCGACACACCGGCGAACAAAAGCCAACAATTGACAGACACTCAACTGCGTATTGGGATGCAGAAACAAAAAACATACTCTAAGGTCTGCGACAATCCCAGCCAGGAGATTGAAATCCTTGAGGAGTGGGGGAAGGACAAAAGGTCCCTTCTAGAGTTACGCTGCTGCTGCTGCGCATGTACGAGAACGAGTGCGAGTATCTTGCAGATACGCGGATACACATTTTCCTCTCATGAGCCGCTGCACCTTCGCCGGTCGCCGCTCACCGCTTTTTTATGCAATTGTTTCTGGGTCCTCGTCCTCTCCCGCTTTTTGTTTAAAACATTCGAATGGGCGTGAACCAAAAATACAGCCGCTGCTTTCTTCTCGAGTTTTTTTATATTTTTTGTGTTGCTGCCGAGCTGATTTCCGGCGCGTTTTGGATTACACAATGCAGCCAGCAGAAGCGAAAGGTGAGCGGATTTACTTCTCCGCTGCTTTCTGTGTTTTTTGTGTTTCTGGCCTGGAATGGGAATGGAGAGGAGTATTCGCAGGCGAGTGGCGAGTTCCGCCCAGCGCCCTGGTGCACGATTCCTGTGCCGCCGTCTTGAGAATCCAATTTGAATTGTCAATGCCTGGACGGACTACCAGAAGCAGAAACAGAACCCGGAAGCCGCTCGAAACAAAGCCTTGAACTTGTGAACGCGCCACTGCCACATTTGTTGCGCCCTTTCGAGAGCTGCTTTCAAGGGTGCTTACTGGTTACCAACCAGTAACCCCTTGCCGGGTCAGAGTTCTCTCCTCCGCTTCCTCATCTCATCCCAACTCATCGCAATCCTCCCTCGGTTCCTGCCCGCCCCAACTCGATCAACTGTTCGGATTTGTCAACTCACTCCCTGGGTACTCCTTACAATTACAATTCGTTTACAGTTGGAACTCCTGCATCTGGCGGGGAACCTTACCTAACGGAATTGAGCAGCTGCAGGATACAGACTGTTAGAACCCAAGAGCACTAGACTTTCAGTAAAGTTATCAGTTGGAGGTGACTTTTGAAATTGAAAAGCCTTAAGAAAAATTTGTTATTTATAAGAAGTTTAGTACAAAATAAACAATAAGTAAAGTCAAAACCAAATTTGGCTTGTATTCGAAAAACCCTTCTTTGGAAATTTTTTTGAATGATTCCTGCGTATTCAGCGTTCCCAAATTGGTGTAAAAAATGTTTTTGCTTTGAACTAGTGTTAATAATTTACAATATTTAGCTACATGGTTATATAAATACATAGACATACTGAGGCCTGTTCCCACTTAAAGAATTAGCAAGTTGGTATTTTAAGAATTAGCAAGTTGGTATTGTAAAAACATAAGCACGGAATATCAAAGTATTTTAATTGGCCTAATTGGCTAAAAATAAATATTAATAATTCAGTTTTAACACTTTACTCGTTTACACACTTACCTCGTTTTTTTTGATTTTTTTAAATTTAAAGTCAAACTGTTCATCATTTTATTTTTGACTTAACACGAAATAGAACTTTTTTTATTTAAATCATAGAGATACCAATAACTTACTATTCTTGGCTTTATCAACTATGTTTTGATAAAATCACTAAAAAAAAACAAAACAAAAACAATAACACGCAAAAAAAAAAACAAACGCTGCGTATCAAACACAATTGCATTTACACAAACTTCACACATTTACGATCGCTCATATGTGGAGCACCTGCACATACATATGTACGTGTGTACACATACATGTCTCTGTCCACAAGAGCACCCGCAACATAAAAACACCGCAAATGCCCGTTTAATCGCAAATTATTTGAGGGAATTTACTTTAATTGCGTTCAAACACTTGTTTTCACCATGAATATTGCACTTTTAACACTTATCTTTAGTTAAATAAGCCGAAATTTAATTAATTACAAATTTTGACGCGCGGCGTGTGTTGCTTTTGCTGAGAGAGAAGAAGAAGAAGAGAGCATTGCCAGATTTAATATCGGAGGAAAAAGAGAGCGGGAGAGGAAATTAAACGGTTTTTTAAGCTCATCATTTTCATTTTCCTTTTTCACTCTCTCTTAGATTTAAAAATCATCAATATATTTATTTAACACTTAAAATAATCGAAAACATTATTATTAAAAATTTTTTTATATATAATACAAACACAAAAATTTTAATTCTTAAAAGAATAAAATAACTGACCTCGCTAAAAAACATAAAAAACCTTAGACCATATAAATTTAATTCTGCCTTTAATAGAACCACATCTTCAGTCATGCCCCATGCCCCACAAAAGCTTGAGTGAAATCGAAAAAACCTATTAATACTTCCTGGAAGTTTGGGGGCATGGAGAATTCGATTAGAGCGTCTGTCACAGAAGCACTCTCGATGTGTGATCGTTCTACAAAATATGAAAACCACGAGCCCCCATCAGAGCTTCCCCAGGTCCACGAAATCCACAAAAGGTGAGAGATGTTTGTGGGGAGCCTCGCAGCGGGGTGAAATTCAGGTGAAATTAATCAAAACTAAGCCGGGGCAAAGCTCGAACCCATTCACACATCACTGGGGCCACTGGCGGGTTAATCTGCTTCGAATCAATGAAATGTGTGCTGTGCTGTGCCCCTGTGTCCGAATCCGAATCCAAATCCAAGCCACTATGGAAGAGCTATATGTGTGGCTCTCGCACAACTCAAACCCAAACGTCCGCTGAACAATGAAAGTGGCAATTAACCAGAAGCCGAGCATTAAATTACAAAATGCGATCGCAGCAACAGGTTGCCGGTCTCCGATCACCCGATCACCATCAATAGATAGTAGTAATAATAATAAAACAACGGCAGCAACAACGGCTCAACTGAACTGAACTGAATGGGCTTGACCACGGGTTCCTGAATCTGGACAGGTTCTGCTGTGTCCCCAGCTCCCTTCTCTGCTCTTCTCTTCTCCAGCTCCAGCTTCAGCTTCAGCGTGAGCTTCAATGGGCATCTTAATCGATTTCTGGGCCCCCGGCCGCAGACTCTTGCAACTTGCAACTGCAATTAGATGGATGCAGTCCGCTCTGTGGGAGATTGCAGCTTGCGGTTCGGGACCTTCCCTTTAACCCTCGGAGCCTCATAGAGAGCACTCTAGAGGTCCCGCTGCGCCAATGCATATTGATTGAAAATTGATCTATTACGAACCTGAAAGTGCGACATCGATAATCCGCTGGAAAGTGCACATGGCCCGAACAAAAGACGCTCGGGATCGGGATTCTTGGGGGCGTGGTCGCTGCACTCTAAATCCATTGCAAAAAGATATGCCTTTGTATTATCCGATCTGTGTTTAGAGTCCGCCCGGCAGGGGGCGCATTCACAGCGGCTCACACCTCATCCCCTCGTCCCCTCTCCTCACTCCGTTTGATTGACAGTCGGCGACACCTTTTTATTTACTGCCGCCTGTTGTTGTTTGTTACTGCATTTTAATGATATCACGTAGTTTAATTTACCCGCGCTGTTCACTTTTTTTCTCCTGGTTGCGAAATGCAAAAAGTTTTAATTTCAAACACACATCAGATGGCAAACGTTATTTCCTTCCTGTCCGTCAAAGAGAAGAGTGGTGGTCAGGGGGGATAGATGGCATCATTGAATGGATTTGCTCATTATTGTTTGCACAAACTTTTGCGGTCAACTCGTTGGATTGGCCAGGGGTCGGAGGTCATTTGGTAGGAAGTGCGGCATGGATAGGAAGTGTCATCGATAGCGACTGCGGTTAAGCACTGCAATTTAATGGATATCAAATTTGATGTTCTACCAGTGCGAACTTTAATGCGAATTAGTGGTAAATTATATTTGTGGGATGGTTGCAGAAATATTCCGTTGCTTTTTAACTAACTTTTAATTTAAAGGTTGAAAACATATTGATCTGCATTTTATTCAATTAGCGACAAACAGTTTGATAGCCATTAAGCAGACTTATTAAATATTGAGAGAGTTGTTCTTCCTTAAAACTTCCTTAGGTTAGCTTATATCCCATTTATCCCTTTGAAACTCCCGCGCCTAATAAAGTGGTTAAAACGCATTGATTGCCGGAGATGTCAACCCTCGGAGCGCGACGATATCCAAACACTTTGATTTGTCAACCGTTTGGGGCCAGTGAATGTGAATGTCGACTGCCGACTACCGACTGTTGACTGGTGTGTGTGTGACCTCAGGTTCAAGTTGTTTGCATGAGCCACATCTTGATTAGCCCAAACACTCTCGGAATGAATGTCGTCAGTGGTTAGTTGTTTGTTGTTGGCTGTTCGTAGTGCTGCAGTTGTTGTTGCTACCCCTTGTGGTAATCGAATTGTTTCAGCGCCGCTCGGCAGTTGTCCGCAAATCGAGTCAATTTAATTGACCTCCAGAGGTCAAGCTGTTCCCTTTTGTTGCTGTGTTTTGGTGAGAAAGAGTGAGAGGACAGGGCCCCCATTTCTTTCTTCATATGTTTATGTGGATCCCACAGATCCACAGATCCACAGCAGCACCAAACTACACAAAGATCCCTGCCTGTTAATGGATTTAATTGAATTTGGCTTGTTGCTGCGTTTTATTTGTCTTAATTGTCTGCGAAATAATCATAAATCAGTTTTGTGCGCGTCGGAGGAGACGGGACAGTTTCAGTTCCAGTCCCCACTGAAAGTTGGACCGCCACTTGGGTCAATCAATTTATGACATATCCCCAGCTCAGAACTCAGCCCAGAACTCAGACCAGAACTCTGAACGACTGATCTCAAGCCGGGCGGATGATGCGGCACTTTCCAAGCTGGAGAGCTTTAGGCAGAGAGCTGGGAACCTGGGAACTGGTGCTTCATCAGCTCCATCCAGACGCACCATTGTTTCGCGTGCCTCAACCCTCTGGCTCAGCTCCTTTGTCTCCAGTTTCAGTTTCCAGTTTGTGGGTTCTGCCCGCGGGCAGGGGTCACCCACAATTGGCGAGAATTTCAAACGTTTCCATGCGGGCTGGTCCGAGATTTAGTTAATTTAGCATAGCGGGTTCGGTGGGAGATGGGGAGCTCCGTCTCCGCGACATCCAGCGGTTCGAATCAAAGCAGGCTGCTTCCTGACCATGTTGACAACTAAATAACACGTTAATGTGTTTATTGCGTATGCCAGAGTGTCCCCAGAGTCCTCCATGGGCTGGAGCGGGAGCACTTGGACGACTTGGACTTGTGTTAGGTGTCGCGGCCAACACATTCGATCTGCTCCGCTTGGCCTGCTCTTGATCCGCACAGCTCACAACTTTCGCATTAAACATGAGGCTGGCCGAGTAAAATGCGACCGGGGACACCGACACAAAACGCGTTTCACACCCGAAGCCTGGCCAGAAGCTTGGGAAAGCCTCGACGACTGGTTGCACTTGGGGCTGCTCCTTAACATTTATTTATGTATTTATGAAAACGTCATGCGATCACTCGGATCAGCGGTAATCATATGCTGCACTGGTCAGCAGGCCCTCGCCTCTCGCCTGCGCCCCCTAATGTCAACACCATAAATAAAAGATTAGCTTTCGTGGAATAAACATTTCGCCAGTTGCTGCATTTTAAAATGTGTCGCAATAAAATTCTGAATTATTGTAGATTGGGGGAATTCAGATGCCTTGAAGGGAAGTCTAAGTCTAAGCAGGAAGCACGGGTAACTTTAGGTAAAGGAAACTGGTCTTGTTCTGTATTTATAAGATTATGGGAAGAAATAAATTTATACCCGCGAGATTATAGAGATATTCCCCTTCAAAATCTTAATTGAATCAGACCAGTTATTGAAGTTCTAGGCTTCAAAAGTATAATTTTTGCTCTCATTTGGTACACATTAATTAAAAAAAATATTTTTCATTATAAAAATCTTTAAATTTAGATCAGGAAATTTATTATGACTAGAGGAGATTAAAAACACCTAAGCTGGATAACTTTATTTTATATATAACACAATTTAAGCCCACGAAAATAGGCCGTAGTAATACGAGTGATTAGATCTGCATTAGGAGGTGTTTCCTCCCACCTCCGCCCCTTTCCCCTTCCATTTGGGCAGCTGCGTTTCCCTCCTTCCGCCGAGTGGGCCAGATCAAACGCCGTTTGTCACGTGCCTCACGTGCCACGCCCCCGGCTGATTAAATTAGCGGATTTATGTGCCCGGGCGACAATATACAATCGACAGTCGACAATCGAGAGACAGAGCTATTCACGGCAGAAGCAAAAAGCGAGCTGCTCGTAATTGCCAGTTTCGGATTTCGTATTTCGGTTTTCAGTTTTCAGTTTTCAGAGCTCCGCGCAGGCGCAGCTGAAATGCTGGCCTGCCTCCCGAACTCCCCTCTGTAGTAAGTAGTAAGTAGTAGTGACACCATACCTCCGGGTCTCGTTACACAAGCCAACTCCGTTACAAATGTCGACCGACCTTACGCATTGCGGGTTACGGGTCTGATGTTCGCCGCCAAATGTCAGTCACCGAGTCAGCGACTCGAGAGTGCGAGAGGGCAAATTAATTCATTTTCAACACCTATTTTGACAGTTCATAAAATACATTTGTCATAAAATCGGCCAGAGACAGCGACTACTACTCCTCGTCGGTCGTTTGTGTGAGCGGTCAGGCCAAGATTTATGGTGCCTCATTGGAAATGCAATTCGGAAAGGGCCCGACTCCCGATTCCCGATTCCCTGCCTACTGAACACTGCCTGCCACATCAAATTTGTCCCTTTTCTCTGGATTTTTGTCCCTCCTTTTTTCGGCCCATTTGTTTGGTTTGTTTGGCTTTGTGGGAAGAGGAAGCGGAGGGCAGGGGAGAGCCGGAGGACGGTCCCCAAAGCGAGTTGCAAAAATCTTAACAAAGTTATTTTAGCAAACGGTACGACAAAAAATGTCATGTCCCTAAACATTGCAACAGCCCAGCGAGCAGAGCATCCTGCGACGTCCCCGATGAACTGGGTTCCTGGCTTTTGGCTTTTGGCTGCTGCTCTGTGCTCTGTGCTCTGCAATCGATATGCGTGCAGATGCTCCACTTTGATCAGGTCATCAGCGACACATCGTTCATCATTCCAAGCGGACGGTGCGCAGGAATGCAGCAGCTCCTGAGCTTCAGAGCTCCTGAGCGGGCAGGGAGGGAGGAGGGAGGAGCTATGCATGACCAGTAGCCGAGTTCAAGACAATGGGCCAAAGCCATGAAAGGAACGCTTTTCAAGTTTTACGCCAAAGACCCAATGTCTGGGGTTTGGGCTGGGCCCTCAGTTTGGGCTTGAGCTGCAGCTGAGGCAAAGTCTGGTGCTGGACTGAGGATGAGAACGAGGATCCCAGGGCCGAACGCGACTTTGACGGATGAATTTCACAAATAACTTCAACTGCTGCTGCAGTGCAGCGCTGCTGTTTTTTATTTAGCTGCTGCTGCTGCTTCTGCTGCCTGCGTTATTTATTGTACGAGTATTTGGCCTGGACACACGAACGCACCAATACCCATTTCGGAGACGGAGATCCAGAGCCTGGACTTCTGGACTTGGCGTTGACACAAAACCTTGTTGAGTTTCGGAACGCAGGCCAGCGAATGACAGCAACAACGCTGGATGTCCCCGTTGTGTCTAAGTTTGGTATGCGTCATTTTTACAAGGAAATTCCTCTGGCTTTGTGACTCTGGCTCTGCCTCTGACTCTGACTTTGGTTCTCTGTAGTGGACTGGTCCTTTTGCTAATTTATGTAAACACGCTAGGTACAGTCCTAGCTGCACTTCCACTGCAATCCCCTCCCGCCTGCCCCTCAATTAGAACCCATTGAGCACGCGGACCCGCGAATTCCGGCTGAAATTTTAAATTGAAATCGCAAAAAGCGCTCAGAAATGCAAAATTCTCCGCGAGCTGGAATTCCTTGGGTTGGCCATTGTCTTTCGTTCGGGTCGGAGAGTCGGAAAGGTGTTGATTTAATGAGGACCAGGCAGGCAACAAAGGTTCTTGAGGCCTGTCGATGTTTCGTATTCTTCTGGTCTCAAGCACCCAGTGCCCAAGTGCTGAGTGAATCTTCAGTCTTAAATCCAAAACCCAACTTTGATTGACATGGCTTGGGTTGTTCTGGGATACTCACGGCAGTTTTTGTGTTCGGCTGAGATCTCCTTTTTCCAGCTAATTAATTGGCTGCAAATGAAACACTTGAGCAGTGGAAACCGAGGCGTGTAAATCGGTGTTTTCCCCACTTTGCAGTCTATATGCCTGCACACACATGTAGCCCTCCATCCCCTGAAAACGATGTCGCCTCGAGGACATAATGGAACCATTCATTGAGCCTGTAAAAGCCCGTCCGACTCAAGCATATCCTGTTGCGTTCTTTCATGATTAATGGAACAAATTTTCCAGCTTCCTTCCGCCCTCCACACAGATACTCTGGCTGTGCACACAGATACACTCGCTGCCACTTAACTTTTTCAAGTGTAATGCATTAATGTGCGACGGCATCCTCCCCCTTTTCCGTCTCCTCAAAAACGCAGCCAATGTCCCTGGAAGTGGCCTTCTACTCCATCCAACACAACTCTGGTTTGTATTTAAATTTTCTTTATTTTTTATTGGGTTTTTGTCGCTTTTTTCTTTTGTTTGATTTGATTTAAAAATTACATTAATTACTAAAAATTAAATGGTTCGGGATGGGGAAGGGGAGGGGAGTCGCTAGGCTTCTTCTGTGATTTTGTGTTGCCATTTTCTAGATTAAAACTAATTAATTAAATGCTAGCACATAATGTTTTCTTGTTTATGCATTTTTCATAAATTTGATTTGTTTGAATTTAATGTTGCTTGTTTCATTCACTCAGCCACACAGATCCACTCTCGCACTCACTCGCACTTTAGTTGTTAAACTATCAATTATTTCCTTTAGCTCTTGCTGTGGTTAAATTAAACTAGAGTGAAACACACGCACTAATTACCGCTTAAACTAGATTATGTAAATCCATAATTACAGCTACAGCAAGCTCAGCAGCGAGTCGAATTTCGATTGTTTAAATGGGGCTTCCCTTGACATTTAATGCACCTGTCGCCAGAGGACTCTTCTCTATTTTAAAATGCGGTCTATACAAATTTATACACTTCAAGCAATTAATTAATAAACTCCCTTGCCTAGTCTGAATTTCAGTGTTTTGTGGGGGCGAACGAGTTGATAAATAAAATTATATTGCACAATAAAAGAACGAAATGCTCTGGAAGGTGGGCTCCTCTTCTAGGTGCAAAGAAACGTAATAAAAAAACATGAAAAAATATTAAAAGAATTAGAGGATTATTCCTTTTGCATTTGAGATCTGATTTTACTGATTTCTGTTGCTCGTTCTTTTGCTTCTCGACACAAAACACTCGAAAGAAACTCTTAAGATCAACAGCTGATTTTTTCATTTTGTTTGATTTCATTTATTTATGATGTACTCTTTACGCTTTATACTTTGTTGTTGCTCACTACATATAGTTTACGTTCATATAGATAGATTTATACATAGTTAATTCGCTAAATTAAACAAAATTAAAGGACACGTTTCATACTCTTCTTGCTTCTGTGATTGAGGAATGTTTACTGTTTTAAGTATTGTAATGTATTTTTTTGTTTACTTTTGTATTTGTGTTTTTGTTTTGCTTTTGTTCTTAGCTAGACTACATTTTAGAACGACTTTATTCACGCTGGTAATTGTATGTTTATATTACGTTTAAAATGTACAAAATTTACGCTTAACTTGCCAGTGTTTGTTTGCTTTTTCTCTTTCTCGACATTTGATTTCATGGATATTTTACAGGTTGCTATCATGGTTTATTGGCTAAGATATTGTGTGCTGCACGGCTCCGCCCGCGTAGTCCTGCCGCTGGAGGGCCTCCAACTGGTGCTCCAGCTGGTGCTGGTACAACCCCAGCTCGGGGCAGGAGTGCTGGTGAAGGGACTGGTGCTGCTGATGGTGCTGGTGCTCCAGATGCTGCGTCCAGGCAGCCGAGGGCAGCTGGTTGGGATGCTGTTAGACCGCCGGCCAAACACTGTAGATTGGGATTTGACAGAGGGGTTAGGATGGTCTACAGGGGTACGGAAGCGGGCTACAAGTACTCACGTCACTAGTGAGGGGTTCGTCTCGGGCTGGTACCAGTATTGGGGCACATAGCCACCCATCTGGGGCGGCGGGTTGTGGTGGTGGCTCTGCGGATGGAGCGCTGCCGCTGGATGAGGTGGCTGTGGCGTCATTTGGGGTGGTGGCTTGTGGTCGATCCAGTGCGGTTTCTGGTCCCATGGCGCTTGCGTTGGCGGACTGAGACCCGTTGGTGGGAATTCTGTGGATTTAACAGCAGGATAGAGAAGGGTTCCTTGGGCTATTCGATCAGGAAACTCACCAGGTGAAAGCTCGGACACGGGTGTACTCGATGGCGTTGGACTGTGTCCGGGAGGTAGATAATGTGAGGGTGAGCCGCTGTTCGAGCCACCGCCGTTATTACCGCCTAAAAGTATCAACAAACTCAAACATCTCCTCAAGAGGCAGCTCTCCAGCTCGAAACTCACCACTGTGCATTTGATTGGGACTATGCTGGCCGGGATTGGGTCCTCCTCCGCCCAGGGGCATGCCACTGTTGGTGCCTGGACCCTGGGCCGCCTTCATCATCTTTTTGTATTTGGATCGCCTGTTCTGGAACCAGATTTTCACCTGCAAGCAAAGGTTGGGTTTGATTAGCGTGTGAACTGGCTTCAATAAGTGGTAACTATAGTACATGGCTAATGCGATTCGACAGCATCCTTAATCGGGGCAGAACCCCGCTAACAGATTCATTTACAGCTAGAGATACAGCTACAGAGACACAGATACTGAGGCACTGGCGTTGGCAGCTTTTCAAACAGCTTTTCAGTTGAAATTAAGAGTGAGTGCTCGTGAAAAGCGGCTGGCAGGAAAATGGCTCTATAAACTATGGATTTTGGCAGCGTGCGACACATATTCATGTCTTGATCGTATTTGTGTTTCGTCAGCGGCGCAGGCGAAACTCGTATCTTCGGCAGCCGAAAAGTATCTAGCAGATACTTTCGGTTTTCAGCCCAGCTGCTGCTAGAACTAATTGTGCGCTGAGCTGTGAGCTGGCACTTCACTTTTGAAAGCGGCTGAAGCTCCGCTGAATCTAAAGCCGAATGCGAATCCGAATCCGAGTTTGAGTCTGACTCAGCCGCAGTATAAATATAGATACAAGATACAAGTAACAGCGCGTATCTAATGCTGCTTATGAGTATCCGAAGTCGAGTATCTGCGCCTGCAATCTTGCACGTTGACTCTGCCACTCTGCCACGGAGTCCACGTCCACGTCCACGTCCACGTCCACGTCCCCGTTGTGTGTTTCTATGCACATGTACTTATTATATAGACGCGGCTATATAAGCCTGGCCAGACTTGCCCAAGGTCGTTCTTCGCGGTTGGCTGGATTTTTGTAGCGCCGCTCGAGCTCGCTTTTTGTGTTTGGCGAATTTCACTGACTTTGCGTTTTCAGTTTTCGGTTTTTTGCCCATAAAAACAGTTGGAGACCCGACTCGGCTCGGCTTTTATGTGCATTCCACCCATCGATTTCAATTAGCCGATAGCTACCCGAATTGACTCTCTACCCTGAGCTCTGAGCTAATCGCGCCCCAATCCATTGTCGGATCATTGACATTGGAGCCCCGAACTACGGTAGCCAAATCCACGAGCGAATTTCCATTTCCATTTCATTTTAGTGCTCAATCAAGCGCAAATCGTTATGTCAGTGCCTCTTCGAACTTGGAGATACTTTTTCGGCTGTGATTATGAGCCTCAGCTATTGTTGTGTTGTCAACCGAAAGAAGAAAGGAACTGTCCTAGGAAACTCATTTACTTATCACCACACACAGAGCCGCATATCTGTATTCAACAGATATATGAATTCAGATGTTACGCAAGGCAGGCCAAGCGCGAAATCTGCGCTCAATGATAAAACACTGTCGAGGTCTCAAATAAATAGTCACTCTTTTGGAAACATTTAATCAAACACTTTTTGTCTGCCATTTGCCAAATCACAGAGCTAAGCAAGTGTCAAAACTAATGGTCAGCAGCCTCTCAATTGTCGGCTTACCCGCGAGTGTATGTGTTTTTACATAAACAAAGTAAATGCCCAAACAAGATAAGCGAAATATCAACTCAACAAGTTCCCCCCACAAAAGTTTGCACGAGAGTAAAAGTGTCTTTCGGATCCGAAGAAAAGACAGACTGTCAAATGTCAATCAGCCTTATGTTTCTTGTTTTTGTGTTTGTACCACTTTCGCATGAACAAATATGGCAAAAAGCGACAAGAAATTAGCATGTCACTGTGTCAACTCCAGGCAACCACAACAGATCGAAGCATTATCCTTTTAACCCACTTCGGCTGGTCAGATGGCCAGCAACACTTGCTTGATCACTTCCGCAATATGTCGCTTGCCATATAATTTATGCAGTCAGGCGGAGAATTGATGGCTAGCCAAGAGTCTGGAGTCGAGAAGTTGGAGTCGGAGGCAGGATTACAGATGGGTTTTATGACGACGGCAACGCGCTTCTCCTGCAGCTAGATCTTCACTGAGATGTCGATGGAGCAGCTGGAAAGCAGGGAAGAGCACGGGGTGGACTCCACTCGAAGCGGGCTTTCTAATTGCGAGCACTTGCCGTTCGAGCGATAAAAGCCAGTCACAAAGCCACAAAGACACAAGAGGGGGACACCTGCGTAAAAACTGGTAACTGGTTCCGTGGGGCATTGCCAAATGTGTCCCAGGCCCCAGACAGACTCTAATTCATTTGACAGTTGAGCATTTAAAACGTGGGAAAAGATAAGCCAATCGAACGGAGAGCCGTAGTAACTTAAGCTGTACTATATAGTGAGCTATTCGTCGATTGATTTGTGTGGGAGCCCTGCCGAAAGGTTTTCCGCTTTCCGCGGAAACACTTTGCGTCAGCCGCGTTTTTCGTACGTATTTTCCCTGATAAATCATCGGGAAACGAGCTGACCGCCCCTTGCCAAGTCATAAACCAGAGGAGCAGTCCTCCTCCTGACCCCACTGCCAAAATCTTACGGCTTTATTAGCTTAGCCAGCTGGGAGATGGAGATGGGCCAAGTGAATAGTGAAGACACGGATCCCGTGGCTTAATGACACCGACACCGCCTCAAAAGACTGTCCATGGAATGCTCTCTACAGGGAGATGGTCAGTCCTAGATGGCTATAAGGTTCAACACCTTTAATCTATTGTAGGGGCTGATCTGTGCCAAATTTCAGAAATTATTATAATATTATACTTTAAGTTCTTGAAGTTCAATCTTTTTAAAATATAATTTATATTTTTAAGATATATATAGATGTATATACTTTATCTGGCTGATGATGATCATGTAAGGAAAGACTTGCTTTAGGTACCTATATTTCTCAATTAGTGTTTAAGTATCTACATAGTTTAGTCTCCCAATTCGCACCGATAGAGCATCTGAGCTTCTTCCTTTGGCGGCTTTGGATGTTGCACATGCATTTCCACCTCGACCCGCCAACGATGTCTGACTAAAAAGCAACAAAAATGTTTATGGCTTTTCCCCGCCAGCAGCAGCAGCGAAAACAACCAAAACAATAACAACTACAACAAATGGCGAGGCATGAAATGGTCTCAGTTTTGTTGCCACAAATTTATGGCTACCAAACGGAGTTTTCCCCTCATTGTTCTCAGCTTGTTGCTTGTTATGTTCGCTGATGTTGCTGCCTGCTGTTGCTGCTGCTGCTGCTTTGGTTTTCATTCATAAATTCCATGCAACAAGATTTTAGCATTTTTGCAGCACATTTTTGGTGCGAGAAATTTCAATTTGCTGGCCAAAGCGGTTAACATGAAAACACTTTTCGGCGGCTTCTTTCAGCGGTGGCTTTGAATTACTGGATTACCTGGACTGGGAGACAGGGGCATTGTCTTAGCCGTTGATTAATAGCCGCAGCCGATTACCTGGTTGGCCTGGGCGATTATCGATTTCCGATCTGCCTTTGCAGGCGCCAAATGTGGCGGAACTTGTGATTTGATGGGCTCCCAATTTGATGGCCTAAACGGTGCATTACGCATGCGCCCCGTGGCCCGAAATATCAGCTGGGGACCGGATCTATTTCGTCTGATTTCTGGCTCTCCACTCGTATGGCCAACCACTTTCCTTTGAGCCACGTTAGCACGCGCCAGCTGACCAAACGGTTTTGGACTTAATCGCACTGCAATCGCCAGCAAAACGCGTGCAACCCGCGCGCGGCGATTTTTAATTTATGCACAAGAGAAAAATCGTAAAATAAAAAATACAGAAACCATAAAAATTTAAATAGGCGATTGAGATAGAGAGAGAGAGGTAAAAATCTGAGCTGCTGCGCGAAATAAAATTTTGATTTATGATCTTGTCGCTGAAGTTGTTCGTCAACAGCCGGCGACGTCAGGTAGCTTTGTTGTTGTTGGTAAAGCTGCTGTACAAGTTTGTTGGCGCAACAAGTGCTTTCGGCCAGTATAACTCACTCAGCGTCGGTCGGTCATTCAGTCATTCAGTCATCCAGCCAGTGATTCAGTCACTCAGTCAGTCAGTCAGTCATTCATAAAAGCAGCAGCCGCGTGGCACTTTTGATTTTGTTGCTGCTGCTGCCGTTGTGTTGCTGTGTCTTTATTTTGGTAAGCCCATGTTCATGCCTGATCTTTATCTCCGAACAGTAAAAAGCGAAAAAGTAAAAGCCAACAAAAACGCATTTAATATATATCTCTCTGTGGCTCGAACGATTGCAAATGCGCGATTGTTGCTGCTGCAGCGACAACAACTATTGCGTGTGCTGGAGGCAGCTGCTTGCTGGGCTCTTGGACCCACCCCCAAAGAAGATACTCCACTCCTTCCCACAGCAACATCAGCATATTGCTTCTTCTACTGTTTTCTTGGCCCAAACCCCACTCTTTCCCCCCCTTCATCATGCTCTTTTGACTGCCATGGTTGACGGATTACGCAACTTGCCGGCCGTAGCATTTTCATTTTATTATTGTTATTATAAACTCTCTGCATTGTTGTTGCTGCCGCTGCCACTGCTGCTGCTGCTGTCGGTGGCGTTTTCATTGTGCTTGGAAAATTTGTACATTGCATGCGATTGTTTGTTGTTATACGCTCCGCGGCAGCAACAACAGCTCAACAAAAAATTTGTTTATAATTTTGAATGCAGCGAGCAGCAGAAGCAGCAGCAGCAGCAGCAACAACAACCGCCGCTAGGCAGGCAATGACTTCGAAACATATACAACAATGCCATGTCGTGGCAAAAAGTACAAAAAAACCACACACACACACCACAAAAAGTTTTCTTTGAAAAGGTTTTTGTGTTTCCCGTGTGTCGGACCTGCCCTAGAGTCAAGTGTCACGCACACTCCATGCTCCAAGCTTCACAGTCCCAGCCTCTCATCCTCAGAGTCAGAGCCAGATTCAGTTTTCAGCTTTCAGCTCATTAGAGGCAACGCCACATGCTAAAGTCAGTTCAAGTTCGCTGCCTAAGTCTTTCGTTCTTGTTAGCAGGCCTGCAGAGAAGGGGATAGCCACATCGGGGGAGGGGGATGGGGCAGGGCAGCAGAGGAGAGAGCAGAGCAAACAGAAACCTTCGCCATCCCAGAGACAGAGACGTGCAACCAAAGTGATTTCCAAATAAAATCGTTGCGGGCTGTTTTGGGCAACGCCTTCCCGAAAAAACGAAACGAAAACCGAAAACAGTAGAAAGGAAAGCGGCAGCAACCACAGAGTTTCAACAAAAAACGCTGCAAGGCTTCAAGGCCAACAACGCAACAACGCCTTGAATCCGCTCCAGCTCCAAGTTTCGACTCCAGCTCCAGCTCCAGCTCAAGATAGCTGCCAGCAAATGAACGCAAGTTAACACCGGCCGATCTGGCCAGTTTAGCCGGTCGGTCCACGGTCTTAAGTCTTTAGTCTCGAGTCTTCAGTCTTCAGACTTGGATGCCGCTTACAAATTGAAAGCAAATCGATGCGGCTCAAAGTTGAAACACGTGGACGGAGTGCAGCTGCAGCGGCAGCTCTGACCCTTGAGCAAGTTGTGAACTTGTGGCAGCTTGTTGCTGTGTGGCACGCACGTGGAGCGGCTACTGTTCAAATTAGTTTCCTATTAATAACCCACTGCATTTCAAAGTTCAGCCAGACTCAGTGGGGCTCAGTGATGCAAAGTATGCGGTTGGCAGACCATTTTTGGGTCACCAGTCGCCAGTCTCTTGGCTTTTCTTTTCTTTTCCCCCGGGGGCCGCACGTTGTCCCAGCTATGCCATTGATCTTTATCAATGGAGCCGGAGAAGGAGCTGGAGATGGAGATGGAGCTGAAACAGGGGACATAGACGGAGCCAGGGCCATGAATGAAGCTCCAAGCGATCGCGGCTAGATTCATTAATTTATGCATACATGGGCAGTGCGTAAAAAGTGAATGAGATGAGCGAAACCAGAAGACAGAAGAGCCACTCTCCTCTCCAGTTATGAGCTCCGCCGGCGGTGCAAGCCTCTGCTTAATAAACAATAAATATGCAATTAAGCAAGGCCAGACGATGCCGGCAAGAGCTGTTTATATAAGACAGAAGACCGAGGACCGATGAGGGGACTGGGTTCTATAGCCACTCTAATAGCAATTAACTTGGACGTGGACTCGACTTGGAGTGGACTGGAACGAAGTGGAGCTGCTGCTAATGAGAAACGCCGGAGCGACGAGTGAAACAATTTCATAGACGGCGATTTATATATAAATAAAGATATTGATCTAATTTCTATATAGACATGGCCAGTTCCCGCTGCTCCTCGCTGATTGCTCAATCGCCGACGACCGACGAGCATTTCACCAGCTTTCAGACGAGCTTTCGACCCGAACTCCGCTTAAAATCATATTAATTATGTTGTTAGCCAGGCTAAGAGTTGGTCTCTTGGCAGCGGCTTGGTAACTGGACTTGGAGCGATTCTGGCTAAATCGAGCGACAAGTGCAGCCGCATGCCTACTGCCAAAGTTAGCCGCAGCCAAGGACAAATCGAGCATTATACTAACTCAATTAGTGCTTAGCTGGCCAGGGAGAAATGCCTGGGTTGCCATTTCGAGACTTGGAGACTTGGGGTTCAGGGAATCGATTAACGTGGTGTGTTGGAGACTGGGAATCAGCTGGCAGCTGGATGGGATGACGCCCATCCGGCCCAAAGCGATTGTCAATCTGTTTCGGATTCGGATTCGGATTCAGACTTCTTGACGCGATCGCCTCGCATTGTGCAACAGAGAGCTGATGTCAAATCCGGAAACTGTTCCCATGTTCGAATGCTGCGAACCATTGAAAGCGAACAACCAGCTAACTACTGAACTGATCGCTGGAAAACGCCCCAAAGCAAATTTCAAAGCGGCTTTGGGTTCTGACTGACTGGCATGCAATGTGAATGCGAATGAGAACTCCGCGTTCTCTGATTTTGATTTTCAGTTTGATTTTGATTTTGATTCACCTGCAAAGCCTTGAAGTTTTGTAATTCTAATTCACTGCTGAAACACTGACTCAGTTCGGCTTTTGTAATCCATCAGCCGCAGCAGCAACAGCAAAACAGCAGCAGCAACAGCAACAGCTAAAGTCGCAGCTGACGTACAAAAATTGTTCAACAATAAATCGGCGGCAGCATTTGATCAGCAATTGTCAAGGTGAGATTCTAAGCAGATACAAAAACAATACAACAACAAGTGCAGTGAAGGGGCGGGGAGGGGCAGGGGCAGGGGGCGTGTACGAAAATAAGTTTATACATTCCGAGTATACAGCTTTTTTGAGCTTACTCAGTCGACTTTCTGCCAGTCTAAAACGTTTTTACAGTCACCGCAAAATGTTAGTCACATCCAATTTAGTTTTTTCAATTTTGTAGCAAGTGACAGTGGAGATAATTAGAACTTGGTTTGGTTTAATGACTTAAAAACTTCAGAAGATGAAGGGGGAGTCTCAGACTGACTAACTTTTTTGGCCAAGCTTGGAAGCTTGTGCTCCAAGCACACTTACCCTCGGGGGAAACCCCGAAACTTGTTTAATATTAATGCGATTCTTCTGAAACAAACATATACTGAATACAGTCAACGAGCGTTACGAGAGGCCAGCCCTAGACAATGGAATATCCAGAGAAATGGGGGAGTCCCGAGCTTGGGAAAGGAATCTTCCGCAGTGGGTGCACTTTCAATTACCCAGCCATCAACCCCAATTAGATGGCCCAATTATCAGCACTGTCCAAGCAGCAATCCCATCAAAGTGCACTCGAAGGAAGGCATTTTCCGCACGGCTAACCAGCCAACCAGTTTGGACTCCGACTCAGATTCAAATTCAAATTCCGGAGCGGAGCGAAATTAAATGAGGAGACAGTCCGACCCTCGACGGGGCAGAAATCATTTTTGTGGTCAGAGTCAGATCCATCGGCCAGATAATGAAAAACAAAACCAGGGGGAAAAACGTTAACAAAAAAGTGTGGCGGCTAATTGTGCAATTTATATAAGCGCATTCTTTTCAGTGGGTTTGTTTTTGTTCGGTCGCAGCTCGTAATTTAAATATTACTCTCTGTTTTTTGTTTTTTGAGTCGGCAAAATGAAATCATGGTCAACTGACTATTATTTGTCGCTTACACACAGTTTTCCTATGCATTTTCACAGCGAGATCACGATAGTGCTGGAAATGAAAATGGAAACAACAAAAGAGTGGAGTGGAAAAAAGAAAAAATAAAAAAGCCGAGAGTTAACCAAGCGTTAAAAGTTTGTTGTCTCGCTATTGTTGTCGTTGTCTATGATGGGGGGGAAACCTCCAAGGAAAATCCGAGCCAAGTTGGTTTCCGATCTCCCACCCGTGGAATCCCACCCCCTGAGTCCGAGTCTTGAATCTAGGAAAATCCCGCTTTAATTGGTGTCGGAGTACAAGGCTCTTGGGGTGGTGGATGGGTCAGGACATTCGAGTGCGGCTAATTGGCATCGCGTTTACAAGGCCAAACAAGTGCAGAAGTGCAGAAGGGTTGCTCTAGCCTCGGTTCGATCTCTGCAAATTTGAGAACCAATTAAAATATGAAACCAGCTGCACAAGAGCCACCCACTGTAGTGGGCTATCTTTCCGGCCACATCTCCTTGGAACTTGGAGCTTGGATCTACCCAAACCCAAACCAGTTAAAAGAGCAGCCTCCGAGTCTTGGCAATAAAATAATAATTATTATTATTATCGCATCGGAGAAATCTGCCAACCAGGGGCATCCTTGGCTCAGTATCAGTATCTGTATCTTGTTTACCTTTCCGCCGTGTGTCAACAAATGAGACCGTAATTAACCCGCCTGCCCCACTCGTACTCTTGGTCAATACCCAGAGCGTAGCATGGCACTCCAGCTATGCGCAATAGTCGTAAAACTTTATTTATTTGAATACTCTCACTTGGCCAGGCTAATAACTATCCTCCTCTTCTGACTGACCCCCTTCAGCCCCCTGTAGCATTTTGTAATTTCCTGAGCGTGGCGTACGATTCGATCAAAACGCTGACGGATGGGGCAGCAACTGGAGGCCAAGCCAGTTTAAGCATTTTGAAAGCTGCCAATGTTGTGAATGAAATGCGAAACTGGCCGACGGAACAGGGACCTCAAGCTGGGTGGAAAGGAGAATGTAGATGGGGCTGCGAAGATGAGAGGATGCTAATGGTCAGAGGAAGCTGTAAACGCTGGCCAGGGAATATGTAACCATTAGAGGATGTTCTTTACGAGGGTGCTGTAAATACTATTATGGATTTCTTTGATTTTTCAAATATCTTTAGAGGGTTATCTTCTTTTAAACATATTTTTCAGCACGCTTTGTGGGTCAATTGTGTTTTGGCTGGCTACCTGCTAGAGCGAATTATGTCAACTGCAATCGAGATTGCACAAGCCGCACGTAAGCACTCGTCGGCATAGACATCTGTGATATATCGTATCCACATTTGTCCGTACATCTCTTGACTGGCGTTAGATTGAGCTCTCTTCAAATGCAAATGCGGTCAGCGGAGAAAGACAGAGAAACAGGGGGAGAAAGGGGGCCTGGAGATGGAGAATCGCTGGTGAGAAATTGAGAAACGAGCCCGTGCCTGTCGCTGCTCCGTCTCTCGCCAAAGCCATGCATCATTGTTAATGGCAACTTGTTTGTTGTCGTCGCTGCTGCTGCTGTCGTGTTGTTGCTGTTGCTGCTGTTGTTGCTGCTGCTGCTGCTGCTGAACTGCTGTAGTACCAGCATCAGCATTGATCAAACTTAATTCAAAGTTCCTGTTACGCGAGCCGCGGTGCAAAAATTTCGACATAGGGAGGCAGGGAAGCAGCGTGTTGCTGGTGTGTCGCGTTGGTGTTGCTGCTGCTGGTGGTGGGCTCACTGCTGCTGCTGCTGCTGTTGCTGTTGCTGCAATATGCGTGCGATTAAGACGCGAGCGTGGCTGCTTAGTTACATCGTATTATGTGCCATAATTTAATTGACATTGCTCGCGTAAATCAGGCAATCACTGATACACGATGTGTTGTTGCTGCTGCTGCTGTTGCTGCTGCTGCTGTTGTTGCTGCTGCTGCTGCTGCGACGCTGACCGCAGCATAAACGAACGTGAGCTGAGGCTGCTGAGCATTTAAATGCGGTCAGCCAGTTTTTCATTTTTTCTCGCTTAGCAGTTGATACTAACTAGACACTTGTATTATTTAAATCAAGTTGTGCTAGTTTTTTTCTTAATACAATAAAAACGCGCGGATTTTTTTGCCGCTGCCGCTGCCGTCTGCTGCTGCTGTGTGTATTATTTGATGTGGAAATTAATTTAATTTTGTTACAAGTATTTCGCTTGGCCTGGAATTCCGGTGAAGTATCATTTTGGGTTTCTCCGTGGAGTCCATGACCTTTGCGCAATACCAGAGCATTGGCCACGTCTCTGTTTTCAGTTTTCAGTTTTCTGTTAGGGGTGGAGCAGCAGACTTATCGGAGCTTGGAGCTTGGAGCTGGGAGCTCGCAGAGGAGCAGAGCGAAGGTGTGCACCGTGGGCGATGCGATGCGTCTGCGTCGTCATCAGACCAAGTCTAAAGTCTCAAGTCTGAAGCCTCAAGTCTGCGCTGCGTGCAGCTGAGACCCCGATTCAAAGCCAAAGTTAAAAGTTAAAAGTTAAAACACACCAAAGCACCCATACAAGCCGCCAAAAACACACACTCAAAACACGGACTCATAAAGCAGGCGTTGTTGATTTTTGAAGACAGGCCAGGGCAGAACGGCAGACCCACAGCAAAAAGTTAGTAAACCTTCAAGAAGACCATCCAGAATTCAGAAGGTTTTCTGAACACAACTTAGCGAATCAACAACCGATTTCCAAATGAATTGCTTTTCCGAGTTTGTAACTAAAAGGTTTATAATTCTGCAATCAAGGTTCAAGAAAAAAACAAGAAACAAAATTTCATAAAATTTGCAAATTTTGATGATGGTAGTACCCCTTACAAAATTTTCAAAAATTAAAAAAAATTTGTTTGCTCTTAAACGCAAAAGTTTAAACGTCATTTGACTTGACTGCTAAATACGATTGTAAACATGTAGTTCCTACGGAAATCTGTCCACTTTTGAGCAAGTTATGAACTTTTAATTACCATTTTTAAAGTGTTCCTTTTAAATGTATTGTTTTATAAAAAATTTTATAAAAATTCAAAATTTACGAAAACTGGATAGCAAATCAGTAATAAATTATGTAAAATTAGTAAATCGTATGTTACTCCACCAGCTTTGAGACTTGCAGCACTACCAACATTTTTTGCTGGTCTTTTTGGCTGGTTTCTTTGGGCCTTGTGCTCCCACAAGCGCCGTTTTGGCAGTTCGTCTGCCAAATCCTTTGTTTTCAGTTTTCAGTTTCAGCCAGCGTGGCCTCCTACAAATATTTCGTGGCCTTTGTGGCTGGTTGTCGTTGTTGTATCGCATAGCCCTTCTTGAGAGCCTCCCTCGATGGAGGAACCAGATCAAAATGCGCCGATATGAGCTCATAAACACGCAGTTTAAAAGTATTTTTTATTATTTTATTTCATTTTGCCATCGCGGTGTTTTGTTCGTTTTTCAGTTTTCGGGAATAAAGCCAAGAGCCGCGAAGCCCGTTGAAAGGGGTTCGCACGGACTGTACGTACACTCATGTCTGGCGCTGTCAGCTGGCTTGGGCTCTTGGACTTTTGCTTTTCGGGCACTGAAAACTTTCGGCAATCCAGTTGAGCGTTCTATGTAATTATTCAATTAGTCGGGGTGCAAAACGGGCGAGATAGGGAGAACAGTAGCTGAGATTTTGCTCTAATTGAAACTTAATTATTTTCCGAATGTTTTGTATATTTTATACTTTACTATATAGGGGCCATGTGTGTTTGAGCTGAGCCCGAGCCCGAGCTCATTAACAGTCACCGGATGCACTTTCAAATCGAGCGAACAGCAAGTGGCCGAGTGAAAGATGCAACTGGCAAACGAGTTTTTGCCGCTGGACTGCTGAAGACACAGCAGCGGCAGCAGCAGCAGCAGCAGCTAAAAATCATAATAAAATTACCATAATTATAAAAAAAGCTGTAAAACAGCCAGCAGTATGCCACAGTTTTTTAGCGGTAATATTCTCGTACTCGCACTAAAACTTTGTGCACCTACCGACGTCGACTTCTACTTTGACTTCGGAGAGTTGCTTGGCTGGTGTTAGAACGGACAAGTTGCTGTCGGTGAAAAAAACTCAAGACACAACCAAATTGTATAACACGCCCCACCAAAACCAAAACTTCCCCCAGCTGAAGGCCATTAAGTTGGCTTAAACTAAAACTAAAACGTTGGCTGTTTGTTGTGTTTGTGCAACGCATAAATCTTAGGGCCAAGCACAATGGTTTGTTTGCACGTCTCAAACATTGGCGTGTTCTAGGACTTGGGACTAGCCTCTGTCCAGTGAGTCCTGGTCTTTGGTCTCTGCTCTTTGGTCCCTGTTCTTTGGCCAAATCAATAAAAAACTTCCGTTGCTCAAACGGCGAGGGCGGTTTTAATTAACACGCGGTCGACCAAAGTTTCCCCCGTGGAAAGCGAAAGCGTCCAAGACTTCTGGCTGAGTTAGCCAGTAGCACCCCGAAAGTGCAGTCATAAATTCAGGCTTTAACCCCTTGAAGCCCGCGGCTACGGAGACCAGAGATAGACCAAATTGATTGTGTCGCTGGGGGCGCAGGGGCGTGGCTGTTTGCTTAGTTGCCTCGATTGACAGCTGCCACAGTCTGAGTTTGAGTTTGAGTTTGGGAAATCAGGGTCTCTCCTGATCCACGGGGTGACTAACAATGGCTGTGGGTCTGCTTTTTGGTTGCCCCTCCAACAGAACCAACTGAATTTATTACACAGCCGCCGTGTGGCACGCCCGTTCTAGACCCCAGACCCCAGACCCCAGACTTCAAAACGATCCCCAGCCCTGCCCCGCGGATATTCAAATATGTATCTTGATAAACAACTTGCGGTGGAGCAACACCCACGCCACCAATACTATTTGAGCTTCGAAAACACACGTACAGCGCAGGGTCTTCAACTTGTTTTACTAGTTTTTCTTTACAACATTACTGCGGCTCTCCCTCTCGCTTTTTGTGGTGTTTCTGCAGCTTAGCTGTCTCCACCACTGAGACTGAGGCGAGCACATGAACTTTCGTGGCACACTAATTCAATTAGGAAGCCCACGCCCACTATCAATAAATTTCTCAAAACACGAGACTCATTCACGGTTCTGTTCTGTTTTGCAAACGTCTCCGGTTGTGTTTCTGTTTCTGTTTCTGGTTCATCTGGGAAACTATCAAGTGGAGCAGTGGCAACTAGATGTACTACGGGTACTTGGCTTTTGTGGGTGTTGCCTGTGACAATGTCGAGTGCCCCCTGCCCTCCGCAAAAAAACATCTCCATCTCCCGTGGGCAGCAGCGCGTGCATTGGCGGTGGAAAATAATAAAAAAAAAACAGCAACAGCAACTGAAAAACTTTTTACAAAATTGACATTGACACACGTGGAGGAACAACAAAAAGAACATTACAATATTGCACATACGCCCGAGTGGCGTGTTGTATGTACGGAGTATGTGTATATGTCAAGTGGGGAGGGTCACAGGCGTAGGAGGTTGCTATTCGCTATTTGTTGCTATTGTTACGCTCGTTGCCGTTGTCTTTGCTCGTTTGTCAGTCAACATTAGAGACATGTCAACAATTCAATTGGGAAAATGCTAACTAACCACAGGCGCAGCCAAGGAAGTGGCCCAAAGGATCTGCACGAGGGCTAAATGGGATATATAGTATATGGGAAGGGTAGGAGTGAAAACCCCTTGCTTGATAGGACCATTAAAATCTTCATTTTGTTTTGTAAGTTTATACTCTCATTTGTATTAGGGTAATTATAATCCTTTCAAATAACTACTAACAGTAATCAATAATCCCGCAGATACACAAATTAAAATAAAAATATAACAAATTGTAAAGTTATCAACAAATTTAAGTTATTAAATTATCAACAAATACAAGTTGGTATCCCCCATTAGAGTGTACCCAATCTTATGGCTTCTCGACTCACCTGCGTTTGCGTGAGGCCCAGACTCGCCGCCAGCTCCGCCCGCTCGGGAAGGGCCAGGTATTGGGTGCGCTGGAAGCGGCGGTTCAGCTGCTGGAGCTGCAGGGAGCTGTAGATGGTGCGGGGCTTGCGCATCTTCTTGCCCTTGCCGTTGACGCGGAGGCCGGAGTCCTCGCACTTGTCCGAGATTGAAAAGTCTGCGGGAGAACGTACAAAAATAAAGGAAACAATGCGATGAAACGAGGAGTTGCGACTCTGTAAATGGCAGGCACTGTGATGAGGCCAATGATGAATTTATAATCAGGCTATGGAATTATGGCCAGAATGGAGCATGGAGCTGCACTGAACCCTTTTTCGAGTGAGTGCGCCATATGCATATTTATGAGGGAATTCCGGCGGCAGCTGGAATGCATGAAACTGTTACATTTATGGACCTGAATTAATTGCAGCCGCATCGCTTAGAAATCGGCCAGCAATAAAAATAAGCTTCTCGCTGCCCTGCCCTGCTCCGCTATCGATTCGTTAAGTAACTTGTAAATGTCAACGAATTAGCGTTAATTGCCGAAGCGAAAGTTCAAAGCACTCCACTCCACGACGGAGTTGCTCGTACATACATCATCATCATAAAACTATGATGATGATCGGCAGGCACTACTCAAGTTCAATGAGCGTCGACTGCAACTGTTGGCGCTGCTAATTGTTCGAAAATAACACACGGAGCCACCAAACAAACTATTATTAAATGCCAAATATGGCCACAGGTGTGTGTCTCCGTATCTGTATCTGTAGTTGTATCTGTATCTGTATCTGTGTGTCTGCCGTTTATTTTTGGCGCCCGAACAGGGAGCACGTGCTGCACACTCTTAATGACAAAATGGCAAGTCGCAGAGCGACAGAGATGGCGATTCGATTCGTTTTGACCACCCAATGGCCCATTAGTCAGCCTGTTTCTGTTTCTGTAAGTGTATGTGACTCCTGGCCATCGCCATTTGGCCACTCGGCCATTGCCACACATTCGTTTCGTCCGGCAAAGAACGGTGTAATTAATTACGCCAAACGAAAGCCTAATTACAGCAATTTTAATTACAAACAGCTGGGCAGCCAGGCGAAGGGAGATTCCTTCTAACGATCAGCTGTTTGGTGGATCTCTCAGCCGGGTCTAAACAGCGCGAATTTCAAGTGCAAGTGCACGTCGAGTGATAGAAAGCCACCAAGGTTAATTGGCCCACGTTGCGTATGAGTGACGAAAGTCAAAGACAGCAAAGCGAGGCTGACTGAAGCGTTGGCGTTGTATGAGCTGCTGCTGCTGCTGCTGTGTTCACATCCCCGACAATGGATAAAAATTAATTGCTTTTCACTCACAGAAAAGCGAAACTGCTCAACCAAATCGCATCGAAATAGCAACAAAATTGTTCACAAAATACGAGAGAGCAGCAACAACGAATTGTCACAGTCAAGCGCGCAATTATGCCAGAGACTGGGAAAAAAGTACCAAAATAAAATAAAGAACACACAAAACACAAAAAGGAGAGATATAAAAGTACATAAAATGGGAAAATTGCACGTACGTGGATAGGCAACAAAGAGGTTTCCCAGGGCTCCCACAGCTTCAATAGAATACATTTTATGGGAAGAAAAAGTAACTTAAATGTTAGCAAAGAATTGAAAAAGTCGGAAAAATAAATAAATTAGGGAAAAACAAAACCTCCAATCAATATTTTAGTTTATTCATATTCTTATGTAACTGTTTAGTTTATCTAGCCTTATTTTAAATTTTAATTTTAATTCTCTAGAGTATTTATCTTTTTGGAAAAGATGTTTGGTTTAATTTTTTTAGATTTAAAATGTGAATAAAAATAGTAACTGAAAGAGTAAAAATGTATTTATGAATTTATAATAATAATAAAAGGAATACATTTAGTTTTGACTTGATGAGTTTCGAAGTAAACCAAGAAGAAGTGAAAAAATACTAAAGACGTACTTAAAAATTCAAGAAAATTTATGTGTAGAAACTAACTAACTCCTCTTTTTCGTTTATTTTTCATAAAGAAAATCTGTTGGAAGTTTTTAGACTGTTTGACAAATTCTATTGGATTGGATTCGATTGAAATTGAAATTTGATAAAAGCGAAAGACACTGATGTCGTAAGGTGCCGGTGAAGCCAGCCTAATTGAGACGAGTCAAACTTGAAATCAACGAGCAAACAAAACCCGCGAAAGACGACAACAATGGCACTCGACGAGCGTCGAGCTCTCGAGCTCAAGTGTCGCCAAAAAAAGTAGACAAGGAAGCAGCCAAAGAGGTCTCCGAGAGATCTCCAAGAGATCCCAACAAAAGACCCGGAGTCTGGCCTTAAGTAAAGTGCGGATAACAGTGGATTGACCATTACGGAACAGGATTACTTACCATCCTTCGGGGGACTGGCGCAGGGCGGGGCGTAGCTGCCCAGGTGATAGCCGGAGTAGGAGTTCTGGTGCATGGGCGGGAACGGGTAGCCGAGGGCGCTCCGAGGACTCGGGAAGCCGGAGTCCTGGCCGCCCTGCGGTCCGAAATGCTGATAGGTGCTCCGAATGCCGCCGTACCTGGAAAATAATCAATACCGGGCATACTTAGTAGTGGAAATGGAGTACATTTCATTTCGTGGTCTGTGAATGTGAATGAATCGTGCCGCGGGACACAACTTTTGCTCCTTGCGTGTTTTGTCTACTCTTTTCACTATTAAATTCAAACGTCGCCGCCGACAAACGGCCAGGAAAATATCAAAAAGTGAGCCCAAACGTTTCATGTTTAATGCAAAAAGCGTCGAAACGAAAACTTTTCTCTCACAACAAAAAATTATATTCTGGCGGAGAGCCGGTAAACTTTTGCCATGACTTCATTTACACAAACCAAAGCTGAAACCAGAACTGGATGCGGCCTAATACATCAAAGAAAAATCAATACAAATGTCAGAGTTTCTGTTTTAGTTTTAGTTTCGGTTTCGTTCCGTTTGTAGTCCCGCTCGCTTGCGGTAAATATTTTGTTAACACTTTGCGGCGAAACAGTTGAGCAAGTTCCCATGCATTATGTTCGGCTCCTAACGAAATGCATGAAATATTCAATGCTCTCTTGGCCAGAAACCAGAAACACGGAAACGGAAGCGGCCCGAAACGCAGCCAAAACCGCAACGGACAGCAGCTAGCGGACAGTGGATAGCGGACAACATGGCAGCCACTTCAGGGAAAAGAAGGCGAATGGGACAACTCCTGGGAAGGGCTGGCCAAAAGCAAAAGCAGCCAAGCATTCCAGGCCCAAGAGCCCAGCACGCACAAATGACAGGGGAGCAGAGCTCGGGGGAAAAACCGCAAAACCCGAGAATGCAATAAAATATGTATAATGAAAAATCGAATCGTGCGTTGGAAACACAGTCTGCAGACTGAGCGGTAACTGTAAGTAGGATTGCTGAACCCGACTTCTACCCCCTATATCATGTATGAATAGATGGATATATAACGGCGGAACCCTCCGGAGCAGACGCTTTATTTAGCACACGGACCGGCAGTAAACTATACTTAATTGAATTTATTTTTGGCTTCCGTTTGCAGGCCCAGGCACCAGCATATGCTGCAAGCCGGAAAATGCCGCTGAAGTGATTTTCTTAATCAAAACTAATAACGCGAGCCCCAGCATTCGATCGATCCCCAAAATGTAATATAAATGGGAAGCTTTCATAGAATTTAATAATGTTGAAAATCAGTGGAGAAATCTAACGCAAAAGTAGATTTTTTTATGGAAAGCTTTTTAATAAGCAAACTTAAGTTTATAGGTTTAACATGTGATTGAAAAAATAATCTATTCAATATAACCTTCAACAAATTTTAAGACCCAAAAAACTTAGTGATAATAATATTTAAAATGCAAAGTGGGCCCGTTATTTTGAGTGATTTCAAATAAAACAATTGCAAATTTCCTTTATCTGCTACAAATAATTTAAATTACCAAAGATTTTGAGTAAAAAAACTTTATAAACAAATTTTCGACTTGTAAAAACTTAAATTTGTAAAAATTGTACAAAATGTACAATGTCTTTAACATCTTTTTTATCCTCATTAAATTGAATTTGAATTTTTGTAGCTGCAAAAAGCTCAACTAAAAACAATTGGGAACTATCGCTTTTCAGATTCATTAAAAAAAATTCAAATTATAAGTTAGGGAACGCCCTGGCCACCAAATCCTTTGTTTTCCCTTCTCGGGTGTGGCGAATATTGCACAAATTAGATTTAATTCGGATAACTCGGGTAACGAACAGTAACCCAAGCTGAAGTCTGGCTGAGATTGACTGTGTCTTGCACTGCGTTTTGTCAGTCTCTTTTTAATATTTTCCTGGAAGCTACACATCCGATCCCCCACAGATCTTGGTGACACTCACCCGGCGGCTGCGTGCTGCTGCAGCTCCACGAAGGCGGACTTTCCGGGGATGTTGATGCCGGGGGTGACGCTGGCCGCCGTGTTCCCGCCGTCCATGTACTTGGGCGTGTGGGGGGCGTCGGGGGCGTCCATTCCGGACTGAGGGGTGCTGGGAGGCCCCTCGTAGGGGCTCCCTAGGTCCGTGAAATTAAGCGTGTTGGCGCCTATTGAGGCCACTTTATCAAGAATTTTGACGGCTTTTCTCGGGATGCGCGCAAGGAAAGGAAGTGGAAGTTTGCAGCGCAGCGATCAGCTATCAGCTAATGTGTGTAGGGTGTGTGTGAGCGGTGATTGCACGTAAACAAAGTCTAGTTGCAGTTCTGTTCGGGATTGTGTGATTGTGGAACTTTCGAGCGCGTAAATCCTTTCAGCTGGCGAGGCACTTTTCTCAGCTTCACACTTTTCAGGCACTCAACTTTAGCACTCTCTTTGGGGTTTGGATTTTGGATGCTTTCTCCGCAGCCCGCTATCTCGGCTTTCTTTTATCACTTGACGGTGGCGAAGCGGCGGATTTGTGGCTGTGCATATTTTTTAAATCACGGTTTCCGATTCCGCAGTTCGGATCAATCAAATCAAATCAAATCGAATCACTTTCGAGTTCCGCGACGGAAGTGCTGCATTCAGCTCGACGCCAGGCGGTACAACAACGAGCGGTACAGCGACACAACAACGACAGCGACGGAACGAACGGAACGGAAAGACGACGGCAATTCAGCGGCTTCGACAGCGGCAACGACTGCCCACGAACAAAGTGCGTATACGACTAGGTAACTTTTTCGCTTCGCGGTTGCGCGAGACTTCGACTCGTTCCGCTGTCGCTCTGTTGCTTTGCAGCTGTGTGGCTGTGGTGTGCGAGGGGGATGCCTGCCGCTTGGTTTCAGTGCGTGGAGGCGGGATGGCAGCAGCTACACGGCCACTCTCGCAGCACATCACCAATCGGGAGGGTTGCAACCGGTTTCGTTAAGTGGTGTGTGTGCTGCTGTCTGTGGTGGTGTTGAAACCGCACCAATACCATAAATTGCCGCATAGAGGGGTTAAAAGGGGGATGGGGTGGCTGCGTCCCCCTCCCCCCACACTTCTTTACTTATTTTTTTCCCTCCTGTCAACTTTGTCTAGGTCTAGGGCCCCGCATTGAGATTGAGGCGTGGCCTGTCGCCCCTGTTCCCCATGGATTTTCGGGGGACCCACAGCACTTATATGCAAATATCGGGGGCAGGGGGCAGGGGACTGGCTGCCCATGGAAAGTGCAAATATTTTGACGTTTTAAATAATGTTGATTAAATGCAAAGGTCTCAATTATTAAATTGATTGTTGAACCTGTAATTTGACTGCTTCTTTAGCCGCTGCTCGCCTCGTTTCGATTCGGGTTTTATTTTTGGCTCAATCGAAACTGTGGCACACGCATTTCGACGGGTAATCAACAGTTGTGGACAACAGACGAATTAACTTAATGATTTGTTTACGTTTTACAATTGCTTGGCTCTGCACAACAAGGAAAACAGGCCAATTTTGTGAATTACTCGGGGTAAGACATTGGTACTGAATGTTTTGAGTCATTTTGGTGAAAGATTTCCTTCGGTTATTTAAGGTTTTATTCGTGTCTTAAAGCCTCCTTGCGGTTTGGTACTAGTAGCGCCACCTAGGGGCCGCATTTGGCAGTAGTAAACCAGTCTAACGGGCCGACCTGCTCACCTGTCAGTCACACACACTGGCACACCCATACCTGCGCACCAGCACGCCCCCTGCTGAGAGCACGAACTCTCTCGCCACGCCTCTCACCCGGTGAGAGAGGGAGAACGGAGAGCGCGCGCAGGTGCGATTCAAAATGGCGTCCTTTCGGCGCGGCCACCAACACCAACAACCAAGTGTCGCTTTGTGGCCTGGCTCAAAGTGGCAAAGCGACAGAAGCGGTCTGAAATCGAGCGGAGTTTTTCATTCACAACACAAAGTAGCAAAGTGGCAAAGCCGGAGAACAGCGGACCAGTTGTCCACCTTTTGGTTTCCATCTGACCAAGAGTTTGAGCGACGGCACAGAGTCTCCCTTCACCTCACCTCACCTGGTACCCCCGGGTCACCTTTGTCACCTCACATTTGTCACCTGAGAAGGATTTCCGCTAAAAGTGGAAAATATGCATATGCATGAGCCAGAGCAGAGCAATTAACCGCAACCAGAGTGCCACAAAAAACCGAATAAAGTTTATTTACAAAAGTAAACACACATCGAGATCGAGCTGAAATGTTAATCCCCTCGTTCGCAATCCGGATCGGCTCTACGTCTACGTCTGCCGCCACTTTCCGCACCATTCTGACGTTCTAGCGCTCTAACATTCTGACCTGCGCTGCACTAATTTAAAGGGAACAGTTCAAATGCACGTAATTGTTGCAATTACTTAATGAAATATTTATTAAATGCAAATTATGATTAGACCGAGCTCAGCGGCTGCCACTGTTCCTTTTCCCACTGTGTGTCTGCGGTGTGTGTGAGTGGTGTGCGAGTGCCCCTCTTGGGCCGCGATTAATTGGCCATAAATCAAAATCAAATTACTGCCACACGAGACACGTGCAAATATGTCAAACGAACACGTTTGCAAGTCAATCAGCCGGGCGAATTCATTTATCAACTTGTCGCAGATGAACCCGCGCCCAAGATCAATCGCCAGATATAGGGCATCGATGATATGGCTAATGGGCTCAGCTAGGGCGAAAATTCTTGTTGCGATGGTGTATTATTAAACTTATTTAATTCGTTAAAGCAGTTATTTAAAAATAATGGGGTTTGATTATGAAAAAGGCTTGGAAAAGTTAAATTGAAAGTGCTTTGAAGTCCACTTGGGACATACCATTTAAGAGTGTGCACTATAATTTTACTGGCTTTTATTATTCATTTGAAGTACCCTTCAAGCTGTCTTTGTTTTTTAAAAGTTTTTGTCATGGACTGAATATCATTAATATAATAAAATATATTCTGTATTCGAGATAATAAAATCAAAATTTTAACCAAAACGTTTGTGTCATTTACCCAAATAAAGGATTTTTATTAGCTAGTACCATTCAAATAGATTAAGCTAATGAACAATTATCTCGCCAACTTTCCTGTTGACCTAGTCCCTTTGAGCCTCAAACCCTTTGACTGGTTTCACCCATTAGCTTTTCTCATTATTAAAGAGGTTACCAAAATGCCACTTGACTTTATTGCCAGCCATAAACAAACAGGAAAGCAAACCTCTGAGCTTTTCCCATTTTGATATCTCACTTGGCCGAGAAATCACTTGGCGGAGCGAGCAAATACGGAAGCCAAATCGATTTTATTACCAAACAACATTAATTCCCAGATTAAAGCCAAGAGCGGGCATTTCGACAAATGAGACGATTAATTTTCGGACCAAGGAAAGCCGAAGGAAATCAACGGAAAACTCGAAAGAACAGTCAAAACGCCCACCAAGGAATTCCAATCGAGGAATCGAGGGGGAAAGGGCACGGAAACACCCACGAAACCCCGAATGCAAAGCCACGAACAAAGTTCCCGAGGAAACACAATTTATCATTTAAATAATAATGTGCCACAAATGACGGGACGAGTGAACCCCTGTGCGAAAGAGAAGCCTGTCCTTCACAGGGCATAAATCAATCTTAGTCCAGGACAGAAAGAGAACGATGTCCGCCAGAGAGAACTGGCTTCTAGCTTCTGGGGGTTGCTGCCGAGCAGTTGGCTCAATGAAATGGAAACTGACTCCGCTCCCGCTCCGAGCCACATTTGATGGCCTGGCCTGCTCACTTTGCTCACTTGACCGTCTCCAGCCGAACAGCCAAATGAAATGCGAGGCAAGGCGCTCAAATTACATTTTAATGAGTCCGAATCGAGGGGTTTGGTGTCCAGGGTTCGGGGTTCAGAGTTCCGGCTAGCAAAAATCAAACTGCAGGCTGACCTCACCTCGGAAACGGGCCAAGAAAAATAAAAAACAAAATAGAAGGAGCACAAAGCATTCGATGCGCCTTTCAACGCCATAAACAGTGGAGCCCCGAGAAGTGCAGTTTATGAATCTGTTTATGATGTACGAGGAGGCTAATGAAAGCGCCACAGCAGGCCCCAAATTGGGTCAGGACCGCCTGCGGTTTGGTTGAGCCGAGTCCAGAGCTCTGAGTTTCGGACCCACATGGAGTCACATGGATCTCGGGACTGAAGACTGGGTTTCGCTGTATTGACATTCAATTCGAAATAAATCAGAGTTTACGACTCCAGCAGTGCCAACGACTTCATCGCAGCCACTTTGCTTCGGCGCTCTTCCACTTCCAGGCGGCTGCCTTCAAAGATCGACGCTGGTGGCTACGGATCCCCACTCGACAGTTGGCTCTCATCCTGGCGTTAATTGGCAGCACCCAGCACCCAAGACATCGGCCGGGCCAATAAATTTCCAGGCCAACGGCTGCGCTTGGCTCAGTGTTGATGTATTCATTGAATCCTAGGATTTGTGGATCTCTTGGAGGTGAACGAGGTACGAGGACCACGCGTGACTTCGGCTTGATTCCATCTGGCACTGCGACTGAAATTCCAACTGCGCCAATTAGCCACCGAATCACAATGGCCGGAAAATGGCTGCAGTGGAAACTGGTTGGTTGGCCAGGTATTTCAATTGAGTTTTCAGTCGTTGGAATGGTGATGTCTTCATTGATCTGAGATTACTTTTAAGGACAGTTATAAAAAAGTATTAGTTTTACATTTATTTTTAAAATATATAACAACAATAACAATATAAAAAACCTATAGAAAAACCAAAGACTTAGGCAAAAAACTTGATCGCCTAAACTGTTATTAAAAGAAGATCAAACGACAACTTCATTGTTTCTATTTATTTAGTATTTAATGTATATTTCATACCAATAAATAAACCTTTTTAAAGAAGTCGGTAAAAATCACATTAAATATTGAACATACAAAAATAAATACTAAATGTTTATATCGATACATTAATTGAATTTTGCGCCAATTCAACATTACTTAATTTTAATTTAAGATTTCAGATTCTGTACCGAAATAAACATAGTTTTTTGAAATACCTGATATCAAGTATTCCCAAGATTTTACATGTTAATGTGCTTTTAGAACTTCACTCTTAAGTATAGTCGATTGACACTACAACCTCTGGACCCTCGAGCTCCACCCTCTTAGATTACCCACCCCACTGCCCTGGAACTCGACAATTTCACACTTTGGGAACCCTTTAAGCAGCGTCACTCGGAGGGAACAGCCACAAAGCATCAAGCAAACACCCAAAAACATCAAAAAACTTAACACCGAACAAAAATGAAATGAATGTTTGGAAATTTGAAAATAATTGTTGACACTTTATTATTGTTGTTGTTGTTGTGGTTGTTGTTGTTGTGCTAGAGACGTAACAAGTGTCTGCCCCTCCCCCAGCCTTCTGTTAAAACTGTGCGCCTCTTGGCTGCACATGCGCAGGCCCGAAAACCGAAAACCGAAAAACTTCCGGCACAACAACAACTGCACAGCAGTATGTAAATGGGAAAAATTTAGTTGTGTCACATTAAAAAGCAATTATCACCTTAAATTAACCGGCGGAGTCGGAGTCGGAGTCGCGTACATTGCCATCGAAATATTCAAATTGCTCGACTCGACATTTTTTCTAATGACTTTTCAAAAGGAGCACTTGGGGGAGGGGAGGGGTTGCTCAAATTAACTTGTTGCTATTTTCAATTGGATGCCTTCGGTTGGGTGGACTTCGGTTGGGTTTTATTTGTGTTTGGGTTTGGGTTTGGGCTTGGGCTTGGGTTAGGGAGGTTTCAAACGGTTGCGCTTTTAATTCGTTTTAAATTATCTGGTGGCTAGAGTTTTGTTTCGGTTCTATTCGAATAGAAAAGGTAGTTGGCTCCTCAAAAGTAAAGTTTTATTAAGCATGGAATGGTGAGGGTCTTGTTTTTTAATTGATCGAGAGGTTGACAGTGTCGATTCTAACCGAAAAGAAATAGATAAAATAAATTTTTAATTATAACACATTTTATTTGAACACAGCATTGAATAAAATATTTATTTAGGGGTATGAATTTATCTATTTATTTCTAAATCAAATATTAACAGACCCAAGCCCACTGTGCCTTGCCACCTGTGGGTTGTATTTGGCCTGGACTTTGACAAAAACAAAATGAAAACTTTTTCTGTGTTTTGACGGAAACATTTGTCAGCGATTTTCCAGCGCCGGGTCCAAAAGCGCGCTGGAAAACATTTGAACAATTTAATTAGAAGCACCTAAGCCCGACCCCTCGACAAATTATCATGTGTGTGGCAAGAGCAGCGGGGAAAAAAGCGTTTCCGATGTGATTTATGAGCAGCATGTGTGACATTTGTCGCCTCCACTTGTCGCTCCATTGTTGGCTTACATCACCTGCAATTACCGAAAGGGCTGACTACCGTTAGCTCATCCACTCCTCTACAATTGGAGCAGCTTCACCAGCAGCAGCAGGAAGAGGCTGTCTACGAGGACCAGCCACCAAGGAAGCTTCAGTCTCTGAGCAGTGACACTTTGCAGAGGGTGGTGGGCGAGGAGGAAGATCTCCTCGTGGGTATAGCACTGCTTGGGTCCTAGCATCAGTCCAGTTTTATTCCCACCTCCTTCATTTTTCCCCACTGACAGGCTTAGCAGGAGCAACAGAATTTCTACAATCATTGATATCTTTTGAAGTCGTATAAAAATATTTTAAAACTGGGTGCCTCCCTCGAAAAATGCAAAGTTTGCTTTGACTGTCGGGTTTTTGTGGCTAGGAACTCTTAAGAAAATGCAGCCCCTGAAAAGGTGTCCATATCGGTGCTGCACAATTAATTAACAAAGGCTGCGATCGAGTTCCCCCTTCTCCCTCTTGCCCTCTGCCTTTGTGTGTGGAGTGATATGATTTATATTGTCTCCCTGGCCGGCGCCACATCCAGAATCCTCTGCGTCAGTCGGCATCTTTAATGTCTCGGAGGAACTGAGGGCCGAGAACCCAGAACTCAACTTAATTCCGTGTGTGCGTGAGTTTTTGTGGAAGGGCTGAGGCTGAGGCTAAGTAAGGATGATGCTGATGATGATGAGAGGCGGCTGCGCTTTTAATTCTTAGCTTCGTCCGCCTCGAAGTTCGTGCTTCCTCTTGCTCAGTTTTCGGAAATCCAGCATCGACTTTTCACACTTCCCTCGGCTACGCTCCAATTTCAATCTTCAATCGGAACACCCCCGCTGACTGGCCTGCATTAAAAACAGATTTGCCGGAGTTCGCTAATTATATTTTGGTACACAGCACATCCCTTCAGTGTCCTGAGTCCTTTACCCTTACCCTTACCCTTACCTGAGTGGGTGGTGGTGATCCTAATGAGCTGCCCTGCAGGAAGAAGGGATTAACGGCGAGTGAGATGGGCTCAGTTCCGAACGGATTTGCTTAATCCAAGGACGCTGCCTAGCGCCGGTTTAAAGTTCGCCTCAATTGAATTCGCATCCGAATGATGCAGAGAAGCAGAGAACTGGGCCACCGAGTTTATGGCCCAATGCAAATGAGGCCTAAGCTCACAAGTCAGCTAACGGTGCTGCTTCTATCCAGCAATGTTGCTCCGGTTGCTGCAACTGCAACTGCAGCACAGCACAGCACAGCACAGCAGCAACGCCCCCTGGTAGATCGCTCCGGGTAGTCCAGAGCAGCATCTATCAAGCTGCGAGGAGGGGCAGATCCCCGCCAGAGATGCGAGCCATGTTCCCGGGTATTATAAAGTGCATTGTGGCTACCAGTTAAGTGCATGTTGCTGGCCAGAGGGTTTGCTTCGGCTCGGCTCTGTAGACGGAGCCCAGCCCCGACTTTGACTTCCACTTCGACTGCGAGCTCGGCCTCGGTAGGTGTGTAAACTATGTTGCCGCTGCCCCATGTTGCTGTTGCTGTTGCTGCATGCCGCATGCCGCATGTTGCTGCTGCTGTCGCTGCCGAGCAGTCAGCAAAGCCAACCCATCAACAGCCAAAACGCCACGGGGTAGGACCTTTTTCTTAGCTTTTTTTAGTCAGTTATTTCGATACCCTAACAGAGGGTGCTTAGCTGTGATCAAAGCTTTTGTGAGGCTTTACTGTACCAGGTTAGAAGTTCAAAAAGATTAACTATTTTAGGCGCTTGTTTAGTGCGTACAATTGGTGGGTCCAATTTGCTGCTCTTTTGATAAAATTAAGATGTTTTTGATGGGGTTTTGCATTTAATTTGGCTTAAAACAATACCACAGACAGGGGACCTATTTTTTAAAAGTTTTTTTAGAACCTGAGCTATTGATTCCAGTCACTTTCCAGTCGACTGCAAACAAAAAGATTTTGTTCAAAAATTCGCATTTTTTATAAGGGGTTACATCACAAAATTTCTTAATTTTGGATTAAAAATAAATTTTCCAAGTTTGAACGTCAGTTGACTAAGAATAATTTTACGAGTTCAACAAGGTATAACATTTTACATTTGGACCAGGCTACCGGATTTTATGGCCTAAATAAGGTATTTTTAATCGGTTTTTGACTTATAACTTGATTTTAAGTTTGAATTTATTTTGCTAAAATAATATTTATGATTTTATAAGAGTACTTCGACTTCGACCAACTGAAGCTCGTCTCCTGTTTTTTTGTCTTAGCAGAATGGTGTTCTCTTTGCAAGCCGGCGGACTAACCGAGTGGGCGCGTTCACGTCCACATCCACATCTCTAACCACATCCACGTCCACATCCACAGCCACAGCCAGGTTCACCTGACGCTGGTGCAGTAGAACAGCTTCTGTTTAGCATGGAAAACAGCAAACTGGCTTGGCTTTCTTTCCATTCATGCAGTTGGGCCTGGCTGGCAACAAGTTGCCAAGCTATAATTACTGCATCCATGTCGCTGCAAGTTGCTACTTCATAAATTAGCATGCTGCTGCTGTGCTGTGTGCTGTGTGCCTGATGTTGCTGCTGTGTGGCTGATGCTGCTGCTGCTGGTGCTGCCGCTGCTCCAGTCAGCGGTCAGCGCTTTGTCATTGCCAGATCTTAGGCCTAGAAAGGAGCGTTTTCCACGGAACTGCTGCCCAAAAGCACAAATCACAAATCACACGGCCGGCATTAGGCTTCTGTGTGCTGTCTCCTGGAAAAGATGAAATGGGACTTGGCCGAAGTCCGAGACAGAGCCAGAGCCAGAGCCCCAGACGAGGTCGTTCCCCGCCTCCGGGCAGGCTCCTCATCCTCATCCCCATCCCCATCCTTTTTCTGTTTCTGTTTCCCTTGAATTCCTTGAAACAACGGAACGCCTCCATGGCCCAGCTCATCCTCCTGCTCTTGTTAGTCCTGCCCCTCGCCTTGCTGACCCACAGACAATTTGTTTTTGCATTTCGCTGAAGGGGACGCGAACCTCGGACCTCAAACCTCGTACCCCAGACCATGATAGCCACCACCCCAAGAAAAACTGGCTCTCGACATCATTATCACTGCGATCTGGGCCCCTTGCGTGTCTCTGGCTTTGACTTCGTTGCTCGTCTCAAGGTTTCGATTTCAGGAAATCAATCTTGTTTTGGCTTTCGTGCTGCACACCCGAAATACCAACTTGGTTTGGTACATTGCCAGCTGGAAAATACCGAAGGTAGGCTCATCATTAGCCCAGGTACAGGTATCCCCGGACGGGAAGACAGGAGCTGGAGCTGGAGCTGGAGCTGTAGCTGGTGCTGGCAGATGACCCCGGGCAGTCCGACTTCTTCTTCCGAGACTGGTCAACACCCAGCCAAATGAATGGGGGGCAGGGACAGTCCGAGTCGCAGTCGGATGCTGATGATGTGGCTCTCTGACTTGGGTTGTGGTCAGAGCTCGTGGCCTCGAGGCACCAACTCGTAAGCGTTTTGAAGACCTCCAGTGCAGCACGCGATTTATATACGACACCCAGGAAACGGGCACCGCCTGCCCCTCGGACCAGGGACTCGTGCGCTCCACAAATCTCCACGAGACGAAGCCAACTTTTATGCGCTCATTAACGATTTCAGTCCCAGAGTCTCGGATCGATGAAAAATGTGGTTTTAATTGGGATTAGGCCAAAACAACTCACTCAGGGCAACACGTGCAACTCGTTGGAGTGTTTGAAATGCTAATAAAAGATAGATTTATCATCCGAGTGCAGGGCACAGATGCAGACACAGGCGCTACCATAATGATTACAGCAAATACTCATAGTCAGAAGCGGCAGCAGCTCCTAACCAGGCAACAACTTCACTAGCTGCTGGGAACTTCAGGCCCAAAAAGCGCTGCATCATGACGAGGGTTCCTGCTCCTCTGGGTCTGCAAGGAGAGTCTAGGGAAGGGTGCGGGGGATCATCGGAGACCAAAGACCAGAGACAGGCCAAGCACTTGCGTGTGTCACTGTGGTGACGCTTAAGTAGTCGACTGGCTCCGGCTCCAGCTCCATCCACAAAAAGCGACTCAGCCAAAGGCAGAGGCACCTGATCATGTTGGGTTAAAGGTGCCTAGAGCACTGCGAGAAATTCCCACTGATCTCCAAAGGTCACTAGTGAATATCCGCATCAGAAACCCTGAAAGTTTCTCTGTGTGCAGGCTGAGTCGAAAATTAAGTCATCATCCAAAGGCAGAGTCGCAGTCTGGCTAGTGAAGTAGGTGCTGTAAGTTCCCCAAAATCAAAGCCAAGAGACAGAGATATATGCTTGCGAACCGCCAGCCAGACACTTCTTGATGAGATTTGAGCTCATCAGCCAAGTGTCTGGCGACTGTTTGCTACCTCTGTCTTCTGTCTGCGTCCCAGCTGGCAGATGATGATGAATGGGCCGAGTTGACATATGAGGGTTTTAATCGTCATAGAAAACCTACGCATGCGATTCGAGCATTAAAGCTGGGGAAGCGGCCACGAAATAGAAATCACAGAACGCAAAACAGAACCGAAATAGAAATAAAACAGACTTCCTTACTCATCGAACTGTTGGACGATCGGAGGGGGGGTTTGAAGTGGGTGATGCCACTCCCACGCTTCTATACGAGACCTCGTTATCCTTGGACAAATTGGCGGCTTCCTTTCTTCCTTTCAACTGCTCAAACACTTGACTTTCGGCCAAATCATCTGGGGATCAAAGGATCAAACGGCTTTCAACAAGTTTGTGGGCCTTTTGTTGGGTTTGTTGGGTTTGTTGAGTTTGGAAGTGCCGAAAAGAAAGCAAAGTTGAGCGGGAAGCCAAGACCGGACTCTCTGTTGTTCAGCGGCAGCGAATGTCAGTCAAGGGGCATTGATTATGATCATCAAATTATTGAGCGCCCATGAGCAGAACGCCCCCTTCCGCAGCAAAACGCTCGATGGAGATGGAGATGGAGATGAAGATGAAGACATGTACATGTACATGTACATGTGTCCGAAAACTGCTGACACAATCGAAGCAATTAAATCGTATGACGCGGCCCAAACCCAAATGCAATCGAAGTCTGAGGAAGAGTTCCCCCACAGGCCCAAGCCCAAGCCCAAGTCAATCGAAGAGAGGTGAAGCCTCTCGAGGAGCGGCAGGCGACGATCTCGACAGCGATAAATGTTGTTTTCGAGTCTTTACAACCTTAACAGGTGAGAAAATGGGTCCGAGCTCCGAACATGCTGATCTCATGCCCCTGTCTTGCCTCAACTTCACTTCGGTGCCCATTCATGAGTCCTGCTTCTAATTCAATTGTCCCAGCCTCTGATGCCAACCAATGACGATCGGGGCCAGAGATCTCCGATCTCCGAACTCCAATCTCCGATCGAGCAGCCATTTATTTCCACAGCTCAGCAAATCTTCACGAGCCGATTCTCGCGGCCAGTGGATAATTTCACCCATAAATTGAACGCAACTTCCGTTTCGATTGCGCGCTTGTGATAAAGGCTTTCGGTTTTCACTCTGATTTATCCGAGGTCACTCATGAATGGGTTGCACGGATGGCTGGGGAGTTGTTATGAGTGGTGGAGTGGATCCGCTTGATCTTTAATCTGTTGCAGTCGAGTGGCAATGGGGCTCGAAAAATGGAGCAACGCAGCGGAAAAATCATAGATCGATCTTTCGACAGTCCCACAATGGAATATTAACAGAATGATATTAAGTAATTTATATTCCTATGAAATGATTTTAATGAAAGGTGCCCCCAAAAGTAGGCAACTATTTGTTCTGCTCCAGATGCAAAAACGAATCTTGTTAAATAATATTATTTAAGTGATTTTCTGAAAGTATATAGCAATAGTTAGCAACAATAATATAAGCTTTAAAGCGGAAAAAAATAAATCAATCACGGGTTGCAAGGTTAACGATTTTCCGTGACTCAGCTGGGAGACTTCCAATAATCGAACTACTAGCAAAAACGAGTTCCGATCCATATTCAGCATCTATATTCTGGGCTCCATTCAGCAGAAAAGCAAAGATCAATCAGTTGGCAGGGGGTTATGCAATCGATGTGTCTCACTGCGAAACAAAGGCAATTAAATTAATTACCAGCAACACAGTCAAATGATAACGTGGCACAGACTCCGTTCGAGGCGATAATATGCAGGGACATGGGCCAGAGGAATATCAAACAACGCAGTTGAATTGTTTTCTGATATTTTCCAGACTTGTGTTTTTTTTTGTCGGGTTTTCCACGCTGGCAAGGCTAGCGGCAAATTGGGGGCAATTTATTAATTCAAAATGGCCAGCACAGAGAAAAAAAACGCAAATCCTATTTGTCAATTTATTTGCCCAAGTATGCGTGCAATCACAACAAACAACAAACAACGGAGCAGCAACAAATGTCAATTGCTTAAGCAAAATTGCGCATAATTGACATTTTTCCAATTTGCTCATTCGTGCTGGCCGGCAGTCGAGGGTTAGGGGGTTAGAGGGGGTCGGAGGTCATTGTTAGATAGCAGATAGTTTACCCCCAGCACGAACAATCACCAGCATTCCCTCGTCACGCCCTAAACTATAAAACTGTCTGCGCCAATGATTTAATTTCCCAAATATTGTCGAACATAAATTCAACTGGAATCGGGAGGGGGTATCCTAGATCCAGAATCCCGAATCCTGGCCAAGTGTCAAGTGGTATTAATAGAAGTTGCCGCCAAGGCTGGACCGCCCGAAATCAGCGTGCAGGATTTGGACTGCTTTATGGTTTGTTTTGCGGCCACTCATTAGCCTGGCCAACAGAACAGAAACGAACAGAATAGACCCTTGTCCTCACTCTCGAATGTGTCGCATTGTGCGGCTTCCACAATTATGAGCCTTTTGTTGCTCAATCTGCCGCAACACTTGTTGCATTGTCCTCGCTTTGTGGCTGTGTGTGGGTTCCATAGTTTCCGCCTAAAAGGATTTCACAGCTCATAGATAATCCCCTTGGCATCGGAATGGGATTTGGGACCTGGAACTCCTTTGTCTGTTCTGTGGCAGGCGGAGGCGTTGGCTCCCATCGCCGAACGCTCCCCGATGGGATTCCCTTTTCCGGGGTTAATTTTAAGGTATTTTATGATCTTTTCAACAGCCTCAAGTCCCAAAGGGACTTTGGATTATGCAAATAGTCTTTGAGAACATTTGAGCAACACAAAGTGTTAAAATATAATCTCTTCTATACCTCACATATGTTTTGGTAAGAACTATAAACATAGATCCTACATAAATGTATCAATTAAAACAAATTAAAAGCAAAACTATCTCGTTTTTTTGCCCTGATTATTTTCTATATGTATTTTATTATTTATTTAATTTTTTTTTAAACTATAGTATTTAGACCTCTTTAAATATAAGTTATTTCATCAAACTAATAAGTAAAGTAATATTTCTCAGCTTTGCTCTTTTAATGAGGATCTTTGATAGGATTAAAATAACCCATTATTTGAAGCTCTTCCCATAGAGACACCTTTTTGTGGCCAGTTCCAAGCCGATGATATATCTCCGCCTCCCAACTTCTAAGGCTGCGTGAGATGTCGTCTTCGCATTTGCTGCCTCTGACTATCCGACTATCAGACTATCTGACATTGTCATGATGGCGTCTTGAAAACATTGAAACGGAAACGTGGATGGAACACAAATACATTGTCTGACAAGTTGCCCCTTTCCGTTCCGTTGGCCCTGCCCCTCCCTCCCCTTCTTCCCCCTCTTGGTCCCCGTTTTCGAACCTTTTGGCCATATACAGTAGATGTAGCGTGCGTGGCTGTGGCGGCGGCAAAAGTGGCCCCTATCATTATGGCTGTCGTCTTAGCCGAAATTGGTCGGAGCAGCAGCAAACAACAAACAACAAATAACAAACAACAAAAGTTTCTCGCTGCGGATGCTCTTCCCGAATGGGCGCCTCCCTTTCCCTCCAATCCATTCCAATCCCTGATTTCTAGGCCTAAACTCAAGTATTTTGGCTGGGAGACTGCCGCCGCTCGGGCATTTTCCCCATTTTTTCTCTTTTTTGGCCGAGGAAAAAATTGATTTACGACTTCCGCTGGCAATGAAAATTCACTTTGGGGTTTCGAAAACACTTTTGAGCTACTTCTGTCGGTGGTTGGCCAATGGACACCAGCTTTTGGCTTCTGATTGAGCTCTAGTCTCCGCTCGGGGTGTTCATTTTTATAGACTCATTTAAGGCGATTATTTAGCAATTTTTTAAGACATTTCAGTCGCTTCGGACGCTTTTTCGCATACGGACTCGGCGACTGGCTCCTCGCCAGTTAGTGGCGAAATTTATGGCTCAGAAAGTGAATCATTTAAGTTAATGACTTTCAAACGTGTTTCACACTCAAGTGCGAGCGGGACGCACTGACGGCCAGCCGGGGAGAGCGAGCGAGAGGCGAGATGGCTGATTGACTTGACTCACTGGCCAAGACAAGTAGCCGCAGTGATTGATAATGCGCTGATTGAATTATGGCCATAAGTGTAATTTGCCCAGTGGCGTAGCCAGCAAGATGCTCTGCGGACTTAAGGAGGAGCTATCAAAACCCTGAGGGTCTAATACTTAAGAGCTAAGGTTGACTTAAATAATAATTAAATAATAAAGAATATGGCATCTATTCGTTTAATCAGTGGTTGCATTATAAGTGTTTAAAGTAAATTAAATAGATCTGATAGATATTTAGTAAATTATAAGTTAACAAACAGCAACCAAATTTTATTTATAAAACTATTGGTTAGTTTATGTTTGTAATTTTAGAACATATATTCTCTGTTGACCTGAACGTATAGCTTTTACCTCGCTCTGAACTTAAAGTTATGTTTAAGTTCAATTAAAAAGTTATTCTGAAAAAATATTTTAGACAATTAAATTTAAAAAAAAGTACAACATTTTTAAGACAATCCATTTAAGGAACATTTTAATGTGAGGTTTAAAATATACAATTTAAAAATTTAAATTTCCCCCCTATCGACGCCCATGGATCTTTGTAAACTTTTGATAGAGACGCTTTGATGGATACCTTCCTAGGTCTAGGCCACCTTAGATTTGTTGCTGCTTTTCCACTATCCACCATCCAAACCGATCTCAAATGGAAGTCGGAATTTGTCTGCCCGGCCTGGGGGCGTTTTTGGATTTGGGGTTTGGGGTTTTATTTTTCAGAGTCAGAGTCAGAGTCGGACCGAGTCGGGTTTCGCTTTGTGTTTTTGGCGGCAAATCAAACCGAGTTTATGAAATTGGCAAATTGGCTTATGGGCAGTCGCGTCGGCGAACCAAAGAGAGTTGATGGACGACCCAGCTCCGTCTCCATCTCCATTGCCGTCTAAGTGAGCACCCAAGTCGGAGATGGAGTCCAAGTCCGAGCAGTCCCAATCCCAATTCCAGTCCCAATCCTATCTATGCGTGCCAAAGCGCCAATGGCGTTTTAATTTGAAGTTGGGTCCGGCGTTTATGAGCTGCTTGACTGACTGACTGACTGCCGACTGCCGTTGACTTTTATTTATTTAATGTCTCGGCTTTAGTATTTGGTTCTTTATTATTTTATTTGGCTTTTCCTGTGCCTGTTCCCGCCTGGAACCTGTTCGGGCACCTCCACCGACTTCTACCTGCGAAAACTGCGCTGCGAAAGGGAGAGACAGCAGCCAGCCGGATCGATGCAAAACTGGATTAAGTCCCTTTTACGCCCTAATCCTGAGACTGGGACTTTGTTCCCGTTCCCGTTGCAGTGGTAATGGTAATGGTCAAAACCAATCCTGACCTGATCCTGAGACATGGCGCCAGTCAGTCAATGTTGGTTATTGTAACACTAATAGGATCAGCAATGCTGTCTGATCCCTGGCGTGAAATCCGCAAATGTTGTTTACCCTGCCCGAAAAGGGGTTGACCCCTGACCTCTCCTCTCTCCGCTCTCCTCTCAACTCCGAACTCCTACTACACCCACTCCTCGGAATAGGTGTCTCTGTGTTTATTTGTTTTGAACTCTGGTTCTGGCCCATTCGGGTTTTTCGGCTGTCACTTCTCTGCTGCCAAAAACAGAAGAAGTGAAGATGAGTCAACACAAAAAAGGTAATGGTCTCGAAAAAGTTCGCATCGATGCCGATGAGAAAATTGTGCAAACAATGAGAACCGAACCGAGAAAGGCGCACAAAGCTCTCGATTCAAGTCGAGATATGGCCCAGCACCTGAAAGTAAGTATGAGTAAGTACTGATCCGGCCATCATTATGGATTATGGCTTTCGATAGCAATTATCTGCTACCGTTTAATTGTTAACTCGGCGATTTTGTGGGCCGCTGCTGTTTGATTTTTCACACGCACTTCGGTTGCTGCCCACCTGGAGTCCCACCCCCTCTAAAAAAAAAGAGCCACCCCCTTTTGGAGCTCGGAGCTCTGTGAATGCTGTCACGTGTCTAATGAGTCGAAGGCACGATGGCCCAGTTCGCAACTTGGCCCAAAGTTCGCGTTCTCTTTGTGTAATTTGCACACTTGCATGGGCATTTTGCTTTCTGCATTTTCCATTTCCCTTGCCACTCGCCACTTGCCTCTTGCCATTTCCAGCTACCACGCACTCCGATGGACGGATGGGCTCGCCTGAAACTTTGTGGGTAATTTGCATATGGAACTTTTAAATCATACTGCTCGAAAGTTCCGCTGCGACACCTGCGCTTACGTCTGCAGGAGTAGCAGCTGTGCCAATGGACACGTTAATCAAAGTAAAAGTGCTGTTAAGCCAAAAGAATGGGAAGCTTTTTTAGAGATTTTTAAGATCACTTCCTCATAGTATCAACATTATGTTAAATATGTTTATAAGTCCTGATTTACCTCTTCATACTATTCTTCATATTATTTAAGACCTTTGGTTTTAAACAACAATTTATTAAACACATATTAAATGTTCCTCGTTGCACTCGGATTGACTCCTCGTTTCAATAATTAATTTAAGGCACTTGTAGGTGCGAGTCTAAATGGTGTGCCATATCATTCGCTTGGTGAATATTTCCCATTTTTATGGGTGCCATAACAACAGTTTCCAGGTTTCCGAGCAAACGAGGCGAGTCATCTCATCGAGTGGACAGACGCGATCACTTAATTGCCTGTGCGAACTTTTCAGCCGCGTCAAAGTAGAAAAGTCCGAGGGGTACAGTGAGCCCCCGCTTAACCAGAAGCAGAAGCAGAAGGGAGGGGAACTGGTTGCAGCTCAGACTGACATTTTCACCTTGTTAATTATGCGCACGGTCATGCAAAAATCGCGTAATGAGTGACGGCCATTGAGAGTTGCATTGTCAGCGGACGATGATAGTTTAATTGAGAGTGTCTGGCGAGGATTGCGGGGTCGGGGTTCGGGGGAGCGGCTGGAAGTCCTAGCACAAGTACATTTTCGTGGGCTTCATCCGTCCGTACTCCCCGTTCTCGGTACGGGGCACCGGAATGTCCAGCATGCCGGCCTCCTCCAGTGACTTCCTGTCCAGCAGAGAGTCCCTCACCTCCTGGGCGGTCACCGTGTACTTCTTGGCCAGACGCATCCTGTGGGCGTAGGGGAGGAAGTGCTCATCCCCGTACTGCTGACGACTCTCCAGGTAGATCTGGTCGATGCGCTGGTAGTGGCGACTCTGCATCCGCGGATACCACCAGAAGGTCTCCACCCAGTGCCGAGCAGTCCGCTCCATGTTGCGGCTGAAGGCCAGTTGGTTGCGCAGCTGCTCCGTGGTCACTATGTCCGCCGGCATCTTGTTGGGTTACTGTGTTTTGTTTATTTTTGTCTGTTTTTAGTGGGTATAGTAGAATGTGGTTGTGGAGTGTTCTGGCCTAAAATGTGTGAAGTTTCTGGCTGAGCCGTTGGTCAGCGCCCACCTGATTGGCAGCTGAGTTCCCAATCCAGTTCGTTCCCCTCCCTAATCGCATTAGTAGCCACTTGACAAGGCGACAGGTGCAGTGCATCCAGGTCACTTGGTCCTAAGCTGACGGCCACCTGTGCAAAAAACTTTATACTACTCTCTTCCGAAACACCTTCCATTTTACTTAATTTTCAATACTTTATAAACAGGCAATAATTCGAGACCTAAATAAATACATTTTTTTATTTTCCTTAATTTTGTATGTTTAAGAAGTGAATCAAGAATTAATTCCTTATTATGATAGATCCTGTCACCCGTTGATAACACGACCATTCATTTATTTAAACACATTTAAGCCTGGTTTCCAAGGTGTTAACCTTAAAATTTTAGTAGCTTATTTTTTTTTAAATATATTTAATACCTATATTTATTATTTCTTTAAGAATGTTTGTAAAATGAATCAAAATTAAAGATACCATGTTCATATATATTTTCGAAAATTAAATCAAGAACGTAGGTAGAATTACTGAATGTAATGTAAATATTATATATAAGGTCAAGAAAGATTACGAGCTCTTGGTGAAGTAGATAAGGATATCGGTCCGCGTAATGCCAGCAACCAACCAGGTAGCATTCACGTAGAATCTGCCTTCGGGGATAACCGTTTGGACGAGCTTGTTGACGTACTGCACCGGCAACTTGTCCAAAACGATGTCGTGCTGCGGGCGGAAATTCAAGTGTCAACTGTGTTTCACTGGACATGCAGGACCCACTCACGTTGAAGGGGCAGGTGTGGTTCATGTTCGAGAAGGGCGCAAAGGTCTGGAAAAGCCAGTTGGCGATGACGTTGTCCCGATCCCTCAGGAACTTGCAGGCATCCACCTTGACATCCAAGTTGTACAGGATTCTCCTGTTCTCCCGCGACCGCACCTGAAACATGGTCTGCGGAATACCTAGAGCGGGAAATCTGGCAAGGATTCACCCTCTTACCACACAGTTGTCGATGGGCAGTTGGTGAAACTTGGTTTTTATCGAAAGGTACTTGTAGGTGCGATTGACGGACTTCAAGTGGCAGTACTCATAGTCCATATACTTCCTGTCCCGCACGATGCAGTGCACATTTGTGAATTCCATGTGTCCGTGGACCTGTGGGAGTTATTTCTCTTGTATTTGAGGGCCTTGAAAAACTATATTAATATATGCTTCTTACTGCAATCGGCATGGCAATCATCAGAAACATTCGTACGGTGTTCATTCTGAAAAGCAACTGTTTTGTAATTCCTAAATAGAATCAGAAGTTATCAAAATGTTTGCTATAATTATTTTGCGGTTCATTAAATCTCCAAAACCCCTAACCGACATTAATCAATTTTTAATTTGTTCAACGGTTCAGCTGGTGGATATTAATTAACGGATATTTTTAATATCTAACCAAACTTCACTATTTTAACATGATTTTAATAATAATTTCACATTATTCAAGATAATTTTGAGCTTCAAAATGTTAAATGTTTAAAGTACTTTTTCTTTAAATTACACAGAGTAGATTTAACAGTAAAAATAATAACAAAAGAAATTCTTTGTACTGTGGAATCTTGCAAATGGGGATTAAAGCCAGCAGCCATATCTAGTTAATATTAAAATTTAACTTGAATAACGCGCCAAGCGAAAAAGGTGGCATGGATTTCAGGAAGGTGCACTCGCTAAGTGAAAAAGGTGGCAGCCCTGTTAGGAGGGTAACTCCGCTTTATCTATCGACGTTTTCACATCCCTATTGTTTTGTTTATACTTTTTGCCGCGCGTTTGTTTTGTGCACTTAATTAAGTGCGTTTTATTCTTGGCATAGGACAAATTCTAGATGCCTGATTTGGAGCACGATCTGGTCAGGACGAGGCGCTTTCTGAAGGAGCGTCTGCAGCGGGACTACACCACTTTGAGGGGCTACGGGGAGGAGCGCTCCAATGTGCGCCAACTGCTGCAACGCACTGCGGAAACGGGCGAATCCAACTCCCTGCTGCTCATCGGACCTCGCGGGGCGGGAAAGACTACGGTAAGAACCCAGGAACAAAGCGGGATTAACTGTTATTGATCCCTCAATCCTGCAGCTCATCAACGCCGTGCTGACGGACCTTTTAGCCAACAAATCGTTTGTGGACAACACGCTGATTGTCCACCTGGATGGAAACCTGCACACGGACGACCGTGTGGCCCTCAAGTCGATCACCGTGCAGATGCGGCTAGAGAATGCAGCCGATGGAAAAGTCTTCGGGTCCTTCGCCGAGAACCTGGCCTTTCTGCTGCAGTGTCTCAAGGCGGGGGGCAAGCAGTCGAAGAGCGTGGTCTTCATCCTCGAGGAGTTCGACCTCTTTTGCACGCACCACAACCAGACGCTGCTGTACAACCTCTTCGATGTCTCCCAGTCCGCCCAGGCGCCCATCTGCGTGCTGGGCGTCACCTGTCGGCTTGACGTGATCGAGCTGCTGGAGAAGCGGGTCAAGTCGCGCTTTTCGCACAGGCAGGTCTTCCTGTTCCCGAGCTCCGATCGCTTCGAGGAGTACGTGGCTCTGTGCAAAGATCTTCTCACCCTGCCCAGCGGAAGTTCCCTCCAATCGGCAGCAGAACGCACCGAAAGCCTGCAGAAAATCCGCTCGGAGGCGCTCAGCTTTGGGCGGAACCACTTCGACCCCTTGGAGCACTCCTTTTCGCCCAAGGTACGGGAGAGCTGGAACAAGCATGTAACCAAGGTGCTGGCCTCTCAGCAGGCACAGCGCACCCTGCAGACGCTCTACGACTTTGACATCAGCGAGGCCTTCTTGAAGAACTTCCTGTTCAGACTGGTGGCCCAACTGCGTCCGAACTCCCCGCACATCACCGCCGAGCAGATGGGATCATTGGCCTCCCAGTATGAGAGCGACGACAAGGTGGAGCTGCTGTGCGGACTCTCCGTCCTGGAACTGTGCCTCATCATCGCTGTCAAGCACCACTCGGAGATCTACGACAGAGACCCCTTCAACTTCGAGATCATCTTCGCCCGCTTCTCAAAGTTTGCAAAGGTCTCCAGCACGATGCAGGGCGTTGAGCGGTCCATCGTGCTGAAGGCCTTCGAGCACCTGCGCATCGGGGAGCTGATCATGCCGCTTTCGGGAGGAGCTGGTGGCGGCGTGGGCAAGGTGCAGAAGGAGTTTGAGATGCACAAGATGGCCCTGACCTACGGACAGATCCAGCAGGCGGTGCAACGCTACCAGGCGCTGCCCACCGAGGTGGCCCAGTGGGCGCAGAGTTCGCTTATCTAGCTGTCCCTTAATTCAAGACATTTTTTGAATTCCTTATTTATTAATGCTTATTCGTTGTTTTTAATAAAGTTGAAACTTATATATTTCTTAAGTATCCATGCTTATACATATTAACTTAAGGAATCAAAGGTAAGGGCATCTGTTAGAGCCAACACGTTTTGACATTTTAAATGTTAAGGGAGAATTCATTTGTATTTGGGTCAGGAAATTAAACTTCTTATCAGCTGCGAACTAAAGTGATCGATAATGCAAATTCGGAAAACCACCCGCATTTCTTTAACTCCCAAAATGAGGGTGGATCTCTGTATATAAAAGCCATGGGTTCTGGAGTAGTGGCCAGGTCAAGTGTGAACGGCATCAGCATGAGATTCCTAGCTGTTCTGGGTCTTTTGCTCCTGGTGGCTTTAGTGGTCGTCAGCCAGGCGGATGACAGTCCAGGATTCTTTCTGAAGATCACAAAGAACGTACCGCGGCTGGGAAAAAGAGGCGAGAGCTTTACCATGAAGAACCTGAAGACTATTCCCCGCATGGGACGAAGTGAGCAGGTGAGTCCATAGAATAAGCTTCCTTTAAGGACTTTTGTTGACCCTTGAATTGTTTCAGACCTCTGTGACTCCTCTGTTGGCCTGGTTGTGGGATCTGGATGTGGCTCCTAGCAAGCGACGTCTGCCCTCCGGAGACTCAGTTGGACAGGATCAGGAGCTCAATGTTGTGCAGCCCGTCAACTCCAACACCCTTATCGAGTTGCTCGATAACAACGCCATTCCCAGGTATTCTGAACTGTCCACAATTTAATAATTTAAGTAAACACATGAACTTCGTGGTTAAATAGCGAGCAGGTGAAATTTGTCCACTGGAAGGACTTTGACCGCGCTTTGCAGGCGGATCCCGATCTGTATGGCAAGGTCATCCAGCTGGGCCGTCGTCCTGACCAGCACCTCAAGCAGACCCTCAGCTTTGGAAGCTTTGTGCCCATATTCGGCGACGACCAGAACCCTGCCTTCATGATGTACAGGAACAACGAGGATCAGGATCTGTATGGGGGTGGCAATCGCTTCGATCGCAACTTCCTGAAGTACAACCACCTGTGAGCGGAGGGTCCTGAAGCCAAGAACGGCAATAATATCTAACACAGTTAAATTATGTAGACATTAAAACAGGCAACTATTTATAGAACGTTATATTTATCCCTGCAAGCTATGAAGTTGGTACGAAAATATGTTTAAATATAAAAAACCGGTTTAATTTCAAATGTTTTTTTACTAAAAACTACGTTTTAAACTCGCACGATTTAAGTTTAGTTCTTAAAAACATGAGATGCCAAAGGTATAAAATTCCATGACCGAACTGCTGATGCAGAGTTTGGTGACCCCGATTGAGAGGACGTAGCTTCAAAGAAAGGATCTATTGATATGGTATGCCTCCCGTCCGAAAGTGTGTGATATGTATGAATCCAAGATTCTTCCCAGGTTGAAGCGGAGCCTTTCTTTATCGCCTTCCAGGAAGAGAATGGGAACAAGGGCTGAGCATGCATTAACGGCGCTTCTTTGCCAGGTCCACTCCGCATTGTCAGCATTGTAATCTGAAAGTCAACAACCTAACGGCTTTCGCCGGGAGGCGGATGACTCAATGGAGCGATCTCGGCCTTATCAAATTTATGGGGCCCGCTGATGTTAGGAAATTCCAGCGTTCGCATTCTTCTGCTCCCTTTTACCGACTTTTACCGGTTAATTGAATTAAGCGATCTCCCCGCGAATTGAATGCGAAAACAGGATCATGGCGCCGTAGCATTTTAGAATTTGATGTGTTTATTTTGTTTAATTAGCAGTTGGTTGTTAAATATTCGACATGCCGTTGTTGACCAGAATTCGCGAATTTAGTAATGCCCGCAGGCAGTAAACAATTATGAGTTACAAGCCGGGCTTGAACACTCTCCGCGCTCCAACAGACGCGATGACGACGCAAACTTGACTTTGAAATTTTTGCAATACCCCGCTGATGTTCGGCTTTGTTGTTATTTGTTTTGGTTGTTGTTGTTTTGGGCATTTTCGATTGTTTACTTTGTTTTTCAATTTCTATTTCGAGTGCAAGCGTAGAACAAGTTTGCTACGAGGGCCCAGAGGCTTAGCCACAAAAACTACCAAGGGGGTTAATAATACTTGATTTAGGAGATAGCTTAAGGTTCAAGTTATAAACAATAACATGGTAAAAAGACGCCATAAAGGACAACAAATAATCCATACATTTTGCCTTTTGTTCGTTTGCAAAACGATACAAAACCTCTAGAATTTGTTGTTTTTTTTTGGGGGTAAAGGTCTAAGTTTGGTTGGTTATGAAACCAATTCTACAGTTCACCAAAACATTTTTAAAAACTTTAACTTTGCTAGTTTAAATCTCCTCAACATTTTTAAGTTTTTCTTTGGATAGGAAGGGACATGCGTAGTTCCAAATTGTTTAAACTTTAAAGTATTAGACAGTTCTTATTTGCTTCAGATTCTTTAATAAAAAGGGGCTTTGTGCGCCCCTGCTCTCTCTCGGGGGGCTCTGGGTCTCCCTCTCGCTTTCGCTCACTGGCGCTTTCGCTCCACAGACCGCTCTCCGGCTCTCCCACTGCCCGAGCTCCGCTCAGAGCTTAAATACGTGTGCCTGGCCTGCGGCGTCCGAAGAAGACGAACAGAAATTGCCGCGATCGGTTGTACCCAATAGCTCTTCTCTTCGCTCTGTTTCCGTTTCGCTTGGAATTCGCCGATTTCGTGATCGAGTTGTAGGCGCCTCCCCCTCGACAGCTCAGCTCCCCTGATCCGCCGCCACAGCCACTTCCACCCAGAAACCGATGTGTGAAACAAGCTTTTGCGTTCCAAGCTGAGACAATCGCTCACACGTACGCCCAAAAACAGCGATAATACAAATTGGCCACGCTCGTTGTGGGGCTAATTCAATTAAGTGCGTCGGACAAAAGAAAGTCCAGTGGCTAGCCCAGCCAAGTGATAATCCATCAAGCGGGCCACAAAGCGCTTTTGTTGGGCCCTAAAAAAAGAAAGTCGCCGCACACACAGGAGGTTACACAACCGGAGCGTGCAATTGACCCAGGCCACGGATCACGGATCACGGATAACAGATCCCCCGAACCCGTTGCCCTGTGTGGAGTACGCAACAAAAGCCCCGAACAACTATGACGACTGCGGCGAAAGTAATCTTGGCCTGCTGCCTGCTGGGCGCCTTCCACATGCAAATGAGCTCGTCATCGGCCATTCCCATCTGGGAGTTTTTGACCCGCAACGAGAAGGTAAGAGAAAAGCGAAAAGAGGGGGGTAAGGGTTGCGCATACGCAACGTGCTCCAGCTGCAGGTTGCATGTTCACATATTGCGCATACGCCTCGTTTACTCCAATTGTCCTTGGCATTGCGCATCTGTTGAATCTGTTGAAGCTGTTGAATCTGTCGAATCTAGCGCAGCGCTGAATACTTGATCAGCCGAGCAGAGTCGTTATTAATATCGATATTGATATTGATATTGATATGGTGATGTTGTGATAACTTCAATGAGTTCGCATATTAACGGCGCTTTGCCCGCTTCTGTTCGACAGTCCACTAAAAACAAAAGAAATGAATATGAAAATGAATATGAATGGTTGACAAGACCAGACAAGGTTCAAAGTCAGTGAGCGGTATTCGCTGGCTCATTTGCATAACTGTACCGAACATTGGCGATTGGCATCGTAACCGACATCGACATCGACATCCACATAACACAATAAATACTCGAGCCGAGAAACTGAACTGAACTGAATTGAAGAAGAACGGTCCTTGGCATAAATAGACGCCTGCGGAGTTCGGTCTTGACATTGGGCATTGGGCGTTATCAGAGGCGAATGATAATGCCCATCATGGCTCGCTAGTGTTGGGAATACCATATACCGGTCCACCAGAGACCGGCTGCCACTTGTTTCGAGCGATTTCGAGGCGACTCACAAGTCCGTTCATAAGTGTTGCCAAAATATCTGCGAGCTGGTTTCATAACAGATGGAGCGGAAAGGTTGTGTGGGGGATCGATCTGTGTTTCTGCCATTAGACATTAGTCATTAGACAGCTAATCCCCCGAATGAATTTACCGAAATCAGCGAAGCGCAGAGCAAACATTAATTTCCATTTATGAGAAACAACAGTTTCAATTTACATTCGCAAGTGCTGTAAATTGCCAGTAAAAGGCAGATAAAAGCTTTTCACTTTTCTGCACAAATGTTTGTGCAACAAAGCGTGACAACGCTGTGGCCATTTTCTCTGCACTTTTTGTTTATTTTGTGTTTTTTGGTTAATGAACTCCAGCTCCAACTCCAAATCCCCTCGAAGTCGCATGCGGAGATGGTGCTTTTTGCTCGCTTATTAATTAGCCGACGGACTTTAATTTATATATAGCAATTTGCCAGTCATTAGATCTTTTTGCCTGCTTTTGGCTTTGGCTTTGCCTGGTTTTCTGGCAGCGCATCAATCTGAACCGCTTTTTTGACCGCTAAGCACGCGAACTGCGCCTTAAAAATCCCGCAGATCGCAGATCGACACAATGGAGCTTGTAACCCGATCCCGAGCTCCAGCCAGAAGTGATTGAATGCCACATCCGGCACCCCCACACGAGAAAATAATTTCTAAATAAAATGAATAGTTTAAAAAAACTAAAAAAAACGCTTTATAGTAAATCCAACCAAAAAGTAAAAAAATAATGTTTAAAATGTTTAACGATAAAATTGATAGATTCCCTGTCGGAACAACGGGCCGGCAGAGTTGATGGTGTTTAAAGCGTTGGGATGCCAAATGAAGATAATTTCTTGCTACGTGTACTCTAAAATGCAGTTTTAGTGCATTGATATAGTACAAATTATAAACCTGCATGTAAATTTAGTGTATCTATATGGTGGGAGTTGTATTCAATATAGTGCGAATTATATTCCAGCACGCAGATTTATTGCATCCCAACGCTTTAAACACCATCAACTCTGCCGGCCCGTTGTTCCGACAGGGAATCTATCAATTTTATCGTTAAACATTTTAAACATTATTTTTTTACTTTTTGGTTGGATTTACTATAAAGCGTTTTTTTTAGTTTTTTTAAACTATTCATTTTATTTTAATTTTTTTTGTTGTTTATTATGTATTACCTTTATAATGCACAAAAGTATTAACGAGAGTAATTTACGGTTCTTTTACAACAAAATAAAAAAATACAATTTGTTCTTTTTCTAAATCTTTAAACTTTAGTTATATTTCAAATAGTTTATTTTAAAAATGTGGTGTCGTGTTATCAATAGCGGACATTGCTGGAACTACACACGTTGCTGTCGCCATCTATCTTTGGCTGCGAAAGCTTTCAAGAGCTTAGTGGTGTTACGCAGCCAGCCAGCCAGATAGCCAGCCAGATAGCCAGCCAGATAGCCAGCCAGATAGCCAGCCAGCCACAAGTGAAACTAATATAAAGCGTTTAAAAAAGGCAATTAGGTGCCGAAAAACAAAAAACAGAAACGCAGTTTGCGAGCTAACTGACTTGCAATTAATGTAAATTTCTAATGAGAAACTTATTTATAGATGCTGCTTCAGCTTCCTGTTTTTTACCGCTTCCCCTGGGCCAGCTTTCAGTTTTCGATTGCAAAAATAAACAACAGTTTAACAATCTTTTACCCCTTGTTTTACCGCCTTGTTGTTGCCCTTTATGTTTTTTATGTTTTTTATGATTTTATGGTGCAAACGCGTTTAGCCGGTTTGCGGCTCGAACTTCAATAAATAAATTATGTTCGCATTACTTTTGTATTTACGTAAAATACGCTGGGTACGTCGTAGGTAATCGCAATGGAAACCCTTTTCCCATCCCATCCCCATCTCCATCTCCATCCCATCCGAGACAACACCTAATCGAACCGGAGTCATTACGGCGTCTCCCTGCTTTTTATTTTGTATGTTATGAAATGTTTCATTTTCGTGGCTGGTTTTTGTTGATTTCTTTTGTTGGCAATGTTGATGTTTCATAATGTAACCTGCGCATATCAACAGGTTGTTGAACTGGCGATCGCTGGGGATTGGGCACAGGAGGTGTAGGGCAGGGGAAGTACGCCCATATTTATTTCTTTTGGTTCGGGAAGCGACCACTCGAGACAGCTTAATGAAGATGGCCATTCAGCCTTGCCTTTCGGGGGCTTCGTGTTATCCGAATATTTCCCATACTCATAAGGAAGTCTAAGCCCAGATCGGAGAATATTGTTACTGTTTTAGGCCAAGATCAGAGATAAATCTCGGAGCCTCGCTAGACTTTCATTAAGTGCAATCGATGTCAGCTTAGTCACTTAGCTGGAAGGCTAATGAATTACAACCTGTCCCCGACGATCGCGAATCTGCATATATTTATAAATACGAGTTCGTGTATATGTGTTATTAAATTAAATACGTGACTTTGACAACTCCCGCAAAGGCTTTTGCCCACTAAGCCATAAATAATTTGGATATATTATTTTCGCGCATATTTTGTTGAATTTTCAATTCTGGCTAATTGCTGGGCTGAATTGTGCCAGGGCCTGGACCGTAAAATCTTGACAGAGTTATTCAAATCAGATAACGCGATGCTGACGTACTTTACAGTGCGTTTCATATGAGTAGGGCACACAGCAAAGGAATCTGAATTTGACTTTGTGGAGCTGATTATTTGTTATTTGTGGCTGCCGTACGAAATATTTAAATAAAAGCACACACACAAAGGGGGGGGTATCAATTGCATTTCACAGTTTGCACACGTTTGTGCTACCTGGTGGGTAGCGGTAGCGGTAATTGGTAATGTCGGTAATGTGAGCCAACTCCCCAACTTTGCCCCCACCGCTGACTTCGATCCGATGCATTATGCAAACGGCGTAAAATTGTAAAACCCAAAGCTAAAGCCAAAGCTAAAGCTGAGCCAATGCAAATGAAGCTCTTGGCTCTTTGAGCGGCGCTCTAAGCAGATCAAGGGTGTCTATTGCTTAAACTTTGAGCAGGGTCTATGGAACCTTACAAAAACATGGCCCAATTTGAAGAGGTCCGCTTACTTTCTTTGTTCTGCTGTTTGCCCTTCCACTCCACACTCTCCACTGCCACTCGTGGTGCTAATGCGTGAGAAGAGCCGGATTCGGAATTTCTGGGGAGTTTCTGCGATTGATTATCACTGGATTAGCATCAGCGAAGATCCACTTGACGTCACCTGTGCTCAGAGAAACTCCACGGCGCTAGATGTGTCACCGCACAGTAGAACGTTCGGCGCTAATTAAAAGTCCATTCAACGCTTCGCTAGCCACGGAGAATAGACAATGAGCTGCTCTTTGGCCGCTGAACCGTAAACCCATACCATACCCATACCCACACCCACACCCATCCCATTCCATCTGGCACAAAGTGGAGCACACACCCTGCGAGGCAGTTGCTCAACTCGCAGCCCCGCTGTCGAAATGCATTTCGTTTGTGCAACGAAAGTGCAATCATCTTCCCGCTGACACACACACGCACATTGCGAAATCCTCCCACTAAGTAGCTACTACTCCATGCCCTCTGCTCACCCAGCTCCCCCATATCTACTGCGATCTCTCTCCGGCACAGCACACAGAGAAAATGTGTTGCTTAAAACTTTCTATACATCAGAGACTGCATTGTCGGAAGACCTTGCTTTAATTAAATTAAATAAATTAATTAATTAATTTTCTAAAATAGTAAATGTGTAGATAATAAACAGAAATAAATGATATTTGCTTCCGTGCAGATGTCCCACCTGTACTCGACGTTCGCCCAACTGGTTAGCGTGCACTGCAAGTCGACTGCCGCCGTTGGAGGACTGCCGGTGAACCAGTGCAAGCACAACCTGCTCGGCTACGGATCATCCAAGCTGCAGACGCTGTCGGACGCCCAACTAGAAGCACTCGATCCGTATCAGCGCGATGCCAACGAGCTGAGTAAGTGCCTCAGTCTTGCGTCTATTTGCAGTGAGTGATCGCGTGGGAGATCTATTGATTTCCGCGTCAGAACTTCCGCAGTGCGCAGATGCGACGTGCTGGACGTGAGATCTCACCTCCGCCTCTGCTCTTCTTTTCTGTTCCGCAGTCTGGTCGTCGATCATGCGGGACCATCCGAGTGGAGCCAGCCTGGTGACCACTAGGCAGCCGCAGCACCAGCTCCAGCAGCCGCTGCCCACGCCTCCGTCCTCCTCGCTGATCATCCTCACCCGCCAGCAGCTGCCGCACTCGCACTCCGAGGTCCAGGGCTCCAATCCCAGCAGGAACCCAATTTTCGAGAGCGGCGAGCAGAAGCACAAGTACGCAATGGACATGGACATGTCCTACGGATACCCATCCCAGCAACAGTCCAGCAGTGAACTCCCCATGGCCTCCGCTCTGACTGGAGAACCGCCCAAGAGCTTTCTCACCGGACCCCTGGTTATCCGAGTCCGTCCAGATGGTTCCCCCGTAGAGGAGGACAGGAGGTTGCCCCTGCCCCGCGACGAGGACCTGCCCTACTTCCGTTTGGGTTTGGCCGCCGCCCAGCCCAACAGGCACCGCAAGATCGCCACAATAAGCGCATTGAAGCAGGCTCACTTCGCCTCCATCCTGCAGAGGGACCTCCAGCCACCGCACCAGGTGCAGAGGCGCCTGTTCCGCCAGCAGCAGGCGTAAGATCCTGGCCAGAAGATCTGGATCCCTAGACCTAAGTTTTGAGTATGGAGTGAATGTGATGATGAACAGTGTGAGAATGAGTGACCTTTGTAGTTGTAGGAGTTTACGAATGCACCCCGAGCATTAACGGAGTTTAGTTTCGTATTTAAGTTTTCTTTAATTTTTAATTTTATTTATTCGCGTGCATTAGCCGTAAGATCAAATAGAGATTCTTGAGTAATAAACCGCATGATGATTATCAGTATCAGTGTTACGAACGTATTAATTCTGAAATGTGAAGTGTGGGGATCTCTGCACAAAGCCAGTTGGATAACCGGTTGGTTATGGTAATAACGAAAGTCGCATCTCCGCCAGCCACCAGTTCCTTGTCGCAAACAGCACACAGCACACACACCCATATTTAACACGCGAAAAGCCTTATTAACCCACATCTCCCGAGTTGAGGTTGAACAATGGAATCCCCTTATATGGGCGCTGTGAATCCGGTTTCTCTGCCCCAGAACGCACTCTCATGTCGCCTAATGGCCAGCAATTAGAATCCGCGAATTTCGGCAATTACAATTTGGTGTAATTTCGCTGGCAACAGGTTTTCCCCCCTATAAAGTCGGGCCCATCAATCTCCGACCTGCAACAAAGGCGGGTTAATTGGGATGAACGTCACTGGGAGAGAATGAATGATGCGGGGACTTTCCACAGCCCACTTGCAATTCATGCACCTTGATTAGCACGAGTTTTGTGCGTGAAATCAGAAGAACTTTTTTTGTTCGGATTCATTTGAATTTCGATAGGCTTTGTTTTTCGATATGATTACTTAGTGGGCTAAACTCCGCTAAATGGGCGAACAATAGGTTTGTGTCTTTGATATTGGTATTTATATATATTTACCGCATCCCTGGCAACAGCTGTTTTCGAATACTATTAACAAAAACGTAAATATAGCGAATCAAATAGTTTTTCGGCGGAAAATTGTGTGTCCCCTTCTGTGGAATCGTTGTGGACGCAAAGAGCGATAAGGTGGGTACTTTTCCCAGTTCAAAGTATTTCATGAGCTTGTCCGTGTGACGCAGTCACGGAGTTCCCAATAAAAAATGATTCATTGCCTCACTGCTCATATACTATATGTCCTTTCCTTGCGTGTGTTTGTGTCTCCAGATATACACTCCCGATCCCAAACATCTGCTGGGTTTTATTTGGTTGCTGCGGAATATATCGATTTGTCAAACAAAACACTTTTTAGTCGCAGTCTGTTTCCGAAAAAGGGGATTCCCAGGTAAACTTTGATCGCTGACCGCTGACTCGCAAGATCAAAACCGCCGATGATTAGTGCCAGTCAGTGCTACCGCGACAACGAGGGCGCCATGTCGGAGGAAGAGTCGTTCGTCATCCTGGGCAGCTCGCCCTACTCCTCGCTCATGCCTGACGGTAGCGCTCTGGAGCTGGATGGGATGGACGACGGAGAGGAGGCTAAGGAACCTCTTGCTTCCACCAGCACTCAGCAGCCCGCTTTGACCAGTGCTCCATCCAGCATGACTGCCTCACAGCAGCCCTCTTCGCTGGACACCGGAGCATCGCAGTCCCTGGCGGCCAGCTTCATCATGGGCGAAGTGAAGTCCGATGTTCTCAAGGTGGGAGTCCACTTACTTCTCGCTTATCCCTAACCCCAACCCGCCAATCTCTCCACAGAACAGTGTTTACTCGCAGTTTCCCAGCCTCTGCTCGCTGCAAGCTTCCGCAGAGGATGTGGTTAAGCTGCAGAACATGATGACCGAATACCTAACGCTGAAGAGTGAGTACGGGATGGCTACACATTAAGTTCCCTTAAGATAATTCGCTATTACCATACAGCTACTCTTGACAAGGTGAACCACACCATGCTGAACTACCACAAGCTGACGCAGCAGTGGCGCCAGGAGGCAGCCGACCGGGAGCAGCAGTACAAGCAGCAGCTGCAGGAGTGCCAGGAGCAGGTCGAGCGACTGCGCGAAGAGAACCAGAAGCTGAAGGAGGACCTGGAGACGAAGATTGTGCAGATCGAGGTCGTGCAGGACTTCAGTCAGAAAGAGCAGGTCGACCTCCGGCAAAGCATCTCCGAGAAAACGTCCCTGATCAACAACATGCGGGTGGAGATCGACAAGCTGCAGCAGCTCAAAATGGTACGTCTGTCGCGGAGTTACCCCTTGTCCCAAGCGATAGCGCACTCCCTTATCTACATTCCGACACTCGCGCTTTGCACTGCGCAGTAACGGACTTCATGGAAATTTAACGCCACCGGGGCTTCCCGCTCTTCTTGATATTGCAGCACTCGTTCGAGTTTGTACCTGAGGAGGGAGGCAAAACGGAACCCGATGCCGACAAGGCTTTGAACTATGTGCAGCGGGATGAGCACGATCGCCAGGTGCGCGACCTACAGCGCCAGCTCTCCAAGCTACTGGCCGAGAACCTGGAGGTCAGCGAGATGGTTAGTACAAACATATGCATCCACTTTCTTTATCTTATCGCTACCTCTTCCATAAACAGAAAAAAACCTATATCGAGGAGATCGACTGCTTAAAGGTGAACCTGACCAGTGCCCAGGAGCTGATGGACAAAATGCAGCGGGACATTAACGAACTGAAGGCCAAGGACATACAAAAACAGGAGGTGATCGAACACTTGCAGACCCAGAACGATATCTACCGCAGAGACTTTGAAATGGAGCGGGCAGATCGCGAAAAAAATGCAGGCGAGAAGGACCAGTATCTGATGGACTTGCGGGCACTGCAAAGGAAGAACCAGGAGCTCATCGAAGCGCTGGCCGAGTCCCACAAGGCAAGCAAATCTGCCTCGCCAGCCTCTTCATTGAGTTCCAGCAGAAGCAGTTTGCGAGAGGAGCAGAGACCAGTAAGAGTATGCAGCATGCAACCCAAATCTTATCCTTCAGTTTTAAACATGTATTTCCCCTTCTGTTCATAGGTTCTTGATCCGAATGGCGCCGCCTCTCGGACCTCGGACGCCGTCCTCCGCTGTCCCATTTGCTCAAAGTCCTTCAATGCTCTTAGTGTGCTCCAGAGTCACGTGAACGATTGCTTGGACAAGAACTAATTACCAATATTATTAACCTATTTTTGTAGAATACACTTTATTGTTAAGCTTAATGGTTGGCGCTCTGGCTAATTGCACTTCGTATAAAACACAAAAAAAAACCCCTAATTAAAGTTACAAAAACAACGGAGAGTGCCGCAATTCCTTCAGAGTTTGCTTCGAATGGGCGGCATTTCCAGCGACCAGACGCGGCGCACATCCTGGCTGGCCACCAGATTACTGAGAACCTTCACATCTGCAAGGGATTAAGATTAGCATGTATATGTTTTGTTGTTAACGTTTACTTACCGTTGGTGCGGGCAAACTGCTGCAAGGTGTTGCGGATATCACAAATGGGAATGGCTGTGTTGATGTTCGGGTAGACGATATCGTCCAACTTGATGTTGGACACACACACCCCCAGGATGCAGCCGTTCTGATCGAACATGGGGCCTCCGCTTTGTCCCGCCTGAACGCTTCCATCGGACATAATGGCCCCAGTGTCGCACTTGATGATTCTCCCTTGGAAAATCGAAGGATTGAAGTCGTGCTTGAAGCTGAAGTTCACATAGTAGGGAAACCCAGCGTTATACACCATCTGACCAAGGGAGGCTGGAGTCCTGGCCAGACGCACACAGCAGCGCTCTGGAACGTCCTGCGGAGCTGTGAGCAACGCCAAGTCGAAGGGGCGATCGCTGTCCGGGTTACACCAAATTATTTCCGACTGGAACTCGCGATCTGCAGCTCGGCAATTCACTACGTCGTTCTGAGATTGAGGTATAATCAAAAAGGACAATATTAAGAGAAAGCTGTACTTACCTGTCCCACCACATGCGCACAGGTGAGGATGAAGTGTTTGTTGTGGACTCGGATAAAGGTGCCTGTGCCTTGTTGACCTGCCGACTCAATTACCACAATTGTACGCTCCCCTGGGGAAAATACGTGATTAAATTCAAGATCTATGAAAGTTGTAAGTCTTATCTTACAGGCAAAGTTCGAAGGCTCGCGAGTGAGCTGGAATGTGGTGGTGGACATGCCCAGCTGCTCCATAAAGTTGCGCAGGAGGTATCCAAAGTTCGCTGCCAAGGTAAGATTGACGTTCTCCTGCTGGCGCTGGAACGAAGTGCATATCACAATGCCGATAAGGCGTCTAAAACACAAAACTTGTTAAGAATCTAAAGAGTTATAAAATAATCTCCACCTACAGTTTGTTGTTAAAGACAGCAGAGCCCTCGCAGCCCAGGGGCAAGGCGTTGGAGATGGCGAAGAGACAGCCACTGCGTCCCATCACGTTCGACACCTTGCCTATGCTGATGGTCTTGTAGAAGTTCTCCAGGCCGAAGGGCGAGCACATGACCAAGACATCGTCCAGTGTCTGCATGGGCTGCAGATGCCGCAGGTAGTGTCCGATATGCGCCAGGAAGCGCTTAAAGGACTCCTCTTTTTCCGGCTTTCGTATGCCTAGAACCACGAAGCTGGAGCGGAGCACCTCGCTCTCGTCGCCGGAGTCCGCGGTAAGCAGGATGTGGTGGAGGTTCCGAGACACCTCCGCGGCGCAGAACACGTACAGCGGATGGGCCGTGAAGCGGGAGAGGATGTGCGTTTGCCTGGGTCCAGAGGCAGCGTTCGGCCTCGGCCTCTGCTGCTGCGGATCAAAGGTCACCAGGAAGCTGAGCGACCCAATCCGCTGGCCCTCCTCCTTCTGGACATTGAGCAGTTGCCCATGCTGCAGCCTGGCGACTATTCCTTTGTTCTCCTCGCCTTTGTCCCCCTCAAAAGACAAGTGGCTTTGCAAAATACTGCCCGAACTGATGATCACCTCGTTGTTGATAATGATCGCTGACTGCTTCGTGGCCGGCGGACTGGTGACCTCCAGCAGAGCGTGTCGTATCTTCAGCAGCATTTTTACGGGAATGGATTAGCCTTTGTCATGTTGTATTCAAATTTGATTAGATTCCCAAACAACTTTCTTTGTTATTGTGATTGGCCATTCGCAGCGAAGCGCGGTAAACAGCTGATGGCCACAACCTAAAATAGAGATTTAAATTGTTCTTGTGTTGTAGAGCTCTTTGCATAATGTTAAAGCGGTGGAGTTTTCTGAAGCCGCTCCAGGATGGATACCGGCTCAGCCGTCGCCACCTGGCGCAGAAAAATCTCCTGGAGCTCACAGACCGCGGCTTTTTTCAGGGCATTTTTCCCGACACAGCAGCGTAAGTTCTGTCCACATCCGAATCCAGGAGAAGATTCCTGTTTCATGTATGAAAACTGAATTCCCGCAGTCCCAAGATGAAGCAGCTCTTCACCAGCGGCCAGCAGAGCATCTACGCAGGATTCGACCCCACTGCAGACAGCCTGCACGTGGGCAATCTGCTGGTGATCATGGGCCTGATTCATTGCCAGAGAGCGGGTCACAGACCCATTGCCTTGGTAGGAGGAGCCACTGGCCTCATCGGGGATCCCAGTGGACGAAAGACTGAGCGCAACCAACTGGGCGAGTCGGTGATAGAGACCAATCTGAAGTCCATCGAGCGGCAGTTAAGACAAGTGTTCGAGAACCACGAGAAGTGCCTCTGGGACACGAGCAAAAACAAAGAACCACTGGCTCCTTTAGAGTAAGTGTGTAATAAAGGACTAGACGTTATTGAACAGTACCTTAATCCCCTGCAGAATCGTCAACAACGCCGACTGGTATGCTGATTTACACCTCATCGACTTTGTGGCCAACATGGGCCGGCACTTTCGCATGGGTTCCATGCTCTCCAGATCCTCTGTGCAGTCTAGGCTAGAATCGGAGGACGGGATGAGCTTTACCGAGTTCACCTACCAGATCTTCCAGGCCTACGACTGGCTGCACCTCCTGCGCCGCCACAACTGCTGCTTCCAGATGGGAGGCTCCGACCAGACGGGCAACCTGATGACGGGCCACGAGCTCATCAGTCGCGTGGAGCGTAAGAAGGAGGTTTTTGGCCTCACTCTGCCTTTGGTGACCACGGAGGAGGGCGACAAGTTCGGCAAATCAGCAGGAAATGCAGTGTGGCTGGATGGGGACAAAACCTCGCCCTTTGCGCTCTACCAGTTCTTCATGCGGATGCCTGACTCCGAGGTGGAGAAGCTGCTGAAGCTGTTTACCTTCATCCCGCTGCCGGAGGTGGAGCAACTGATGCGTGAGCACGAGAAGGAGCCGGACAAGCGCAAGGCGCAGACGTTGCTAGCCGAGGATGTGACTTTGTTGGTTCATGGAGGTGGGAATCAGTCTCTGATACATTCCATACGTTTTTGATCCCATTTTGCATTGTAGAAAATGGCCTCAAGCAAGCTGAGCGGGTTACCAACGCCTTGTACAAGGGCAATGTAGAGGGGCTGGCGGAGCTAAACCTTGCCGAGATCAAGCAGACTTTTCAAGGAGCCACCATGGTGGACCTGCTGACCGAGCCCGGAATGTCCATCCTGCAGTTGGCCATGAAGGCAAAGTGCTTTCCCACTGAGAGTGAGTTGCCTTTCCACCCAATCATGGGCTCTTAACAATGAATTTAACTCCACAGCCGACGCCGTGCGCATTATAAACGCAGGAGGCTTCTACGTGAACCAGAAGCGGGTGCAGAACATCGCCGAGGTGATCACCACGGGAGTCCATATCCTGCGCAACGGAGTCTCGCTGCTGCGCGTGGGAAAACGCAACTTCTACATCGTGCGCTGGCAGTAGCTGATTAACACTCTGTTATCGGGTATTTGTTACTTGTAATTTGTGTTAAATAATCATAGGTTCGTTTACATTTAAGGTGTGAGTTCTTAAGCTACTTAGGTGGGTCTGGGCCTGGGGTTCTTGCGCCACCTTTTCCGCGCCAGCATCTCCTTGGCCTTCTCCTTCTTCAGGTCCTTGTCGTAGAACTTTCCGCTCTTAGTGAAGGTCTTCTGCTCGTTGCGCATCTCGGCCAGCTTGCGGTTCTTCTGCTTAATGATGTTTTTCTTGTTGGCCGACTTCTTCTTCCCCGCCTCGGAGATCTGCACCTTGATGTTGCGGCCCTGCAGCTCCGTGTTGTGCAGCTGGAAGGCCTTCTGGAAGCTGGGCAGGTCGGCCATCTCCACGAAGGCGAAGCCCCCGCGCCGCTTCTTGGGAATGCGAATGGACTTCACAGTCCCCGCCGCGGAGAAGTGCAGCTCCAGGTCGTCCTTAGCTGTTTCAAAGTTCAGGTTCGTCACGTACAAGACGTGTCTGTTGGTCTTCGAAGCTCCACGCAGCAGGGAGCTCAGCTGGTCACTGGTTATATGGCCATCCTCCGCTGCCTCCTCCTCCTCAGACTCTTCCTCGGATTCAGAGGCAGCGTTGTCCTTCGCGGGAGCCTCTTCATCAGATTGGACCTCCTCCTCGGCGTTGCTGTCCTCCGGGTCACTCGGATTCCGGCTGTCCTCCTTGTCCACATATGTGCCCTCGAAGATCTCCTTGCGCTTCTGGTCGTCGAAGTTTCCCAAGAGGTCTGCGCTGTCGTCGTTGACTGTCCGCCGCACCCGTTTGGGCTTGAAGAAGGATTCCACCTCGTAGTCGCTGCCAGAGTCGCTGGCCATCGTTTTAGTGGGAAATTAATTATTATTTATTTCTTTAGTTTCGCCACCAGCACGTGTGAGTTCCCTGTGAATGGCACAGCCGTAGTGCTGGAAAAGCCAGCTGAAGGAGTTCGAGATCTTTTCCAGCACTAAGCATTTGCCCGCCATGAAATTCAAATTCCACGGTCATCTTGCAATATTTGGCGATCAAAAACCGGTTTCATCTGCAGGAGTTATCTCCGAAATATGCAAATCCGCGATAACGACGAATAAATAGCAATTAATTTGCGTTATGCGGGTGACCGGTTAGCGACTATCAAGCAAAATGATCGGGCGCCGAAGACAATTGATGAACGGCCGGCAAAACGGGAATATTCCGCGATTATCATAGATAAGTCAATTGAATATTATACTTCTCTGGTGGTAAGTAATGCCCACAGAATGACTGCATCAATGTCTTTTGTTTAATTAAGACAAACGTTCGATTGGAGCCAGTTATGAAGGAAATTTATGCACTTGGTCATTCCGGCCGGCAAAATGTCAAGCGAAAGAGAACTATAAAAGCGCAATCTTTGGGTACTAAAGATCAGATTTGATTCGCACTCTATCAGCACACACACCCCAACTCCAACCATGAAGTTCGTGGTAAGGTCCATTTTGTGCAAATTGGTTTGGAACACCTTTAAACTGAGATATATTCCTTAGATTGTTCTCGCCTGCGTTTTGGCCGTGGCTTTTGCCAACGAAGAGGCCGATGTCCTGAAGAGCGACTCGGAAGTCAATGTTCTTGACTTCAACTACGCCTACGAGCTGTCCAACCACATCAAGGCCATCCAATCCGGAGTTCTGAAGGAGCACGACACCTGGGTGGTTCATGGGGAGTACGAGTACGTGGCCCCCAACGGCAAGACCGTCAAGGTCGTATACACCGCCGACGAGACCGGGTACCACCCAAAGGTGGTCGAGGCCTAAAAGCAACGATCCCGAAATAAAATATAAATCATTTGCAGCAACGTACTATTTGAATTTCCGTTTTGTTTTTTGGTGTGGGTTCTGTGCGAATGGCAATTCTTCTTGTTCTTGCCAGTTTTCTTGTATTCGCATTTTCGCGTTTTGTTTTGGTTGAGAATTAATATTTTAAATACATGTTTAATAAAGAATAAGTAATATAAATAAGCATGGCCACGGAATTAGCCGCAATGGACTGTGCGGAGAGCACTGAAGCCCCAGTAGTGGAGGTCCAGGAATCACCGGCTGCGGAGGAAAAGGAAGCCGGGTCGCCGGCGGGGGAGGAAAAAAATAGTGTCTGCTCCACTGTGCCGGAGGAAGAGGTAGAAAAGCCCGGAACGGATGTGGAGATGGAGGACCTGACCCTCGATGATTCGGTTCCCTCTTTAGACAAAGAAATACCCAGTGAGGAGCCAAAGGACGCGGACACAGAAGCACCCTCAGATAAACCCAAGGAAGACGTCAGTATTGATCTTGCCAGTAGTCCAGGGGCTGAGCCAGATCCCGAGGATGCGGACAAACCCCTAGAGAAACCTCCCCTAGAAGTGGACTCGGACAGCAGCGTGGAGCTCATTGAGAGTCCTGTAAAATCCCCCTCCTCCAATGACACTGTGGAGGATCCGGCAAAAACAGACGATATCAAGGAAGCTGTGGAACCAGCTGCAGAACCAGAGGAAAAGGAGACTGAGGAATTGGCCGACAGCAGCATCGAACTGATCAGCAGTCCCACCTCCGAGGGATCTCCCGAAAAAGAAGGAAATAAAGAACAGAAGCAGGAAGAGCACGAGCCGCAGGAGGACACAGTGAAAAAAGTGGCATCCGTCATGGATGTGGATGAGGAGGAATCAAGAACTTCTACCACAGAAAAGTCCGAGGAAAAAGATGGTGATTTCGCAAAGGAGAATGAACCCAAACCATCTGAAGACCCAAGGACCACTCCCATGGAAACCGAACCTCAGCCCAGTGCAGGGAAAAACGATGACACCCTAGAGGTGGAGCTGGAAAAGGCAACTGCTCCTAAGGCAGCAGAGGATGAGCAGCTGAACGAGCTGCCCTCGGATGGAGAGATCTTCTACAACAAGGACTGTTCCAATTGCAACTGCAAGAGACTCCACAAGCAGTACGTGTTGGCCACCATGGCCACATTGAACTTCTACAAGGTGGCCCGAAAGACGTCCAAGCAGCAGTTCCTCTGCATGGGATGTCACGACACTGCCATGGACTTGTATGAGGTCGAGTATATCTTTTTTTTGTGTTCAAGGAATCTGTAATAAAGTCCTCCTTTGATTTTAGGACTTTGCGGGCCATCTGGTGGCCAAGCAGCCCCTGCTGCTGAAGGATTTCCACCATGACCACGCCGACTACGTGGCTCTGGACAGCAGCGACGAAGAGGAGGAGGACAAGCCGCCAGGTGAGTCATATACAAAACATTTCTATAACCAACTTAACCGTATCGTCCTCAGAAAAATCGGAGTTTTCCAAAAAGGACTTGAAGTTGATTGAGGAAGACCTCGAGGATGCCATCAAGGGTGTGCTGAATAGGGTGGAGTTTAAGAACCAACTCTCCTGGTCAAAAACTATCCTGCAGGCCAAGGCGGACCGCCTGGAGCGTCAGTTTGCCCTTGCAGACGCGGAACTCGAGAAGGTCCAGAGCACCGCGGACAGAATGCACCATGCTCTGTACAACTCTTGTCCAGTGGTGCACAAGCATCAACCGCCTCTGGACATCGCGCACAACATAAGTGACTACGTGGTGAGTTAGGAAAATTGCATTTATGTCCTGTTTTAACACAGTTATTCAATGCAGCAACATGTGCCGCCTGCTGGCGAAATAGTACGGCCTCCAATCCAACTGGGCGAGACCTACTACGCGGTGAAGAACAAAGCCATTGCCAGCTGGGTGTCTATCAAGGTGATCGAGTTCACCGAAAGCACCGCCATCAACGGCAACACCATGAAGAGCTTCAAGATCAGGTACCTCGGCACACCCTACCAGATGATCAAGACAGTGACGGCCAAGCACATTGCCTACTTTGAGCCACCGCCAGTACGCCTGACTATTGGTTAGTTAACATTGGATTTATGCATCCTTTCTAGCAGCCAAATAATCTCAATAAATTTCAGGCACTCGGGTGATTGCGTACTTTGATGGAACCACCCTGTCGCGGGGCAAGGAGAAGGGCGTGGTGCAGAGCGCCTTCTACCCGGGCATCATTGCAGAGCCCCTGAAGCAGGCCAACCGCTACCGCTACCTAATCTTCTACGACGACGGCTACACGCAGTACGTGCCTCATCGGGATGTCCGCTTGGTTTGCCAGGCCTCTGAGAAAGTGTGGGAGGACGTGCACGCCGGCTCGCGCGACTTTATCCAGAAATACGTGGAGAAGTACTCTGTGGACCGGCCCATGGTGCAGTGCACCCGCGGCCAGAGCATGAACACCGAGTCGAACGGCACCTGGCTGTACGCCCGAGTCATCGACATCGACTGCAGCCTGGTGCTGATGCAGTTCGAGGGGGACAAGAACCACACGGAGTGGATCTATCGGGGGTCTTTGAGACTGGGTCCCGTGTTTAAGGAGACCCAGAACACCATGAACAGTTCGAATTCGCAGCAGATGCGCGCCGGAAGGGTGAGTCTCTAGTAACAAATCCGAAGAAGTCATGTACAATCCAATGATTTTATAGCGCACGGAGCCCTTCATTCGCTACACCAAAGAGATGGAGTCTAGCAACTTGCAGAGCATGCAGAAGATGCGGGCCATCGCCAGGAAGAGCAGTGCCTCCGCACAGAACGTGCCCACGACAGCAGCCCCGCCCTCGCCAGCTGTCGCTCCCGGAATTCGCAGCCCCGCCGGAGGTCCCAGTGGCAGTAACAGCGCCGTGCGCCACCTCAACAACTCCACCATCTACGTGGACGACGAGAACAGATCCAAGGGCAACGTGGTCTACTTTACAGCCAAGCGAAACCTGCCGCCCAAGATGTACCGCCCGCACGAGTGCAACCCCAACTGTCTGTTCAAGATCGTGCATCGCCTGGACAGCTACAGTCCGCTGGCGAAGCCCCTGCTTTCCGGCTGGGAGCGGCTTGTGCTGCGCCAGAAGACCAAGAAGGTCGTGGTCTACAAGGGACCCTGTGGGAGGAGTCTACGCAACCTGGCCGAGGTCCACATCTACCTGCGTGCCACCGGTAACGTGCTGAACGTGGACAACTTCGACTTCACGCCCGACCTCAAATGCCTGGCCGAGTACTCAGTCGAGTCCTCCATCGTCATGGACACGGACATTTCCAAGGGCGCGGAGAAGATGGCCATTCCGCTGGTCAATTACTACGACAACACGCTGCCCCCGCCCTGCACCTATGCCAAACAGCGCATCCCCACCGAGGGGGTTCACCTGAATCTGGACGACGAGTTCCTCGTCTGCTGCGACTGCGAGGACGACTGCTCGGTAAGATTGAATTTGCTCCTAGCCATAGTCCATTGTACAGCCCTGTATTTCTGTCTGTCTGTTTATCCTTCAGGACAAGTCCAGGTGCGCCTGCTGGCAGCTGACCGTTGCAGGTGTGAGGTACTGCAACCCGAAGAAGCCCATCGAGGAGATCGGCTACCAGTACAAGCGCCTTCACGAGCACGTGCCCACGGGCATCTACGAGTGCAACTCGCGCTGCAAGTGCCGCAAGAACTGCCTGAACCGCGTGGTGCAGTTCTCGCTGGAGATGAAGCTGCAGGTGTTCAAGACGTCAAATCGAGGCTGGGGTCTGCGCTGCGTGAACGACATTCCCAAGGGTGCCTTCATCTGCATCTACGCCGGCCATTTACTGACGGAGACAATGGCCAACGAGGGCGGCCAGGACGCTGGCGACGAGTACTTCGCCGACTTGGACTACATCGAGGTGGCCGAGCAGCTGAAGGAGGGCTACGAGTCGGAGGTGGACCCCGAGGTGGAGCCTGATCCCGAGGAGGACAAGGACGGACCGGACGCCGAGGACGACGACGACTTCCGGCCCAACTACCACTACCAGAAAAAGAACAAGCGCACCTCCAGAAGCAACTCCACGCAGAGCAACGAGCTGGACTCGCAGGAGCGGGCCGTAATCAACTTTAACCCAAACGCGGATCTGGACGAGACGGTGCGCGAGAACTCGGTGCGGCGGCTTTTTGGCAAGGATGAAGCGCCCTACATCATGGACGCTAAAACTACAGGCAATCTGGGACGCTACTTCAACGTAAGTTTACCTTTAAAAAATGTGTTCTGCAGTCTATAGCTCTATCTTACCTATAAGTAGCTAACTACAACCATTTGATTCTTTCGCTCCATTTCAGCACTCGTGCAACCCCAATCTCTTTGTGCAGAACGTCTTTGTGGACACCCACGACCTGCGGTTCCCCTGGGTGGCCTTTTTCTCGGCCTCGCACATCCGCGCCGGCACCGAGCTGACCTGGAACTACAACTACGAGGTGGGCGTGGTGCCCGGCAAAGTCCTCTATTGCCAGTGCGGCGCCCCCAACTGTCGCATACGATTGCTCTAAGTTAGTTTTTAAAGCTTAAAGTGAAGAGTCCCAATAAAAATATTTTGAATTCAACGTTTGAGTGTTGTTAGTCCATTCCCAGTGCCAGTGTTGTAAAACCCCGAGTGGTGGTATTCAGTATTTTTTCTACAGCTGCTGGTGTTCTTCAACTGCACAGACACGGCCACACCGCGGAGAACCCGTGCAAATCACCAAAAATTAGGCGTTTTAAAATTCGAGTGTAGCTAAATTCCGGGCCGCAATGCGATCAGCTCACCTGTAAAGTTGTGGCTCCCGCAAGTGTCGTCGCAGGTGCACAGGTGCGATTGAGCGCGGACTTCCGCCGATCGCCGATTAGAGAAGCGTTTCCGCCCCGCGAGTGGGGAGAAAAATCGATTTGGTGATAACAGGCCTGCGCTTACGCGTTTTCGCACTGGTATTCTGAGCTGAGTGGCCAGTGGATCCCGCACCATGAATGTGGACTTTGCGAAGGTGTGCAGCAAGCACATAGGCGTCTACGAGGCCTACTACAAACAGGTAAGCGTTGGCGTCAAGGGGGCGGGGCTAGAGACCCAGAAATGCTATCCACCCTACTCACACCCACCCCCTATTGATTTTTGCAGATTGACCCCAAAGCCACAGGGGCAATCGAGGCCATGACGGCCGCCAAGTTTCTCAAGAAGTCGGGCCTCAGCGACGTGGTGCTGAGCAGGATCTGGGACCTTTCGGACCCGAATGGAAAGGGCTTCCTGGACAAGCCGGGCTTCTTCGTGGCCCTGAAGCTGGTGTCGCTGTCGCAGGCGGGCCAGGTGGCCAACATGAACAACATCTACGTGGAGACTGCCAACCCGCCTAAGGTGGTGAGTAACGAGCACTGAACTATGCCCATATTGAGCTCAACTCATCTGTCACCTGATTTTCCAGGGTGAAATTCCAAAAACGATGCCCTCGCGCATTCAGACGGTGCCCGTGTCCAGCGGCGGGGTGGCGAACGGGGACTGGAGCATCGGGGTCATTGATCGCCTCAAGTACGAGCAGCTTTTCGAGTCGCTGACCCCGTACAACGGAATGCTGCCGGGCAACAAGGTGAAGAACGTGCTTATGGACTCCAAGCTGCCCATGAACATCCTGGGCACCATCTGGGATCTGGCCGACCAGGACAAGGACGGCAACCTGGACAAGCACGAGTTCATCGTGGCCATGCACCTGGTCTACCAGACGCTGCAGAAGCGCACTATCCCCAACGTGCTGCCCCCTGAACTGCGGAAGCCCGGAGGCGGAGGTCCGCCCGCCAAGCCAGCAATGCCCCCTCCACCAGCAGCCGCTGCCATGCCGCGCGCTCCCAGCGGCGAGGGATTCGGGGACGGCGGCTTTGTGGCCAACTTTCCCAAGGATATCGCTCCACCCGCGGCCATTCCCCCGCTGCCAGTGGCCGTGCCCCCTATGACGCGCATTCCCCCGGTGGGCGCGGTCAGCTCGCAGCCGCTGATCCAGACGGATCCGCTGATACCCATCGGAGCCCCGGTGACGGCCAACGCCGACTGGGTGGTCACCCCAGCGGAGCTGAGGCGCTTTGAGGAAATCTTCCGGCAGTCGGACCTGGACAAGGACGGCCTGGTTTCCGGCCTCGAGGTGAAAGACATCTTCATCAAGTCGGGTATACCGCAGAGGAGTCTGGCTGACATCTGGTGAGAAATTATAATTTGAAAACCACTTGTATCAGTTTGAAGTGCAACCCCTGTGTGCATTTTAGGGCTCTGTGTGACACCAATCAGTCTGGCAAGCTGACTGTGGAGCAGTTCGCTTTAGCCATGTGGTTCGTGGAGCGGAAGCAGCGCGGCGTGGATCCGCCGCATGTGCTCAACGCCAACATGGTGCCGCCGTCGATGCGCTCCACGGTCTCTGGAGTGGACATGCAGCCGCAGGAGGTGAAGCCCACCTACTCGAACCCGGAGCTGGAGATGATTTCCAAGGAGATCGAGGAGCTGGCCCGCGAGCGGCGAGTCCTGGAGACGGAGATCGCCCAGAAGGAGGCGGATGTGCGCGTCAAGAACGGCGAAGTGCGCAGTCTGCAGGTAGGTCTAGCGAAAAACGAGCTAAATGAGAAGTTGTGAGTAAAATCAATCATTCCATCCACAGAGCGAGCTGGACACCCTTACGGCCACGCTGAAGCAGCTGGAGAACCAACGGGGAGAGGCCCAGAAGCGACTGGACGACCTGCAGGCTCAAGTAGTTATTTGCATGACTCTCCGGGTGCTTTCTTGCCTTTTGCTTGCTCCTGGGCTTACGTTTTATTTAAAACTTAAATTCCAACTTTGGTTTCCTTTCTTTATCATGTTCCCCGACACTCTGTTAACAATTGGCTAAACCCATACTAAACTGGTGAATGCACTTACACTTACAATCACTTAAGGTTAGCCACAATACGGCCGTGCTGGCCAACGTAAGTCTTGACATTTCGCGCACCAACGACCAGGTTTGTTTCAGTTTCTCATGATTTCTGTAAATATTTGCTTTGTGTTCCGTACCCGTTCATGTGGTTTTTGTACTTATATGTTGCCCTAAATGTTGTGCGAAGTCCCTGAAATCCATTGCCCCTTTATTCACCACAAAAACTTGCTTGCAGGTGACCAAGATTCGGGACCAGTGCCACATGCAGGAGGAGACCATCAACGAGCAGGAGGGCGAGCTGAACGCCAAGCGCTCGGAGCTCCAAAAGCTCAAAGACGAGGAGACGTCGCTGCAGAAGGAGTACGACGACAACAACCGCGAGCTCTCCAAACTGACCAGCCACCTGCAGGTCACCCAGCTGCAGATCAGCACTGTAATATTGGTCAATTTCTCTCTGCTGGCCAGGTAGTAAAACTTATCTTTTTTAAAGGTCCGTTCAATGGTCACCCAGCTCCTGGAGACCCAGCGCCAGATGACCGACGCGCTCCTGATTTGCAGGGCTGCCATGGAGACCCAGAACGCAGAGCTCGTCTCCGAGTACCAGCTGAAGATCGAGCCGGACTTTGACGAGGCGCGCAAGACGCTGAACAAGGAGGTGGAGCTGCCCAAGGACGATCCCTTCGACGAGAACAACAGTGGGGCCGCAAACCAAGCCACCAACGGCTTCGCTAGCGATCCGTTCTCTGGTCAGCAGGCCAACAAGCCTGTTATGTCCACCGGCTTTGACGACAGTTTCAACATGAGCTCCGGCTTCGACAGTGGCTTTGATGCCTTTGGCCAGAGCGCATCGGTCACTGGGTTTGGCCAGACGCAGCGGGACCCCTTCGGTTCGGATGCCTTTGCGGCCAACAAGAGCCACGCCATCACTCCAGAGGTGAGATTGGAATTACATGATTAGGAGCTTTTAATCAGTGCAAGAAACTTATACAGCCCGGAAAGGACGACTTTGGCAGCGACCCGTTTGCCGCCCTGCACGCTCCAACTGGCCAGGGCCAGGTGCTCAGCCCCAACGCGCAGAACAAGGGCCCGCCGCCCAGACCGGAGTCTCCTAGTCCAGCATTGCCGCCAAAGAAGTCCAAGGTGCCGCCCCCACGACCAGCGCCACCACGAGCATCCCAGGTAAGCTTGCTTATAGAGACTATAGTAGCGTCCTGAATAAATCTCTTCCACAGCCTACGAGTGGTTTTGGAGGCGGCGGCGGAGGAGGATTCGCCGACTTCGACGACTTTGACAATAAGGTTGGTACCCCACAGTTCAGTGTCCGCTGGGATCGGTGGTAATGCATGCGCCCCGCACCCGCACCCTTCCGTCTTTTGTTTGTAGCTAATCCTTGGTTTTACGTTTACAATTATGACTAACCTTTCCCAAGTTTTGTAGAAATAAACCACTTTGATGCACACTCCAAGAACGTAGACCTTTTGATTTGACCTGTATTCTATTTGTTACCGTTTTGGTTTGCCATTAGTAGTGGGTAGTGCAACAGGTACTGCCCCAAATCACCTCACCACCCAACCCCACATCCTGTAGATTGTCTTGGTGCTGCCCGTATGAAACTAACCGCTGGTCTCTCATCTCTGCAATTCTCTATTTTCAGTGAACATCTTAAGATAACCCATTCTATATACGATATATACCAGTACTAACACACATACTCAGTTTATGAATGGCCTCCTCTAGCAGCATAACGAAACAAATCAATTTGAGCGTACAAAGCTACTTGCAGCAGCATATTAACGTACATATATCAGTCACGGTGCATGGTATATTAACTAGAGGACGCAGCATTATCGTTCATGCCTAATTAGCTAAATGTACTAAATCAATTCAATCGAAACTCAACCAAACCCAAAACAATTTGAAGCGTTACGTATCGTGTTATAAATGTAGTCACAAACCAAAACAAAACAAAATCAGCAGATGCAGATGGAAGGAAACCATAGAGTTCTAGTCGTTCGATTCCAGATGCTGTGCAGTATCGTATTAACTTACTATTATTACTATTATGGGTTCCCCTCGAATATTTTCCCCGGATAGTTTGTTTGTGAAGAGAGAACTCTGTAAGGAATTTAATGCAAGTTGTTTGTTGTTTCTGCATATGCGAATACTAAAGTTTAAAGCAATTATACAGCCGTACTTATTACCAGCATTTTACACACGAGCCTCACATGCATACAGATATTGAGGGAACTGCCGCGAAGTTCGAGTTTTACGGGGCGAGCGATGGCAATCGCACTCCGGAATCGGACTGCCCACTACTATTTACCAAAGACCCATTTCCAGTCGGCTTGTAGAGTCATGCAGTGTTCCCCAGTCACCTCGACAAGGGAATGCGTCACAGTCTAGCCGGCAGTGCGTGCTTGAGAAGGGAGTTCAACTATATCAGAGTACTTATATACATGTATTCGCCAGACCTTGATTATTATAGCCACATAGCCACACACGTACGAACACCCACACCGAAACTAACAAGCTTCCCGTGCATTGATTTACCGAGAATACATATTCCGAGCATAAAACATACTTATAGAGAGAACTTTTAGAGAAGCCCCAGCCTAACCGATACAAGAATGTAACAGACACAACGTTTTGCATTATTAATAAAGAGATATCTATGTTCGACATCATTCAACGTACGACTGAGGAAGTTTATTGTTAATAGGTCCTGGTCATGGTCCTTTACCCACACCCCACATCCTGAGTGGCTGCTTGAAAGCTTTATTTGACCTTGTTTGATTTGGGTTCCCCCTTTTGTTGTGTAATATTTTTGATTCCGCTTAATTTGATTTAGTTTTAATTTAATTTTGTTTCATTTCACTTCTATTCCCCAAACGACACTGCGCACCCACACAGCTCCACAACATTCCAAGCACGACCACGCCCACAGCCACGCCCCTGCCCCTAGGCCTGCCTCCTCCCCCGCTGCCGCCCCCAACCCCTGCCTCGATCTCGAGGGGGTCGTCTCTGCTAGACAGCTTCTCGCTGTTTGACGATCCCGGGCAGATCCGCAGCCAGGCGGCCAGCACCCCCAATCCCCCACCCACCCTGCCCCCCTTGTTCCCGACCTCGTCATCCACATCCGCAGGCTCAGTCTTAGCGTCTGTATCAGCATCAGCGGCGGTATTGGGAGCGGAAGCGGGAGGAGCTCCTCCTAGTAGCACCACCATCACCACCGCCCCCAGCTCGAATAACCAGCATTTGTCGCGTTCCAATACACCGCTGCAGAATCAGGTCCAGAGGACGACGGGATTGGGATCGGCACCAAGCGTGTTCGATGCCTTTGGAGCGACTGCCACCCAGAAGGCTCCGACTCCAAGCCTCGTGACTGGACCCACCGATTTTAAGGACGACCCCTTCAAGGACTACCGCTACGAGGACCCCTTCAGCATCAAGGACCCATTCGCGGACGACGAGGAGGAAGCAAAGGAAACTGGTCAGAAGAAGAACTTTGCCGAGGACTTTAGTTCGGAGGGTTAGTAAAGAGTTTTTAGTCTGGGTCTAGTCTAATTTCATCTATAATCTTGCAGACGAGATGGGAACAGCAGCCAAAACGCTGAGTAACATCGTGAACAACAATAGTAGTAAGCCCAAGGCGGCCACGCCCCTGAACCACGATCTGCTGCAGCAGTTCGACGCCTTCAATCTGAACTCGAGTCCAGCGCCATCGCACCACTCGAACACTTCTCAACACTCCACCACAAGATCAAACCACCAGAAGTCTCAGACGGCGCTGGACGCATTCGCAGATTTCGACGACTTTGCAGCCACCCTGAGCACGGTGACGACCACTGCAACTGGAACCAAGACAACCACACCCGCCAACGATTCCTTTTTCGATGCATTTAACGATAACAGCTTCAGTGTGAACCAGAACTCAGTGTTGGCCACTGCGGCGACCAAGCTAAACGATCAAAAAGCTGCCTTCGACGCCTTCAACGACAACTTCGAGGACCACTTCAAGACAAGCAACAACTTTGCAAAGTTCGAAGCCCACAACTTTTCGAGCGACTTTGGAAACACCTCCTTTGAGTCGGGGAAGGAGAAGCAGAACGGCCAGAGGACCAAGAAGGATCAAAGCAAGGACACCAAGGACAAGTTTGCGGCGGACTACTCCAAGCCCGAGAGCTTCGACGCGGATCTGGAAGAGGCGCTCAAGCGCAGCGTGCTGGACAACTAGATAGTGCATACACATGAATGTGATGGATCCCCGAGAAATCTCCAATGACACATGCAATGTTCTCTCTATTCGCACTCGATCCGATCTTTAGTGTAAGTGCTTTGTTTGCGTTTCGATCAAGACATCTGGATTAGCTGGATTATTTACTTTGTACTCTTCGTGCTCAAGGATCCGGGATCCCGAGCAGGGATTCCAACGGAGCCACAGCTGGTATTACAAGCTTCATGCTATATACAACTATATATAACTTCGCGTAATCACATACTCGTAGAGCCTAAACATATTACGATTTAACCTGTACCAAAACAAAACCCTATGAATAAACGTATGAAATAAACATCATCATGTCCAAAGAGAGGAGAGAGTGCTCCGCTCTCACCCACACCTACAGCGCGGCAGCTGCGCCTGTGTGCGTGGGGAGTCGCACGCCCCAATCGCAGTATAGTTTCTTGCTCGCGATTCAGATCGCGTTTGGACTTCGGTGGAGACGTTCGTGCGCCAGTTCTGAATAAACATTGAGCATATAGTTTCCTACTTTGTGATAGAAAAGTGTGAGTTGCGAGTGGAGCGTGTGGGTGTGAGCTAGCATTAAACAGTGCGACGGTGTGTGTACACTACACTCGGTGCGATGCGCAAAATCAGCACCCCTATAAAAACAAACCCACACACACGCGCACAAATTGCTGCATTGGCACTATAAAAACAATTTGCCGGCGATTGCAAACACACACGCACACTGCCAGGGCTCGATCTGTGTGTGTGTGCGCTGAGTGCCGCTAATTACATTTATTTTGTAAACTTAATTTCCAAGTCGCGGCCTGGGGGCCAAAAGGGGTGGGTGTGGGCAGGGGGCGGCAACAGGCCCCAGTAAAATTCCTTCGTTGTGTGGTTGCCGTGTTAAGTGCTCTGATAAGTCGCCGTTATCGTGCTATAGATCCGCGGGTTATCGGATACTGCTGTGGGTGCCACTGGGGGTCTTTGAGTGGTTGTGATGGAATAGGTACGGGCAGTGGTGTGAGTGCGGTGCGGTTAGCAACGCTCTGAATCGGATCGCTTGTTGACACAGTGCCCGCTGCGAGGGTTGCTGCAGGAGTCGGTAAATAGATTGACCCCCATAAAACTCCCCAAACTAACACCTCAAATGGGGCAGTGGCGCTCTCACGGGGGTTTTGGAGTTTGGAACGCCTTTTGAACCATTTGTATACAGTTTTTCTTCTTTGTGTAGCCTCCTCTTTTTGGGGCTTTCTGCATTTCTATTCTTCACTAATAAGATACTTTGGTAAAACTAGGTAATATGAAAATGTATCAATCAACCAATTTTTGTGTAGCTTAAAGATCCAGTTATTAATATATTTTCATAAAAAACCATTAGAAGCGGTTTCTTTTGTATAAAATATCGCCATTATACAAATTATCCGAAATTATGATTGCTATGATAATTTGAACTCTCAACGATGAGTCAAACATAAAAGCTGTTTACTATAACTCCGCATGAAAACATAAAAACATCTTTTAGATCCAGTGAATCCAAGATGTCGAAGCCAGCTCTGTACTACGCCACCCTGAGCCCCCCATCCCGCGCTGTGCTGCTCACGGCCAAGGCGATCGGACTCGACCTTGAACTACGGTAGGTTCCCACACATCATCCGAACGTGTGCCACTTAACTCAATTAACAAGTGTCTCCGTCCGTACCCAGGCCAATTAACCTGCTGAAGGGTGAGCATCTGACGCCGGAGTTCCTCAAGCTGAACCCCCAGCACACGATCCCCACGCTGGTCGACGGCGAGGCCACGATCATCGACTCGCACGCCATCTGCTCCTACCTGGTGGAAAAGTACGGCCAGGAGCAGCAGCAGCTCTACCCCAAGGACCTGGTGCAGCGGGCCAACGTGGACGCACGCCTTCACCTGGACTCCGGCCACCTGTTCGCCCGCCTGCGCTTCCTCTACGAGCCGATCCTGTACAACGGCTCCACGGACTGCTCCATCGACAAGATCGCGTACATCCAGAAGTGCTGGGAGATCCTGGAGGGCTTCCTCAAGGACCAGCCGTACCTGTGTGGCAGCGAGTTGACCATCGCCGACTTCTGCGCGGTGGCCACCGTGACCTCTGTAAACGACGCAGCTCCAATCGATGAGTTCAAGTTCCCCAAGGTTCATGCCTGGCTCAAGAGTCTCTCAGAGCTGCCCTACTACCAGGAGGCAAACGGCGAGGGTGCCGAGGAGCTGAAGGCCATCTTCAAGGCCAAGCTGGCGGAGAACCGCGGCAAGTAAGCGGCGGAGCACTCCTGTTTTATTCTTTATCCACTCTCTATATGCATAATCAGGCTTGAATAAACGGCTGTAGTTCGATTAGCAGTTACAGCGACTTTGATCGATCCTTTATTACGTGGACTTAACTTACATTTAGCAACAATATACTTAGGATCTAATGGAAACGGAAATCGCCTTAAGACCGGGACCGGGACCGAAGCGCTAAAAGGCAGGGTGGCCAGGTGAACTACACTACACACAAACGCTGGCAAGGGTTATGTTTCACAACATAGATCGTCCAAGGTAGGGATGAGTATTGAACTGGTAACTTGAACCAAAGTACAAAATATATCTACAGAAAATACAATTATAAGCGCCGCCTGGCGGGGATCGGCCAATCGAGGTTCGGGGGTCAATGAACGGGCGCTTCAGGCGTATAAAATATATGTGGGTAACAGACTATCACGATCCAGGCTCATGCACACTTCCTCACACGCATCTTTCATTCACTCAGTCACACCTCACCACTCTAGTCGCGGCGCAGCAGGAATCTTTTAATGCTTTCCGGCAGCGGCAGCTCGGTGATCGCGTTCTCCGCAACGCTCTCCAGGATGACGTTGCGGCAGGCGCTCTGCAGGGACAAAACTGAAGGAGAGAGGGAGCAAATAAGTTGCAGAAGGTAATTTCAATCGATCCCACTTACTGCCCTCCAGCTGGATGATCCTGATCTGCTTGGTGGTGCCGTACACGTCGATGACGACGAACAGAGGCGCCCTGTTGAGCGGAATGTCTCGAGAGACGGGGCCACGGTCCACCCCGTTGATAATGAAGTGCAGCTCGCCCTTGGAGGCGCTGTGCACCGTGGGCACGTAGATGATGCCGATGCGGGAGCCCCTGTCTGTGAGCAGGATGTCCGAGTCGTTGCCGTTGCCCATCGCCGGGCGCAGCAGTCTCTTTGGTAGCAGTCCGCGAGGCGTCCTCACATGCGTGGCATCGCCCAGAAGGTTTCCTTGGAAGATTTGAAGGTATAGAGTGAACTTTTCCTCTAACTTAGGTGTACTCACTATGTGGCTCGTCGTCCGTCTCCGGCTCGATGATGTCGTTCGCCTCCTGGCGCTGGTTCATCTCGAACTTGGAGATTGGGTAGATCCAGCTGTTGCCTAGGTTGGCCAAGTCGGGCAGCGCAAAGTGCGGCAGGCCCTCGCTGCTGGTGCGAATCACATTGGGGGTCAGTTCGGTGAGGCCCAGGCGCATGTGGCCCGACCAGCCGCGCTCAATCTTCTCAATCTCCACTAGGAAGATGTCCCCCGGCGCCAAAGGCCGCTCTGAGAAGGTAAGGGCATCTGCGAAGCTGGCCCTGCGATATGCGACGGTGGCATCATCACCAAGCTGTATGTTTGAGCCGTGATACGGGTGGAAGCGGCTCAGCTGGCGCTTGCGGCTGCTTAGGGCTGCTCCGCCCTCCCAGAGTCCCAGGGGCAATGTGTCGTGCTCCAGGTCCAAATGCAGATGCAGGTCCTCCTGGTCGGCGTCGGCTACGGGCGCTACTGCGCGTGGATCCCCGCAGAGGGGAGCCGCCTGCTCGCGCTCCTCGACGGCTTCCATGTGGACTCCTTGTGGACTCTGCTGGCGTGCCCGCACGTAGCTTATTTACTTCTTTTTATTTACCGATTTTGTTGTTGTTGTGTCCTTTGCCTGAAATCGATTGCTTGATATCGACTGACTAGTGTTGAAAGGTGCGGTCCAGTGTTGGGCAGCGTTCGTGACGTAACCGAGACAGCTGTTCGGAACTTTAGAAGGAAAGTTACGAGGTGGGATAAGTTTTGTGTTTTCTGACTGAAAACTGGGGAGTTACTGATCGACATTGATTCCAGATGCGAGTACCCGGAGCACTGTTTGCCGCGCGCGGTCGAGCGCCTCAGAACGAGGCGGCCGTGCCGTTCCAGGAGATCCTGCCGCTGCGCCTGAAGAACACCGTGAGCGGGAAGGCGGACTCTGGAAACGATGTGGCCTGCCTGCAGGAGATGGGCGTGCTCTTCGCCTGCCTGAAGGACAATGAGTTCGTAGAGAAGTACTGCCACAAGGAGATCAGCCAGTTCCAAAACTGCTTCAAGTGCTACATGGACCGCAAGCTGGAGGCCAAGAGGACCGTGAACCAGGGAATCGTGCAGCCGGGCAGCAACCTGAACTACAAGCAGCTCAACAAGTACATGCGCCGCTATCCCAATCCCGTGTAGCTTAGTCTTGATCGTTTAATAATACACTATTTACAAAGTAACTTGGCTGCTCAGTAGACTACGTCGGCGTCTCCCAGTCCGGCGGAGGACTGGCTCACTGGCGAGGGCTGGCTGAGCACAAAGTTGGAGGACATGGCGCGCAGGAACTGCGGATGGGAGTGTTGTGGCTCGTAGAGGTCCTTCTCGCGGACGCGGCTCAGCAGGTCGGACATCTGGCGGGGCTTAGAGGCAGCAGGAGTGGGCAGAGCCAGGTTGATGTGCAGCGGGTAGCCGCCGTGCTCCCAGGTATCCGCCAGGATCTGCAGACTTCGGTTGGCCTCCAGAACGCGGGCCCTTTGGAAGTTGAGACGCTCCTGCTGCAACTCAGACCACTGGTCCTGCAAATCAAAGAGGTTAGCTGACTAGTTGAGAAGGGAACTCTGTGACTCACAAATCTGGTTCCCAAGCGACCAAAGTACTTGATCTGCTCCTGGACGTTAAGTACTTGCTGCATGTACCAGTCGCGCGCCTTCTCCACTCCATCCAGTCCGAAGAGAAGTAGCTCCCGCTGCTCCTCCAGCTGCTTCATTCGCTTCAGCATATTGTAGTCGATGCCGTGCTGCAGGGTGTGCCTGCGGGACTCCCTCCGCTTGCTGCTCGTCTTCTTGGGCAAGGCGGGAAGGGCTGCCTGGCTCCAGTCGGTGGCCGAGGCGGATGTGGAGGAGGAGCCGCCGTCCGCTGATCCCCTGTGCTCGAACTGTCCCCTCGACAGAGGCACTTTTAGCTTTCCAGCATCAGCCATCAAGTTTAGCTGCCAGTTTTGGAGGGCATGGCGAATGTCGGCTTTCCCCAGGACAGGAGGCGATGTGGGAACCTGTCGCGGAGGCTTGGGAGGCGGTGCTGGCGAGCTGTAGTCCATATCCGGAGCGATGTTTACCTGGGAACGAGGCCGCAGCTTGACTTCTCCCACGGCCTGTTGCTGATTGCGCAGCAGGCACAGTTTTAAGCCCGCACAAAAGCGCTCGAAGGAGAGCAGTCCGCTCGTGGGAGTCACCCGACGCAGTGAGTCCAACACACCTCTGGGTAACCCCTTGGAACCATCGTCCTGCCAGCCCTTTTCAATGTCCGTGTAGCGTACAAAGCCGCTCTGCTTATCGTCCAGAATGTCAAAGAGCTTTTTCATGGAGAGCACAAACTGCTTGGGCAGTGCGTCCATGTCCAATGGCTGGTGCTGCGTCTGTCCGGGATTACTTCCTCCATCGCTGAAGCTGAGGTTCAGCAGACTGGTGCTGGTGTTCTGGCGGAGCATCTTCGTCTGCGGATGGCGCGAAATGAAAGTGGAGGTGTCATTATGGATTGTATAGTCCCACGCTTGGTCCCAATGCATAACTGAATATTCATGGGAGATCATTTGCATGGGTGAGTCAAATGGAATGTGTGTGAATTTGGCACGGTCTCAGAGATCTTACAGGTGGAAGTTGGCAAATCAAAGACTCAGGCCACGAACTCATGTAGCTTCTCTTGTTAATTGTTTTAAAATGCATTTAGTTATTATCACTTAATGTTTTGATATAAACAAATATTTGGCTTTGTAGTTTTTAATTCCCCCTTATTAATTCCCTACATTTATCCCAGAACCTTGATTTGTTTTTCACATAATATAAATGTTAAAAGGGTTCCTTAAAAAAATAACACAAAAATCTGAGAACTTTTTGTACAAACACTGCGATGGTAAGCTTTATTCTTCAGCCCCTTTTGGGCTTTATTTATAAGCCCACTTTGCTTGTTTGAGTTTTGTTTATAAACAAAGAGTCTGCCCTCCAATTTGCTGACTTACCCAAGTTATGCGGAAATGTTGGCTCCTGAAATCAAAATGCAATCCAGTTCGTCCGCGCGGCTATTCTTTAGCCTTTTGAGGCCGTTCGTCAAGGCTTCTGCGCAGCTCTGCACCTATTCCGATATTCCGAAAGATCCGCTGTGTATGTGGTGCAGCTTAGCTCGGCTCCCCGACCGAAACAAAACACCCAAACCCAACCAACTGGTTATATTGACTGCACACTATGGTCTGAGGTTTGGGCTCGAGTCTCGCACGCATGCGCAACTTGCGCGACTGGTTTCTGTGGTTTTTCGGTGGATCTTTAAGCGACCCACACAGATACACACGCGATGCGAGAGCGCCAGGAGGCTAACACACACTTGGTCACTTGGCCTAGCTCCAAACCTAGTATCAAATACCCAGAGAATCCACGAGAGAGGATTGAGATTTAGGGAGAATCGTATTTATTAGTAGAAATGCAATGCGCTTGGCTTAGTCAGTCGAAAGAGGGAGCTAATCGCCTAGGTTAATAATGTATCTGGTAGAAGTATCTGGTATCTGTGGCATGAACTGCAAACTCTGCGTGATCCTAATGGGCTGTGTCCCTCTGATGGATTACTAGAATGAGCAGTTCATCTCAAAGTTGTATTCCACTAAGTGCTAGGTTTTAAACTTATTCTAAGGACCTGCTCACAAGTCGGCCACCGACTTCCTGCGCACGTACTTGGCGAAGTAGTCCGGACGCCAGCACTTGCAGGAACCGGGGATGAGGAACCAGTCGTAGTAGAGCCGCACCTGGAAGCACCCCAGCTCGTCGTGGCCATCACAATGGGCATCCGAGGGAGCGGAGGATGCAGGTGCTCCTGAAGAGGTGCCATCGGAGGCGGTGGCCACTCCCGCTCGCTTCTGCAGGTATTGCTGATAGGCCTGGAAATCCTGGACAGACGGAGCCTGTGTGGTGGTCGAGCTGGTGGGCACCGTGTCCTCTGCATTGGGGTAGAAGATCTCCGCCACTAAAAGACTCACCCACCGCGGAGAGGACAGACAACCTCCATCCAGGTAGTGACACCTGGCCTGGATGCAGCGCGTCACCTCCACCGTCTGGGTGAAGTAGCCCTCATAGGGAATCTGCACCACGTAGCGCCAGGCGCCCTGGTAGTTCTTGGCGAACACCGGAGTGGCGTACTCCACCTTCGCGGGGCAGGGCGTTGGGGGTCCCTCGTATCTAATGGGTCCAACCTCTTCCCGACGTTCCGCAGTGGGCGTGCCAGGAGCAGCTCCTCCACTATCGCCCTGGATGGCCCTGTACAGTGTGCAGAATCTGGTGGAGAAATTAAAAAGCAGGAATATTTAAGAAAAATAATTCAAAATATTAGGAGCTTAAAAGGGCTGAACCACCTAGTTTCTACTGCTCACAAAACTCAAGCGGATTCCAGTTTTATGATTTTTAATTGGAGAAGTTGGACCTTATAAATATTAATAGGCTTTGAAATGATTTGAAAAGTGAAATGGCAACCTAGTTTTCATTCTTTGCCTTGTAAATTCTTTGTTTTTAGAATAAGCTTGATGATGACTTATGATTAATAGGTTTGACCTCTTTAACTTTTAAAATGAGCTTTTTTTGCCAATTTAATTGTAGGTGATTTGTTATATTGATATAAGTTGGGTTACTACCCAGATTGTTTACAACCATTACCCCCTTTTGTTATTTTAAGTGCTCAACTTACACTCCTCCGCCATCGCAGAACTTGCGTGGCTTCCTCTCTTCGGCGGCTCTTCGCTGCTGGTGATCCTGTTCTTTGTGCTGGTGGTGCTGCTCCTCCTCATCCAAAGCGGGATCAAAGTAGCTGTACTCGTTGGACTCTACCCCCTCTGGAAGACTGCGACGGACTCGCGTAGATCCTCCTGCTGGATAGGGTCTATCGATGTTATTGGTGTCCAGCTGCTCCACGGGCTCATCGCGAATGATCTGGGTGACCTTGGGCAGGGTGTCGTCGGCCTTGAGCACAGGCAAAGTCTTTGAGAGGAACTTTAGAGTCTGGTTGCGGATGAGTTCACTAAGGAGAGGAGTTTTGTTAGATATTTATTACTTCCCTAAAATAAGTTTATAACTTACAAGGGATAGGGCTCTCCCAGAACGTTTTGTCCCAACGGATTCTTGGGTATCTGACCCTTGTTCAGATCTCCGCAGATGTTGTGGACGGAAACCGCAGATTTCTTTCCAGCAGCCACATCCTTGCAGTCCGCGTTCACATAGGTGTAGGGTGGTGGCCTGACCTTCGGGGGAACTGCATTCGGGGACTCCACAAAGGCGTAGTAGCCCTCCGGAGGCTGCTCCTCACCGTAGTCCGATGGTGATGACTGCTGGGGCTGGGTAAGGCCCAAGTGGGCCAACAGCAGAAAGCTGAGAATTTTCTACAGAGGGGCAAGACAAAAGACGGTCACAGTGGAGGATAGGACTTGGATATAAATGACATGTGTACGAAGTCAACTTAATTGCCCGAAGAGTCAGCAGTCAGCAGTCAGCGTGAATGGCCGGCATTGTCCGGGGAAAGAAGACAGACACTTTTAGATGTTTTGTTGTTTGGCGAAAGCGCGAAAGTTTCTGTTTCTGTGAAGATAAACAAACGCAGCAACTGAAACCGAGACGCTTTTGCATCTCTCCGCTCTGCTCACTTGACCATTAATTGTTCGGGGGAACTTTCCCTGAAATTCTGGGCAACGAAATCAAAAGTTCCGAGGAACGGCCAGGTATTCAGGTCAAGTGGCAGTGCCTGGTGGGCGGATGCAGCCAAGAAGCTGTGGAATTTCTCTCTCAGACTGAAGCCAGGCTTCGTGACACGGTTCACAGCGCAATTTGAATGGGGAATCGGAATTGGGTCAGTGTCTTGTGTTTTGTTTTTCCCTTCTAATGGGCCCAAACTCGTTTGCCCTGCGAGAGAGCGAGCCCAATTTGCATAGGTAAATATTGGTAGCCCAATTGCGGATCGGATTGGGCTGGGTTGGAGACCTGACCGCTTTCCAGGGGCTTTTCAACTGGCCAGAATAGAACGTTCTGGCCAGAATATAACTTGTTGGGAGTGTGTTCCAAATATGCGTGCCACACGAGTAACGGGAAAGTTGCTCGGCACCCGGCCAGAAGTCAGAAAAAAAAAAAAATAAGAACGGAACTCCGAGCTGCTCCACAGTTAGCTTAATTCATTAGCATGCTCCAGAATCGGGCGGTTCCCAGCGACTGAATAACAGTAAACGGGATCGGATCGCTTAGCTCGCCAATGTCAGGCCATTGCAAAACAAAAGACTTGGGCAACGAACTTGACTCTTCGGCCACGGAAGAACTTAGCAAATAGCAGTTAGCAGCTAGCAAATAGCAGTTAGCACACCCGTAATGATGACATACCAGCACTAGGCGATAATCCATCTCCGACTCGACTCGATCGCTTTTTGCGACACGCACACAACACTCTGGACGCTTCTTGGTCTTGGCTGGATTTTGGACTGGGCCTTCTTCTTTGGCTTTATTTAATCCGCAGTGGGGGAAAACAGAACCAGACGCGTCAAGTGCAGCAACTGAACTGAGACTTCTGCCAAGCCGCTGCAGACGTTGAACCTCTTTCCGCTTTTAAGCCCGGTCAACGAGCGTGAGCGTGCCGCAAACCGAAGAACGGCCGCGATGAGAAAGTGGAAAGAAAGAAAGCTTTACCTTGAACTTAACACACGAAGAGAGAGCCAAGCTTGGAGATGGTGAGGAACACATACCAAGGCATACTTTCAGGCTAGAGTTAAATAAAATTTGTGTCAAATGACAAACCACCAAGTTGTTCATTAATTTCTCAATTAATGTATGTATGATACTTAATGTAATGTTGTTCGCACTTGAATGGTCAGATTGTGACTTTTTAAATGCCAAAAATGGGCACTATTTAGCTAAGAAGCTAAACTTTTGATCTTCTTTACTTGTTAATCGATATCAATATTTGTTAAAGAGAATGCATTTCACAATTTGCTTGTGCGAAAATATAAAATACGTTGTGCAACAACAACAAATTTTAAATTACAACAACGAATATCGTGAACAGCATCCAACATTTCAGAGTAAAAATTCATTTTTAGCTATGAATGCACCAGGCGAACAGAAACTTTTAGTAGGTTGCTTACTGTTAGTTTTGCGATCAGCATAGGCGTATGCAAAATTTCAATTATGGGGTTTAAAAACCCCATATTGGGGCTTAAAAGCCCCCGAACCCCCACCCGCCCTACCTACGCCCCTAAAGCAAAGTATTGAAATAACGGATCCTTTCCAGTGATCAGGCTTCCTATTGGTCAATTCCAAGGAAAGGCAGCCATTATTAAAAATTATTCAAAATGGCCGCTCAAAGGAGCTTTTAAACAAAGCCACCAGCTAATCGTTACACACTTGCTAAACTTTCTGTTCGCCTGGTGTTTCAAAACAAGCAAATGCCGATTTGGCCTGCGAAAACATTTCAAACTTGATGTGCAACAACAACAAAGGATCGTTTACAACAACAAATATCGTAAGCCGCATTCAACATTTCAGAGTAAAAATTCATTTTGGACCGTGAATGCACCAGGCGAACAGAAACATTTAGTAGGTGGCTAACTGTTATATTTGGCGCTTACAGGGGCGTATGCTTATTTCAATTAAGGGGGGTCAAAAACACCAAATTGGGGCTAACAGGCCCCCAAACCACCACTCACAGTGCTTACGCCCCTGAAGTTTAGTATTGAAATAACGGTTCCTTTCCTGCGATCAGGCTTCCTATTGGTTGATTCCAGTAAAAGGCAGCCATTATTAAAAGCAAGGGCAGCCAATATTAAAAATAAGGAGCTTTCACCCAAAGCCACCAGCTAATCGTTTGACACTTGCTAAACTTTCTGGCCGCCTGGTGTTTCAAATCAAGCAATGGCCAATTTTGCCTGTGAAATTATATTAATAATTTGGTGTGCAACAAAAAATATTGTAAACAGCATACAAAATTACTGAGTAAAAATTCAATTTTGAATTAACCCGAATTTCCCTGATGAATCAACAACCAAAGGTTCTTTTGAATTTATTGTTTCGTTAAAAAATCATATTTCATATCCAACAACTTCACGTTTATTTATGAATACACTGAACATTTTACACCGTAATAAAGTTCTTTCTCTCCAAAAAACAATGTGGTAGAGTCCTTAAACATTTGTTATCAATATAATGTTTGGTGTAATGCTTTCTTCTACATATAGAATACATTATTCATAAAGTAATATATATGTTTGTATATAGATCCGCATTATAAACGCCCTACAAAACGCAGCCCAACATCGAATCGACAGAATCATATGCAGTTGTGCCAGAATTGCAAGTGGGTGTGGAAAAGTTACAAGTTTAGCAAATAGATTAATATAGAAATCAAGGTTAATTGGTAATTAAAGAGAATACATGTTCTTAGATCTAAAACTATGCGCATAGATTGTAGTTTGAAACTTTGTTTCGTGTACAAAAACTAAACTTAGGTATGCCAAGCACTTCATCGTTACGTCAAAAAATTGATAGAGTACTATACAAGAAGGTAAATGGGTTTAAATGGGAACTAAATCAAATCAAATTGTACTTCATTGTTTGGCTAAAATAATATTGTTAGTCATAAGGTTAAAAAAAAAACAAAGCAATGTCAATTCGGTAAAAATTAAAGAAAAATAACCTTCGTCATTGGCTTCGAATTTCGAATAAATAAACTTAGGCTTACGGATCCTTCTCAAGTTTCCTCAAACTTTTCAAACTTAATGCAATATTGCAACTATCGTATATATGAGTACATGTCTTAAAGTAAACAGAGTTGTATAACATCTTTTTCATAATGCTTTTCGCTTATCTTATCGCTCGGTAGCTCCGGTTTAGAAATATCATATAAAGTAAACTTTAGGCTTATGGCTATAGTGCGTTTGTGTATGCTCTTCTTTCGGTTTCGTTTTCATTTTCGGTTTCCAATTTTGTTTGTGTCTATGCTCCGTGTGGATCATAATATCGCATTTAATTCTTGGGCGAAACGGTGATGAGTTTGTGTGGCGTCACGGGGGAAATCTAAAACATAAGCATATTTGCAATCAATACGAATTCTTCTAGAAGTTTTATGTTTACTTACCCATAGGGACCTGCCCATATATGAATCATCGTCGTCCTCCATCAGTCCCGCCGTGTGGTGGTGGCTCTGCTGATCGATAAACAGCAGAGTATCCTTGCTGCAGGTGTTGGCAGACTTCCGCAGCAGCGAAGAGAGTGTCTCCGTGTAGTTGGAGCTGGTGGAAAAGGAGTGCCGCAGGCTCAGACTGGCCGCAGCCGCCGCCTGCTGCTGTTGGTGGTGCGTGGCGTTCTCCACCGCCGAAACGCTGCTCCTGGATCCGTGCCAGTTGTGGTTGTGCAGCACCTGCCGCGATAACTGCAGGCTGGAGGAGAGCTGAGGCGCATTTCCATTCCCATTCCCATTAAACACAGGCGGAGCAGCACTCATGTGCCCGTTGAACTTGCTTTGCAGAGTGGACGCAGCCGTCACCGAAGTACTCAGTGATCTCGGAGAGGAGCGGGACGAGAGCGAACTTTCTGACGAGGACGAGCTGGATGAAGAGCTCACATTACCATTGGTCTTGGCCTCGGTAGTTGGCTCGCTCTCAAGTGGAGCGTCGGAGATGTCGGCTTCCTTCTTTTCGGGTTCATCCTTCATTTCCTGGGCAAGGTCGGCGCAATCCTCATCCATGGCAAATATGTTCGCAGTTTCGTCAACAACCATCATCTCTGGCTCATCTTTGGATGCTGCTGGAGTTGCCTCCGTCTTGCTGTTCTCGCTTAAACTGGTATCCACATCGGCATCAACAAAGGCTAGTTCTTCAATGTTGAGCTCATGAGGAGCTGATGGTTTCTCCTGATCAACAGTTTTCGGTTCCGGGTCAACTGAAAGAGCTGCAAACACTGGGATTAACATTTTGCCTACTTAATTAAAAGTTAAAATTGTCTTACCTTCCTCCCTCTCCTGACAAATCTTCGGTATGTCCACTGGCTTGGACTGAGCCTTCTCTGCAACTGCTGCCACCGGAGTTTCGGTGCTCTCACTGGAACCCTCTAGCTTGACCGGGTCTTTATCCTTTCCAGAAGTCGAGGATGCGGAGGATGAGGGCGCAGGGGCGATGCGTGACACCCAGTGATCCCCGGAATTGGAGCTGGACCCGGAGCACTCGCCGGCATCCACGCTGCGTCGCTGGTAAAAGAGCATATAGGCCTCGTTGTTGATAATGTCCTGCTCGATGTCGTCCTCAGGGACTTTGCTCACGCGCTGGTCGTCAAACTTGTACCACTGACGGTCGTAGGGGTTCTTGCAGGCGGCCGTGTAGTGGCCGGTCTCCAGAGTGTCTCCCTGGTGGTAGCACACGGCGTACAGGTCGTAGCGCGTGTCCTTCGGGTCGCAGCGCGAGTTTAGCGTGGAGGAGCGCGAATCTCCAGAGCGTGCTCGCTTCCAGGGATTAGAACCCAGACCTAGGCCAAGTCCCAAGCCCGTTCCCATTCCCAGCGAGCTGCTGGCGCTCTCGTGGACTCCGCGTGCCAAATGCGGCGACATGTCGAAGGAGGTGAGCGGGAACTTGACCATAGTGGTCAGCTTGGCCGCCTGCGGGCCCTTGGACTGGTGCTGGCGGAAGCGCTTGAAGTGCACCACCAGGATGTCAGGCAGCGACCACAGACCCAGCGTCTTCACCACAGGCAGGTACTGCTGGCAGTGGGGGCATCTCCAGGCGTCCTCTGCGCTCAGCTTCTCCGCCTTGGTGTAGTGCTCAAGGCACTGCTCCAGGGTCAGCGAGGCGGTGTCGCTCGGCTTGCTGGCACTCAGCCGCGCCACGCTCTCATGCTCCACCACAGCTTCCTCTGAGTCCTGTTTACCGAGAAAGTGCTCCTCGGGGGAGCTCCACTCCAGCAGCAGCTTTATGTGCTGCGGTCCTGCCTCCGAAGAAAGCACCGAAAGCGCCATGTCGATCATCTCGGTGAGCAGCGGGTGCTCCACCTGCTCTAGATAGGTGTCCGGGTCCGCGGAGGGGTCCTGCAGCCGTATGCGGAACATCTCAGCGGGCGGAGTGGAGTAGGAGAAAACCTCGGGCTTGAGCAGCGGGGCTATCTCGCGCAGCATGCGCTTCTGCAGATCCTGGTATGAGCAGTCTCGCGGTGCCCTCATGCTGAATGGGGCTCCAAAGCGGGTGATGTCCTTGCCGTCCTTCGCGCGGTACACGTTGGCCACTAAGAGAAGCAGGTCCGCCTGCGATTGAGCTGCCGCAGGAGCAGGAGCCACTGCTGTGGGCTTATCCCCAGTCTCTGGAGGAATAGAAGCCTTCGGAACGGGAGTAGCCTCCGGGACTTCAATGCAGTAGATGGTCTCTATGCTGGCCAGCGTCTCCACTGGCTGCGTGTCGTAAAAAACGCGTGAGAATCCCTCTGCATTCAAGTCCACCAGCACCATGCGCGCTCCCTCGATGCCCGTGTCGGCCTGGAGCTGCTCGCGAAGGGCGACTATGGGGGATCCAGCCGGCACTCGCAGGCCCATCCGCACCTGTCGGGGCAGCTGCTTCATGTGGACCACCGTGACGAAGATCGTCTGCTGCGTGAGCTGTGGCAGCTGCACGGAGATGCAGTGGAAGGGGTCGAAGGTGTTGCTCTGCTTCTCGCAACGCGGGCAGGTGAGCGAGGAGCGGAACTGGGCCTGGAACACGGCCTGGACGAAGCTGTTGTTGCACCGGATGTGGTTGGCCAGCGTCTCGGCGGCGATCACCTCGTCCGAGCGGCCGTACGAGTTCTGGGCGGAACAATGGGAAGAAAGCGTTAGTAGCGTTCGCATTCGCGTCCTTCGACTTGTGATTGTTCCCACCTTGAGGCTCTTGTAGCGCCGCTTGCTGGCGGTGTTGAGGTCCTCGTGCACCTTGTCCAGCAGCCAAAAGAGGAACTCCTGGGCGTCGTGCTGCGTGGAGCTGCGAAACTGCGTCCCGTAGCGGTCCACCACTGCCTTGAAACTGGTGCTGTGGTCGCTCTCGTTCTTGCAGGTCCACAAGGCTTTTAGGACGTTGGCCAGCTGCTCGGTGAGCTCACCCTTGGTGCCGAACTTCCTCGAGTTGATCTTGTTGCGCCGTTTGAGGTCAGCCTGCAGGTGGTTAAGGGATTAGATGGGGTCCAACCTGTACAAGGTATATAATATATTTACCTTATACTGATCCAGCACAAAGTACTCAGCCAGAATGTCCGTGTGACTCAAACACTGCAGCACCGCGTTCATGAAGCACGTGTTGCCGTGATTCTTGAGGCCCATTACCCCCGGAGTCTGGTCCGCGGGCCACTGGTAGCCTCCGATGGGAGGCACTCGTTCCCCGCCGCCTGGTCCTCCTCCTCCGTTCGATGAGGATCCCAGGCCTGATGGCTGACCGTGTTTGTTCGCCTGGGGAGAGTGGAAACAGAGAACCGTGTTAGTCGCTGGGGAGTACAAATTGCAGGCTGGTCAAGCGAAAAAGAAACCCGTTTCCAGATCAGACCGGAGTGCAGTGGAGTGGGCTTCAATTGGGTTTCAATTTCGTTGCCAATTAAAAATTGTTTAGCGCTGCTCGCCGACATCAATTTGCGATAAATGAAGAAATACTTAGAAAACAAGGCGCAAAAAGAAAGGCCTGTCAGCCACAAACGAATAACTAAATACTCTTCAATAAAAGTTAGTTATCACTAAGAGATATTTATGATATGCAAATAGCTCTGAGGTTTCCGCGAATTCTACGGTGGGGGAAATATTTAATGAACCAATTAGGAGGGCATATTTAATGGGAGCTAAGCAGCTGGATAAACTATAAAGGGTGTGTGTTGGGTTCAATCGTCTGGAAAATTTCGGTGTTAATCACCAAGAAAATCGGAATAGGTTTAATGGAATTTGGGGGTGTGTCTGGGTAAATCTCCGCAAAATAATATTACTCTGGATCTCAAAAGCTTTCCATAAAGCAAAATAAAAGCCAAGAACTGGGGAACCGCAAAAAGATAAAAACCAATACAGTAGAACCTCAGCCTTTGGATGAGCAGTCTCCAGCCTTTAATTTGTGTTTACTAGTGGCAGTTCCCACTGCAATCTCTTTTTTGTGCAACTAGAGCAACACCTCTCAAAGGGGCTGAATGTGAATTTACGATATTATAAACACGCTCTGGAAACGCAAAGAAAACAAACGGAATGAGTTGTGGTTGCCTCTATTTTAGTGGGATTTTCGATGTGGCCGAGTGCCTTTAACGGTTTCACTTGCGTTCAGCAATGAAATTGTGTGGATTATGAAATTGGCAGCCGCACAAGAGGAAAGGGTGACTTGGAGGTCAGTCGGCTGTTGCAGGAGGTCAATGCTAAGTGGGTTTATTTGCCGTTTTCTCTAGGAAGTGCCACCAAGTCTTGGTGACGACAGCAGACCAGCGGACAAAAGATGAGTAAGACCAAACCAAACTAAAAGGTAACGTCATCGTTCGCCGTCAGCTAATCGATGCCAGGCGAGATACACGAGTGTGTTGTACAAAAATATCAAACAAAAAACCAGCGGATAATGGATTCAATGGAGTCAACAAAAAAGTGGGCAAAACAGCGTTGAAAGAAGCGCAAATCGAACGAACACAAAAGCCGGTTTTTTGAAAGCGAAAACCCACGCACAACTAAAAGTGGCAAAGAAATCAGCGGCCAATGGTAAATTGGCCAAAAGGAAATAAATCTCTGTGTGGGATGGGCGTTGGAGTAGGGCTGTCATCATGACATTACCAGCAGGCGATATGTGCTAGCAGCTAGCTTATAGCCCACTGATTACTGATTAGATTGGTACCTCTTTTCTGCGCCAGCATCCGGTGTAGAATGGCACGATTTCAATGAAGGCGATGCGATTCGCAGGCGAGTGGTGCTCCTCCGACTGTAGACGCGGCATTTCCGGGGGAAAGATGTGCAGTTTGGTTAGATTGGATGGTTGACAGTTAGCACAGACATTCAGCCCCATCACTGTTCCCAAGACATTAACGTTATCCGGGATTTCGTTGTCTCATTCGATTGTCTCAAGCTTAGTGACACCATTCGCCCTGCCCCCCAGAGTCGTCTTTGAATAATTGTTGCTTTTGTTGCGCGCAAATTGACATTGAACTGACGCTGACTGCATCGAACAACTGCCATTTGTATTGTGTTCTTGTTCTTGGGTGCCTTTGAGAGGGGGAGTCCCAAAGACCACATTGAATGGCGGCCAAGTGGCTGCTCGAGTGCTTCTCGACAAAAGAAAGATGGCCTGCAAAGGGCACGAACCGGGGCCAACTCTGAGAGTCTCCACTCCCAGCTTTTCAGCTTTAAGCTTCAAGACTGGACCTTGGAACACTCTGTATTTGTATCTGTTGCTGCTAGCTCAGCACTAAGCGGATTTTCTTAATAATTAGAGGCGCCGCGCTAAGCTGAAAAGGGTTCCTGCCTGAATCTCTGAATTTAAGCAGCTCAGCTCATTAGACAAACCCAATTAAAATGGCCGGCAGTGATGTAAACTGAGCCAAAGCCATCGCTAAAATAAAAATGGGGGGGTCCACAATTCTGCGATTGGGACAGGGCCTCAAATGAATAAATTGAGTGGAATTTCTGCCCAGATCTCCTCTATACTATGTACGTATATGCTGACCTAATCGGTGGTCAGACCGCTATGTGAACCATTTCTCACACAGCTGGAGACTTGTAGCAGACTTCGAGACGTTGCGCATACGCCGCGTTCGCCTTCCGCGATTTGCTTCCACATTTTTACATTTCCATTTTCATTTTCTCCAGGCTTTCGGCTTTCTGCTTCGGCTGGTTAATTGAGCCAGAACAGAAACACAAACGCGGAGGCATAGAACAAGAGTAGCCACTGGCCACTTGTCTCAATTTGCGCTGGCAATTTTATCATCATCATCGTCATTATTATTTATAAATTTAAGCAAATTTCTCCCGTTTTGTTTGCCTGCGAGTTGAGTCGAGCGGCCAAGTGGCCCCAAATGTTTTTCTTTATATATCAATATATCAAGTGTCGCCTCGAGTTCTCCGTTTGTTTACATTCACGTATTCCGCCTAACTTGATGTATCGAATTCTCGTTCGTTTTTTCGTTTGGGGCCAGCAGGCCAGGCAGCAAAAATTCCACTCCATTCCACTGCAGCAAATAAATAAATGTGTGTTTATGCGCCCAGAGCTCTTGTGATAAGAAAAGAGGCAGAAGTAGGCAGGGGAGAGGGCTACCCCGCCAGATAACTTATAAATATTGCACTGCACTCGAGTATTTGCCTTGCTTTTACGTAAGCTATAGCTATAGCAACACAACAACAAGCCGCTCCAGATGCAGATAGATACATATATCTATATCTGTTGTGCAGTTACGTTTGCGTTTTATTAAATAATTGTAAATAATTGAAGATAATTGCTGTTGATGTAGCTGCCACGAGGTTGTTATTACCTCCGGAGCTCCGTACCTCCGAGATCTTGGCCGGAGCATGAATGAAATTGGCTTTGGCTTTGGTTTGGTTTGGTTTGGATTGGATTGGGCTGGGCTGGGCCCCAGATTCCAGAGAGCGGAATCTAAGCGAGATCGTAGAGATCATACCGGTTGGACGGCATTTTATTAATGGAACGATTCAACAGACTATTATTAGAGCCCCTAGCAGTTGCCCCCATATATCTCTCTGCCTTATCGCCACCCATTCGTCAATCGGCTAATCGAATTCCGAGTCTAAACTCTGCTCGATCCGCAGACAATCACGTGACACCTGCGAGAATGTACGGGTATAACGAGCGACTGCGTCACCGTTTACGATCAGGCTGTGATTTCGGATTCCGGAGATAAGGCCTTGAAATAGCGTTTGGCAAACATTTTGCTTTATGAGTTTACAGTCTCTTCCAGACTGGGTCTGATTTGAGTAATCCCCATTTAGCACCCAGTAAACCAATTAGATCTCCTGGCTAGCAACCTACATTACGTAAGGTACGCCCCTTGTGAAAAGGGGCCCGATTACGTGGAGGTTCTCCTCGCGAAGCTCTGTCAAGGTTGCGTCTACCATGGGGCTCTAATCAGGCC